>JALJCO010011375.1:0-419238 GCA_023101725.1 Atherinomorus stipes | reverse complement strand
TTCACATGTTATTCATCTCTGCGGAGGACTGGTAATGAGCTTTTCATCTGATTCAGGTGTGTTGGAGAAGGGGTGCAGCTAAAATGTACAGGATAGTAGCTCTTGAGGACCAGATTTGGGCACCCGTGGCATAGAACCTCGGTGCTTTACTTGCTACACACATTTCTCACGTCTTCCACACCAAAGTCATCAACAGTCAGAGTCTGTGGCCCAGACCTTGGCCATTTTTATGTTTTGACTTGTTTTTGGTCTTATTTTGTGTTGTACGGAGATTTCATCCAGGTCATCAGATGGAGATCCAGCATCCTGCAGCAGTGGCGCAAATCTGTTCTTTAGCTTCATGTCTGGTTGTTAAGGAGGAAGCTTGTTGTTGATTTTGCGCTTGATAGCTGGCCATGACTGTAAGTTGCTGGGATGAGGTGTTGGAGGAAGTAATAAGCCTTGATGGTAGTGCAGGCCAGCCGGCTGCGCTGCTAATCTCGGCGGACTGGGCTCTGACTATTACTCGTCCTCCCTTCTCCCCATGAGATGATTTAAGCTTTGGCTTTGCACCAAGAGCATTCCACAGGGAGTAGCAGCGGGAGAGTTATTACCTCTGTCCTCCTGTTTCTTCCCTGATATCTTTTTGCTAATTAGCAGTGAGTTAGCAGGATCTTGTCCACTATTTTTTGCCAATGGTAAAGTTGTTTCACAACCATGCTATCCATTCACCTCCAGCTGTTGAACCTTTGTTTCCAGCAAGGTGATCTTTTGTAGTTTGTAGTAGAGCTAATTAGCTTACATTACATTAAAAGAGTCTTAACCTGGTTTTTTCTCATATCCAGTCTCCCATAAATAATCTTTCAATTAGTTTGTAAAATTTATTGGGGGGTGGGGGAATCAAACATGTAGCTGACTTTTTCTTATCCTACAACGTTCTCTCACAAGAGTACATGTGAGATTTTGACCGGGCAGAATGTTTGAAACCTGTTTTATGTATTCAATGTATTTACTGTAGTAAACACTTCAGGTTGAAATTCAGTTCGGCAAAAACTCCAGGTACACCAAGTATATTTGTCGAACTTCTAGCAAAAATATCTTATCACACTCAAAAGTAAGAAAATTTACCTAAAGTTAAACATTTCATGAGCAAAACATTCTGCCAGTGGAACAAGTAAAAATTTTTTGTTAAAGCAGAACTCAGTAACTTCAGCTCAGGGCTCCCCCTAGTGGCGTCCTTTCACTGTCGTAAAGTTCAACCCCCTGCACCCCCACAGCACACAGACGGCTTCTCTACCTGTCTTTCCTCTATTTTGATCCTGGATATATTTCTAAGCTTTTACTAGCTTGTTGATGCTACTTTCTGCGTTGGTAGCAGCACCACGTCTCCCTCTGCTCAAAGCAAAGACCTGCCTCTTTTGAAACGGGACGTTTTACCCGCGATTTGCGGGTAAATATGCCGTGGATTATATTTTTCTCTGGTGTTGGCGGGTAGCAGGTAAGAATACAAACTTTTATTTACTTTTTGCGGACGTGACGAGTGATTATTGAGCCTGAAGCAGTGATGCTTCACCCGGCGCCCAGGCAGCGCAGCTACGTGAATCACTCTGGTCCAGCAAAGAGTTGGTTATGAGAGCCAGGAGCCGTGTTTAGGTGGTGTGAAGCTAAAGAAATGTTTTCTTCGAATCAGCGCTGGTAGTCTGGTTCAAATCAGAGCTGGAAGCAGCTCGGTAGATAGGGGACCTGAGTACCGTACAGCGGTTTCTGTTGTCGCAAGTTCTGCTCGAGTCGGCGCAGGCAAAGTTGCCTAGAGCTGCTCGCAGGCCAGAGGCCCCGGCGGGAGGGGGGGGAACATTGAATCGCTCCGTAAACACTTTGTTTAGCCCTACGGGGATTCCGAAAAGCATTTATTGAGGTAAAAAAGTTACTGAGGTTCCCCTTTAAGATGCATTACTCTTCAAACAAGTCCTTATATCTTACTGAAATGTTTCTCTTTAGGTAATTTTGTCTTATTTTAAGCGTGATGAGATATTTTCACAAGAAGTTAGAAAAATATACTTGGTAAGATTTGAGTTTTTGCAGTATGTTACGGTACGACTTACACATAAGCTGCAAAGGAGGAAATAAAGGTCTACTGCAGAATGGTTGCCATGTCACATTAAATGATTGTAGCGGCATAAATTATTGCCGTGTTTTAGTCAGGAGACTGGCAATGATACCAGTCTCACCGTGACTGGTCATTGATTACAACCCTGCTGAGTTCATGGCCCAGGCTTCATCACAACAAGCTGACAATCATGAATACTGTATCTGTGTGTATAGCGGTTCTTTGCTCAGACACAGAAAAAGAAAAAGTGATTGTGAGCCATTTACAAACATTCACATCAGAGAATAACATACCCCAGAAATTTAATAAGAAATATGGGGGTTTATAGGTTAGCATCGACTGTTAGCCTGATTAGCAGTTAGCTGGTCTGCCTGCTGTTATTTCAGGATCTCGTACACAATACAGCATAACAACCGATTTCACCAATTGGCCCAATGAGTGGAGAGAATGAGTGGGAGTCCCTGACAGTTGGAATCGCCCCTCTTTCCAAACGCAGGGTTGATGGGGCAGGAAGAGCAGCAGGATCATTGTTGTTGGATATAAATTTAATCCATAGTCCCTGGCACTTTAGTCCACAGATGCAGGGACACTGAAAACACTTTGTTGATTTTGGCAACCAAAACCAGCTCATTTGACACAGGGGTGACGTTTAGACATATTTATATAAAAGTTCTCAGCGATGGTGGCACGACAGCAGCTAAGCAGGTGATTTCACATGGATGAAGAGGAGGCAGGGGGTGGGGGGGCAGATAGCATAGCATAGCAAGGCATTAGCCTGGTATGCGACTCTGACAAATACCATGTATGAGATAAGCAGCAAGTCAGTCTGGGTTCCCTCCATTGGAAAGTGATTTCCACTCTGGTAAAATAATTGACAGAACCAATCACAGCGCGAGAGGCAGGACTTTGCAATATGTCTTTTTTGGCAACTCAGTTCTCTTAACTGGATGGTGGCTGCAGAGACGCAATATTTTAATGATGCCCTTTCTGATGTCTTAAATGAGCTGCACGTCCTTAAAACCATAACAACTTGCTGCTCTGAGAGCTTTCCTCTTACAGAAACATGTTTGTGTCACTTCTATTTTTCCACACCTGCCAACATGTACGCATTTTGAGTAACAGGTACACAATTTGACATCTAAATATGCTGGTACGGCTTGCCTTTCAAAACTATGCAAAAAGCTGCTGATATGGTCATTCTGTAGGAAATGTGCGCATGTTGTATTCACAACTAATAGTACGAAGAAGCAGTGTGGTGAAGTGTTTACACCCAGTCATTGTAGAGAGGTGGAGGAAAGAGTCTCTGACGAACCAATAGTGTTCCGTCTTTGCTGCCCCTCACTTCCCCCTATTCACAGCAGTCCACTTTCCCCTGAGGCACCACACGGCGCGTTAGGTTTAGCCAGCTTGGCGACTTCTAGCAATGGAGAAGGTAAGCTGTGTGTGACCCACTTTACTTTGATATGGCCAATAATGTTACGTTCACTCCCAAAACATTTCGAGACAAAGCGTACGAAAAAACTCAAAAGATTTGCAGACATTGCCCAGTATCCAACCTCTGCGGCGAGTCGCGACGGGTGCACAGCCCCCACGAATGTAGTACATCCAGGAGATAACAAGTGACTTAGCCGGGTTTGCGGTGCACATGGGCCCATTGAGAATTGCTGGCTGAAGCTACTAAATGCCACAAACTTTTCAGTAGCAACACAGTCAGCAGCAGCACAGTGTTGTAATTGTTAGCGGCATCCAGGAAATGAGTGATGTGATGATGATGATGGACAGAGATGAAGTGGTGGAAGTCTAACAGCTGCAGGGCTGGTATGGAACATGTGAAGGGTTGAACTTGGTTTTAATGCTAGTGAATGTTCAGGCTGCTACATTATTATCTAAAGCTGCCCGGTTTATGTTACTCTGTATGTATGAAATAAAATGATTACAGTAGTTAAAACAGCTCAACTTTAAACACTGAAATACCACATACAGCAGTAATATACAGTTAGTTGGAACAACTGTTCTATGTTGCAGCACATTCACCATTGCTCTGAAGTGTTTGATACATCATAAGGACGACTGCAGTCAAAACAATTTTGAGAACTTAATCTGGGTCATCACGATCAACAGGACAGGATGGCAAGTGTTATCCAGAAGTTCAGCAATGGAATGGGTGCTTCTGGTCATTTCTGGCAAATGGTGAAAAGGTTTTGGAAGCAGTTTCTTCCAGTTTTTAACAACACAGGTGACAAACTCAAACAGCCTCAAAAACCTCCTCACCGTGGTCTGGAGTTCTCCAGGGAGCAACAGGTGAGATGCAGAGAGAACCATCATCCTGTGGGAATGGTGGCTCATGGCAATTCAAGGTGTGTGTGTGTGTGTGTGTGTGTATGTGTTTACGATTAAAAGTAATGGTACCATGTACTGACATACTTAACTTAAGAATTCCAGGGTCAGATAAAATGTGTGACCCTAGTACTAATTTTCATAATTTTGCCCGACTCACCATTATTTAGATTTATTTTTTATTTTGTTGTGTATGTAAACTTCATTATTTATAGGAAATGAAACTAGGGCTCTACAGAGCAACCATGTTGATCACATGTGCGACCAAAAATTTACTTTTTTTTCTGTTTCTCAGAACTTTTAAAAATTTCACCAAATATGTCTGTGCCACCTGTGTTCATTCCCTCCTTACTGCAGCTCAGAGAAGAATTACAGTGTGATACAAGCCCATAGAAAAGGTGGGTCTTCATCTCTAATTGGCTCTGATCCACACCCTGAACACAGTTAACACCCGTTGTGTATTATTTTGAAATATAGACCGGTGGGTGCACAATAGACATCCAGTGCAGCAACGACACAGACAAGAACCATGGAAACTGCATTAAATAATAAAACGTGGGAAGTATCCGGTCATGTCTGAAGAGGGGAAAGTGAAGCCAGTTGGGTGTTTCCCACTGTCGCCATCATGCTGTGTTCCGTGTGTCCTCACTCCAGGAAAATACTAAAATGGGCAAAGACAGGGCCACTCTGAGCTGCAGGGCAAATGATTGACAGCCAAGCTAATGCTAATCGAGCTAATCCGAAGTGAACAGGATTGAACGAAGATAGGCGGTCTAAAGGTAAGACACGCTCAGACTTGATGTTAACCAGCTAAAAACTGTTGTTGTCAAACTCTGCTACAGGCTGAGGCCTTCCTGGGAGCAAGCAGGGAGCTAACTATTAGCCTCCACGGCTAAAATTAGCGCCCAGTCTGCCACCTGTCAATCAAAAAACACACCCCTAATTATGTGTAATTTCACAATTAAATAACATCTAAACGGATGAGATATAAAAATATCTACACCCCTCACAGTTATGAAGGTAAACTTGATTAAACCAAAAATGATTTTTTGAACCAGGCTGTAAACATGTTTATTTCTGCTGTGAAGTTGGTCTTTTTAACGTGGGAGTCTATGAGGATTTGCTCTGTTTTGGAGCCAGCCCCTAGCAGATGAAGAAAGTCAAGTTAAGTCAACTTTATTTGTTTAAACACAGCAGCTACTGATCCAAATTGCTGAACAGAGGTAAAAACAGAAGTTAGGTCTCACAATGGGAAAAAAGTGAGAACAATAAAACAAATATGAAACCTAAGAACAATCAAAACAATGAACAGTAAAATCAATATAATTATCAGAAAAAAGAAGACTTAAAACAACAGACAAATTGGCTCATGAAGGGTGGAACGCCAGGAAAGAAAGAACTACACAATTTAACTTCACTTCCGAGATTCACTCTTTCCCTGCAGAGTTTGTCCCTTGGTGACATCACATGCACTGAAGAAGATCCAGAAGAGTTCTGCACAGGACCAGTTTTACCAACTTGTACCTATCAGAACCTCTTAGGATGGTTACCAAATCCAACCAGTTTACCCCGGAATCTGCCAGTCAAATCTGGTGGACCCGACCTGTTGATGTAGGCTGTAACCAGAGGTGGACAATCCAGGTCTATCAATCTGCCTGTATATTTAGAGACCGATCCACTTTGATCCACAGTACACCATACGACAGTGAAAGACACATTTGAAACACTAAATAAAAAGAACATTCAGCGTTTATGTTTTCACAAATGTGTTAGTTTCACAAGTGTTAGATAACTACCTCAGGGAATTATTAGGTAGTCATTAAATATTTACTAGACCCTCAGATGAATTTCTTTCTGTTTCTTTGGATGTGGGTTTCTATTAAGAGATGCATTGAGCTGATGCCTGGATCAAATATTGGATAAATAGGCTGATCCGGTGTTTTAATCCAGTCATCCGGTTATGTATTTCTTTTTGCTGCTAATGTACACTTTATTTGCTAAGAAATAAGATTATACACTTTTTTTTCGTGTTAATTTGTTAGCCTGTTTTTTTAACAAGGCTAAATGTTTATATCAAGCTTGATGCCTTCACTCATGGCAAGGTATACGGTTCATTTGTTCAACAGTATCAGAATGGTTTCTGGTATCGGCCGATGTGTTCAGCCCAGGTATCGTGTGGGATTGGAAAAAAATGGATCAGTGCAACTTTAGTTCTTTTAATCCACATTATTTATAATTTCAAAAGTGCTTTTAAGTTAGTTCTACAGTCTTTATGAAGATCTTTAAAACTTATGCTTTTAAAGGGAATAGAGGCAGGAATTGTGAAAGAATAAACAAGCATGTCCAGTTTTTTAATACGAATGGGTGATGAAGCAATTTGGTGGCAGAATTTCCCACGCTGTCCTGTAGATGTGATCTCTATTAAAACTATACAGATAAAAAATATATGTTTTTAAATAATATAGCTATTATTAAAGTTGTTCCATATTTAACCTTTAATGTGGTAATAATAATAATAATTTGCTATGCATCTCCTTGCATGTTTAATTATCAACACATTTGAAACCAGAAGTTAGTAATCATTCAGACAAAAACTCACCATTACTAAATATAAATGTAAATGAAAGAGCTGTAGTACTATCTTGATTTTAAAGGAGTCATCACCCGGAAATCCCACTTTTTCACGTTAAAACGTGTATGGGGATAGGACCTCAGTTAAAACTTGCCAGAAACTCCGGAGAGTGAAAGTGGCTTGGTCTTTGAGTGCGGGCTTTCTCTTTTCACCAGAATCGGCTACAAGAGCGCGCTCTCCACAGTACAGGATTTGGTTTTTCCTCTGTTAAAGGCATATACCACCTCTGGGTGAAACTGAGCCTCCCCCCCCACAGTCCCCTGAGTTGGACAAGTGGGCAGAAGTGTTTTCTAGCTGACCCAGTCATTCTCTGAATCTGGCAGCACTGACTTTAAGTTTAGTTTAGCGGAGTTGCTGTAATCTGGCGTATCCAACTAGCACCACTTGGCAAAAGCAAACTAATTAACTCAAGATTTTTCAAGCCTCGGCGTTTGCGTTCAGAGCCTACTCTGCCAATAATACAAGCGTAGAAGAAGAAATTCACTCTTTACATTGCGTTAAGAGCAACAGAGCTGCAGACGAACTGAGACAAACACAAGAGAAGCTGGATATTGATTTAAAACAAAGAAAGAAAAGAAAAAGAAAACGCGTGATCTCGTCTGCCGCGCCTTCTGTAGTTTCATGAACGCGCATCGGCATGCACGCAAGAGATGCGATGTGCTTCTATTTAGGCTCTAAAAATATACTAAATGGCGTAGTTTCGAGAAAATTCTGGACACTACCCACTCAGGACCCTTGGATTACATTGGACGAGCAGTATGGAGGAACATTGACAAGTTTTTGTTGGCTCGGGCTCAATCTAACTCCATTATATGACAGTTGGTTGGAAACGAGAAGTCGTCTTGATCTCCGGCTGCATGTGAGATATTATAAAAGTGCTCCAGAGTCTTGCTCACCATGACGGTAAGTGGAAAATAAAGTTACATCATTCTGTGGGTGAACTATTCCTTTAATGACAAGCCACACTGGAATAAAACGCACATCTCGTGACTACTTATCAAAGTTTAAAAAAAATTAAACTCTTTCAGAGCTCATTACTTTTCTATTTTGTCATACATTTGGTTTTTGGTATTATTTAAGGACTGTACAAACCACGTAACCTTCACATGTCCTGCAGATGAAACTAAAGGCTGCAGGACACCGTCTTCCTGATCCTTTTGTGTTTGAAACTGAACTGTTTTTTATTTTCTGGTCCTAACGTTGTCCTGATCAGAGCAAACAACATTATATTTCACAATATCTCCCAGATTAGTCATTAACTCTCAGCAACACCACAGCTGTCTCTGTTAGCATTAGCTAGCATAATAACTTATGTGGTGTGTCATTTTCGGGAGCATAGATACGTGAAATAAAGTGTCAGATTAATGAGTGTTCACCATAATTTACCGTGTTTTTGTTGTTGGGGATTAAATCCAGAGTTTTCTCCGCTGTGGCAGCAAGTTTTTCTGCTCTGCTCTGTGTGTCCAATATCCCTCTCCCAATACGAACACATTGACATCAGTGGACTGAGCAGTGTCCAGTTTTGTCAAAGACAGCAGAAATCTTCATGAAATAAATGTCTGTGATCTTCTTATTCATCTATTACCACAATTAAAGTTTTCCTCTGATATTCCAACAACCAGTAATGCGATAAGTCCTTCCAGATTTCCTCCATATCGTAAAGAAAAATGTCCAATTCACATCTGTTTTAATTACACATGTACAGAAAAGCCCCCACAGCAATGGTGGACTGTTTAGTTGCGGCATGAAAAGCAGAACAGCCTCCATCAGACTTATGAGCTGCACCTGGGGGCGGTCCTGGAGAAGATCCGTAGGAATAAATATTGTTTGACTAAACTACTAATATGAGAGGTTGCTGTTTATTTAAAATAAATAATTTGCCAGAAGCTTCACAGCCTCATGAGACATTTCAAAGCTTGAAATATACAGTATGGCTTCATTAAGTTAGTGAAGCTAGACCTTTATAGTTTTTTATTTTTTTCAAAATTTTTTTCTACTTGACAACATTAAAACACTTCACAATAACTTCAGTGATATATCAGTAAAATTATCAAAAGACAATCCTTAAAGGTAGACTCTGGAGTTTTCACCCTGAAAATACTGTAAATGCTAGGCTTGTGTGAGTGAAATCCCGCTTAATCCGCACCTTTGGACCTCTGCTTTCGTGTGAGTTTTGTCTACAGTTCCTCCTCCCCTGACTGTAGTGTGCCATTTCCCTTTGTTTTGATGTGTTCGGGACGTTTTTGGGCGGAGATGTGTGTTGTCTCTAGCCAATGACAGAGCTAATGGCGTTGCGATCTGGAGAGAACTTTTAAAACTTTTTTGAAAAAAACGACTAGAGCCAACACCAGATTAACTTAAATGTGCGATAAAAATGGCAGATGCAGCAAAGAAAACAAAGTATTTTGCAGCGAAAAGAGCTGAAGATAGCGCATGCTTGACAACCAGGGTTTATATTGGTTTGGCTTTCTCCTAATTTCTAACTTTGAAGGAGATATAAACAGTGTTGTGACCATTAAGGCTATAGTATACTTCTCCGACTGCGTAATGCAATATCCAACTGTGTAATGACGGAGACCCCTCCAGCCTTCATAGTTCTCCGTCATGGTGCCGGACACACAGTGCAATTTCCCGTCCGATTACTAGGGGTTGCTACGCAAGACTGACCTACTCATATGACGCTGATGGTCTGTAAACTCTGTGTTTGCTTCCGGTTACAATGAGCAATGGCGTCTAAGAGAGAAAGACTTTTGTTGTTGCTGGAGCTGGATAACAGAGATACGTTTGATACGAAATAAAGACGATTGGGACATTTTGGTATTTCCTCACTTCTTTAGCCAAACGTTCTTCAGTTGACCTCATATCTGCGTCTTCGTAGGGTAGCCGGTTTAAAAATGGTGCTGCTAGTGTTTACGTAGACCAATGACAGCCCTTGCCGTCTCCATCGTCCCTTGACAGAGTGATGGACACTTGAAAAATATTTTGTGCAGCCGATGGAGAGGCTCTCCGAGAGGCTCTCCATCGACATAGAGGGCTTTCCGTAACCAACGTAGAGCACTTTACAGGCATTTTTACTGCGGCGGCTTTGATGACGTCACTGTTATGCGACACCATAACAAGTTAATGTCTGTAAATAAGGACGAATCACGAATCACCACAAAAAAGCCGTTTCGAGCTCACGGGGGGGTCCGACTCATGTTTCATAACAAAACATTGGTGAAATGAAGGAGTTTGTGGCAGATAATGCCTTATTTAGAGGCTGCGCGTGGTTGCCCCATCACTTCCATTATATCGGGCGTACGCTGATCTTGAGTGGATCTAAATATCTCCTGAAGAAATTCAAGTTGCACCAAAACTGTCTGGGTGAGTAAATGAACATATTTTATGCTAGAAAATAGGTCCAGATTGAAAAAAAACTAAGTTCCCCTTTAAGTTGTCTCAGCCTAGTCCACAACAATTGGTACGGAAACTCAAGAACAACGCCTGGCACGGGTGTCACAATACTTTAATCGTGGCTCATGATTCAATTGATTCTTATGTTTACTAGATGTTGTGTTTAGAGTGTTGCTTAACTTGGATACTCAGAAACAAATGAAGGTTTCCCCATTCTACAGTCTCTCTGGCAGAAAACAGGTACAGTATCTGAAATACACAACACATAGTAGCTACTGTATGAGATATGATAGAGATAAGCCATACAATGTATGATTCTTTTTACAGCAGGTGAGACATTTTCTGCCTGTGCCATCTTTGTGTTTAAACTTTCTTTACTCTTGGTATTTTTTCTTTTCTGAGAGTGATAGGAAAACAAACTTTTGGGCTGTGACTGTCTGATTTAGGGTGCTTATTTTAAAGTTGAACTGAAGTGGGTGTCATTCTCTGCCCTTGGTGTAAGTTCAACCTGAATAAACAAATGATGGAATGTTTTTTTTGTTTGTTTTTTTTTTTTTAATTAAAAGGTAGTGCCATCATTTATGTCATCAAGTCAGCAAATATGTCAGTTTTTTTTCCAATCAGTGGTAATAAATAAGAGTGGACAGCATGAAGCCATTTTTCAGCAAGCTAATTACCTCTCCTTACTTTGCAGCATCGATTGCAATCGGTGGTAAATGATTGAGTTCTGGATTTGTGTGAATGGCATGAACATACTTTGAGAACAGCGGTTTAAACACCATCCTAAATTAATCAAGAGGCGGCAAAACGGGGTGTTTACTCAGGTGAAAAACATTGGTTTTTATGCCGCTCACAGATCGCAGACTAAAGCGTCTCTCGTGTGACATCAATTGCGCCATTCAAGACCCTGTAAAAACACTGTATTTAACAGAGTTCAAACTGGCATAAAATCTCGAGTGGAATTAAGCCACAGACTACGTTTACACTGCAGGCAAACGTGAAACAAATTTGACATGAAACTGATCTGGTCCAGATCTGGATGGCTGTTTAAAATAAGGGTAGAACCACACCTTTTCAGACACCAAAGTGACTGGCATGCACAGTTCGAGTAAGTTTGTGATGACTTGACAAGGACTTTTGCGACACTCAGTTGGCATGCACAGTTCAAGCAAATAAGAATACAATAGTCGACCGGAAATGTACACATTGCTATATAAACATGGAGGCTGCCAACATGGACGCCCGTGGGTTCGTTATGCTGTTAAGGAAGCAGACGAATAATAGAAAACAGCACGATTTTGAGGCGCAGGGCAGCAGCAAAAAGGAAGACAACATCACTCCAGACATTGCTGACAGTGTCCATAGAGCGGGATGTTTGGATGTGCAGCCGTAGCCAGTAGTGGTGAGACCTCTATGTACCGGGATTTGGTAAAGAGGAATTTGTTGAAAATTTCTGAATGTCCAGAAACACTTTGAGTTATATCTGCAGAAGACTGTCATCAAGGCTCTGTCGTCAAGTAAGGCGACTCAGACGTCTGATTAGTGTGGAAAAGCGTGTCAGGCTAAGTTTGTATTGGCTCGCCATAGGGGCAGGACACCGAACAATGGCGAACTTGTTTGGCCTCTCTAAAGTAACAGTTTGCCTTGCTGTGCGAGACTTTTGCATGGCAGTGCAATCAGTTTTGATGCCCGAATTAATCAAGTTTCCTCAAGGGAACATCTGGAGGTAATCCAGGGTTTCAAGTCCAGGTGGGGGTTCCCACAGTGCACTGGGGCGATTGATGGGGCACCCACATCCCCATCATTGCTCCCAAGGATGATCCAACAGATTACTTCACCCAAAAAGGATGGCACTCCGTGGTTTTACAGGCTGTGGTTGATCATCAGTATTGGTTGGCTCAGTGTTTTCAACATATTACTTATTAATAGCATTGGGACTTCAAAAGTCTTCAGAAAACTTTCCTCAATGCACCTGTAACATGCATTTCTCCATTTCCAGTTTCACCGACGTGTCGATGGCATGGACGAGTACACGATGCCAGTGTGTTGAAGAACTCAAACATATATGCCATGGCAGAGAGGGGAGACCTCTTTCCACCAGTAAGGCTATTTATTCAAAGTCACATGCTACAAATGCCATTATGTCATATATCTATGTATAAACTGTATTGCAGACACAAGTCATTTGACACATCCTAAAAACAGTAGTCCCTCCCAAAAGACAGGATACCTTCCTGGAATCGGGTTTCAAATGCGCACAAGGAACTAAACTATTGTTACTTGTCAAAACATTTTACAGTACAGAATTCCTGCTTAATGTGCAGACGGAATGCACACACCAAATTTCTCACATTTCCTCTCGTTGAAGGACACTGAAGAAATCAATGGTGTCAAGATCCCAATGGTGCTACTAGGAGACCCAGCATATCCACTCAGAACCTGGCTCAGGAAAGGCTATACAGAGACAGGGAACCTCACTGCAGAACAATTGGCGACTTAGCAGGGCCAGAATGATGGTGAAGTGTGCATTTGGTCTGCGAAAGGGACGTTGGCGGTGCCTTGGAAAGAGATTGGATGTGGACATTTCATCAGTCCCAGCAATATTAAGTACCAGTTGCACTCTCCACAACATCTGTGAGATGCATGGTGACGCCTACAAGGAAGATGATCCATCATACAGCAACAATGAGGGGGATCCTGGAGGTTGCATGGAAAATGCACTGGATATTGCAGAACCATCACGAGTCAAAGCAGCACTGACAGATTACTTTACTTGTCAGCAGTCGCGAAAGGAATTGAGGTCATTTAGGCATTTTCATATTTTTTTACATTACAGTATATCACAAATGTGTGTTCTGTACTTATTAAAAGCATTTTGTAACGTATAAATAAAAATGCCAGTGGTGAACAACAAAAACTTTTATTTTATAAAGTTTGGTGTAGAAAACAAGCAATCATTGTGTACAAGAGTCTGTGTGCAAAAAATTATGCAACATAGTAAAACTACAGTCTGCTTTCATCTTAATATTGCACTCTGACCAACCACAGTTGATGTAAAGCGGTCTTATTAGGGCTGCCATGATTAGTCAACTAGACTATTAAGATAGTTGGCAGCTAATTAAATAATCAACTAATTTTTGAGTGTTTTTAAGTTTTTGTTTTTCCTCTAAACTTTGGCACTGTACCTTCTGCTGTCTTGTCTGCCTCTCTGTCTGGTCAGCTTTTATTAAATTGTTATTTGACATAAATAAAAACACTAACTTTGGACACGTTTTTCAAATCAAATCAAGGTTTATTTAAAAAGTACATTTAAAAACAACTATCGTTGACCAAAGTGCTATACAAGGAATGCATAAATGTTTTTCCATTAAGATTCAATGAGAAAATGTCCAAACTTTTGACTGGTACTGTCAATATGCTACAATTTTTTGTATGATCTGATTAGTCGGCTAAATCACCTAAATAATCGGTTACTAGTCAGTAAAAAAAATTTAAGTAAATTTGGCATGCAAACAAGTAAACATGGTTAAGAATTTCCATGCAAAACAGCAAGCAAACAAGTAGTGAACTTTGTGCAAACAACAACATACAATTAGACATTAAAGGTACTGTTCTTAAAATATTAATCTTCCTTGTGAGGACTGAGGTAGTGTGGGAAGTCCTGAGCCCTGCCAAGGTCTTGGAGGAATGATGGTTGTGGATTCAAAGGATATGGATGGGAGTGACTTCGCTCTTCAAGAGCGACGAGGGACGGGTTAGGATGAGGCAGAGATCAGTCTTGCCGTTCTTTGATCTTGCCGGCAGGTGTTAACCAGTAGCTATTCTAGTATAGAGGGAGAAAACGTGGAGATGTGCAGCTTCCTTGCTGAACTCCAGGAAAGTCTTCATCTATCTGCTAGCTTCAGGTTTTATTATAGGCTGTATGGGCTTTAGTATAAGCTGCTTTGAAAGTTAAATGTGCAAAGTATTTGTATCAGATTGGTACTGACGCCGATACTGGCTGAAATTTTACTTGGTATCGGGTTGGAAAGAAAATCAGGGTCACGACGCTCTTCTTTTAAGATCAGACTTGAAACCTCCCTCTGTGATAAATCTTACGTCAGGCTGTAATGAACTGTTTTGTTTGAATACTGTTGGGATGACAATGAACTGGCTCAAATGAGTTTGTCTGTGAAGTGCCCTGTGATGTCACGAATTAGAGCATATTCGGTCTGACCTTCTATGCATCTGAACAGGTGTGATTACCATCTTCGCTTGTGTTGGAGGAATAATGCTGTCCAACTGGGTTTGCAGAATGCACTCATTTACAGTATTGGTGAAAATGAAGTGATTGAGCTTTAAATCTAAATAACTTATTTTTTAAAAAAATCTCTCCACCTTGACTTTACAACTTGAAAATGAGAAATGAAGTGTTCATCAGATCCTTAGGGTTGTGTAACAGCTCCACATTGAAGGATGCCAGAGTTATAAATTCATTTATCCTGCTCTGATTTTCGATGCCTGACCCTGTTCCACCTCAACTTTCATAGCAACGCTGTTCAGCTGCTGGGAAAACAAGGTACCGCAGGGGAAAAAAACAGCCCAAATTACATATTGGTATCAAATTATGTGTAAAGCCACATTCACACAGTCTGAGTATGGGTTCATTTGTCTCTTCAGACTCTTTTATAGAGGTGGAGAGAAAAGGCGGTGGATGGGACGGAAAGTGTGCAAGCGATCACAGTCCTGACAGCGTGGGCTGTTTTCTCGCTGCCATTTAACCCATAACAGGATAATTGCGATGAGTTCATGAAACAGTCCCTCTCACAAACATGTCGGGAATGAGATAAATGAGGCCACTGAAGAGAAAGTCATCAGTGGAGGTTGGTGGTGGAGGGAGGGATGGGCTGTTGCACTTGAAGACTGCAGCAAATCCATTGTACACTTTCTTTTGACAAGATCCGTCTGAGGTAATTCTTGCATGTGCTCCATCTGCCTGCAGTATGATGTATGGAGCTGTTTGCAGAGGCTCAGCAAAGAAGAATGGAGCTTTGCATCACTTAGCATCCCATTGCCAGACACAGCTCTACCATTACACCTCCCACAAGTATCAGGCACACCCTTGCTTGAGTAATTTTGCCATCTGTTGACAATGTTTACACGGCGGGTGATTTGTCATCACAAACAGCAGGGCAAAAATTAACAAGCTTATTTATGATCCGAGCTCCATTTGCACAATGAAAACGCCATTGGTCATGTAAAGCAGTCAGAATGCAGCTGGTGAGGCAGCAGCGGAGATGCACCTCTGTGTTGGTTACTATCTTATTGTATGTTAATAAATATGTCCAAGGCATCAAAAACATGGCAGATATATTAGCCTAAAGAATTTCGCCTGACTTTTCCATCTGCAGCAGCCAGAATTAAAGTCCTGGCAGCACAATGCAGTTTGCGAGAGAATGTAGCTGAGAAAAGGTCAAACAACAAATTGAAATCTTGGCCCAATATTATATGTAAGGTGAGAACCGAGGTGTGGAATGGTTTCTAAAAGAGAAACAAGCTGGAGAATGATGAGGAAAGGAGAAATATCATGCACAGTATGTCTCAGTGGACATTTGGAAATCCATGGAGTGCTGCCGAGTGTCTTGTACAATATGGAATTGCTCTCAAACGGTTCGTTCTTGGTAGGAAAAAAAAAATCTAATTTTGTATGTATAAGTTTGAAAAGGTCATCAGAGGAGCAGACAGGCATGAGATAACTTGTGAACCATGAAGAGAGAGGAGGTCTGGAAAGAAGATCAGAGAAAGACGAGGTGAAGCATGCTGTTCTGATGCTTTCATATTCTCTGAACACTTAAATGTGTGTTTCAGTGTGTGCTCATGCATTTGCTTGTGTTGTGGCATAAACACTATTTAGCTGTCACGTCTGGGGGATACACAGTTTAATCGAGGACAGAAGGATTTCAATCACCGTGGTGCAATGTGCAGTCTTCTCTTCCTTATCCAATTGTGCAAAACATCATCGTTAGTGTATATTTTATTAAAGAAAACCCCAAAATAATGTTTTCATGTTTTAATTTTCCTAACAGAAAAAAAACACACGAGCTCCACATGTTCATGCACATGTGGAGTTCATGTGCATGAACGTGCTTCACACGTTGTTTAGGACCATTTTAACACGCTTCACATGTGGACCACATGTAAATCATATGTTCATGCACATATTAACCACATGTGCAAAGATGTGCTTTTGGAACATTTTAGTATGGTTCACATGTGAAGGAAGGTCACGTTTTTGTTTTTGAGAAAAGATGTTTAATAGGATTAAAGCCGACTATGGTCTGTTAAAGTTTACTTAAACTAGATTTACAAACTTTTTAAATGTAAATGACTTGTACACATTCATATGAGGGCTACATAAAATGTTTAACACTCCAGGTCATTATCAGCCATTCAGCTCTGATAGGGTTCTGTGTAAAGCTCCTTTTATATGAAAATATGCAGCATACTGTACAAAGTAATAAAAAATGTATTCTTTTTGCATTTTAAAAATGGTGCAGGGGAGTAAAAGATTAATTTAAAAGATAAAAACTGAACTGGAAATCTGAACAGAATCCCTGTTTGTTTCAGTATTTATTTACAGCAGTAGACTAAATAGGCAACTACAGAGAAGAAAATATCAAAACAAAAGAGACCGCTAAATCTTTTCACCCCCACAGCCTTCATCCTACACTCGCTGTCGGGTTAATAATAATAATAATAATAATAATAATAATGGATTGATATATATTGTGCTTTTGCTGCTGGACACTCAAAGCGCTCACATTGGGTCCATCATGTGTTCACTCCTCAGTAATAGTGGATGCTGCAGCTTTGTGAATACATTGCTGCATCTTTGGGAATGGTTTATAAAACATGCTACCGTGCACGTTCAGGATGTTTACATCCCAAACGTGCATTGACGTGTTCGGCTCTATGAGCACACCGGAGCTTGGGCGGATCTCAGCCGGCCTGCAGCAATCATTTTGGGCATGGCTCAGCCTCGTCACACAGGTAGACCACGTCTCCCAGTGAAGAAAACCAGCCGAAAATCACTTAATCCTTGTTAGTGATGATGTCACCCACAGTGCTGGAGTCCGACACGTTAAATCTTCATCATCACTGCCCACAAACAGTGTTAAAACAGCTGCTGTATGAGGGATCTGGATTTGACACATTGGGGAGAAAACTAAAAACAGAAACGACTGCTGCTTCACGGTCTGACTCTGAGCCGCATTCAGACGACTCGTGCTTTCTCATGTTGAACATGAACTAAGCGCTGCAGGTAGAACTGAAGATCGGACGCGCAGAAGGAAAGTTAGGAGTCCCCTTAGGAAAGCCGATCTCAGCTAGTAGCGCCTCGTTTCACAACTGCGCTCTCCTTAGGAACCGCCTCTAGTGACGTCGGTCACAGATGGACCAATGAGCAAACACTGCGCAGGCAGTGCTCATGGGAGTTGTAGTCTTTTAGTCTAACATTTAAGTTTGTTTATTATTTCAGATGCCGTTTGAGAAAACTACAATTAAAATGTAAATAGAATTCAACCCGCCAAAGTGGCCAGTTGGAGTGGCCGTGGTACCCCCCACTGCTGAAATTCACCCGCATTTGGCAGGTTGGCGGGTGTTAATGTCAAGCCCCTGTATGTGAGGAATGTTAAAAGCACATGAATTACGTTTGTGCACATGTGATCCAAACGTGAATAACATCGGGTTTTATGTAGTGCACGTGATTCACATTTAATTTAAAATGTGTTTCACATGTGAATCACATGTTTGAGTACATGTGATCCACATGTTGTTTTGGACCATTTTAATGCGCTTCATATGTGAACCACATGTTAACCACGTGTGCAAATGTGCTTTTCAAACATTTTAGCGTGATCCACATGTGAACCACATGTGAATCTCATGTTCATGTACATGTTAACCACATGTACTTTTGAACATTTTAGTGTGATCCACGAACATGTACTTTTGCATAAGCAAACATGTACTTTTGGAACATTTTAGTGATCCACATGTGAGGACCGTGTGAACCACATGTTGTTCACATGTGCATCACATGTTCATGCACATGTGAACCACGTGATCCCCATGTGCAAAGATTTTAGAACATTTTAGCATGATTCAGATGTGAGGAACGTGAAAAGCACAAGTGAATCATGTTTGTGCACATGTGATACAAACATGAATCAAATCAGGGTTTCTCTAGTGCATGTGATTCACATGTGAATCATGTGTTTTGCACATGTGATCCACATGTTGTTTTGAACTGTTTTCAATTGCTTTACATGTGGACTACATGTGAAGCACATTAATGTTCGTGTGTAACCACGTGTGCAAACATGTGCTTTTGGAACATTTTAGTGTGATCCACATATGAGGAAAGTGAAAAGTACATGTAAATCATGTTTGTGCACATGTGAACCAATTGTGAATCTCAACAGGGTTTATATAGTGCACATGTGAACCATGTTTGTGCACGTTATCCACATTTTAATCCCATCGGGGTTTATGTAGTGCACATTATTCACATGTAATTTAAATTTGATTAAACGTGAATCCCTTGGGGGGTTTTATGTGATGCACGTGATTCACAATTGGTTTATATGTGGTTCACATGAATTATATGTGCATATGTATAGCGTGAGCTTTTTACATATGAATCACATGTGATGCACACACGTGGTTAAATGTTTTTCACAGGTAAACTACATGTTCACATATGAAATTCATGTAGTCTTTTTTTTTCTGCAAGGGTTTGAACTAAGAGCAGCAATAGAAACTAGCAACATTTTTATCCTATAACTGGCATTTGAATTTTGTGACATTTAAAGTTATTGTAAATGCTTTTGTTTAACAGATAAAACAATTTCAGTCAGTTAACAATAGATCAAATTCATATCTATGTTCCTCAGAGCTTCATAAAAAACCTAAAAGGAAACAGAGAAAGCCATGGAACGCAACTGAACCTTCTCCACGTGCATCATATTAACACACACATGAAAAGAAGTATTTCAAAAGGTTTTATTTAACTTATACCTTTCACTGACATGAAAAGAAGTACAACACTCAGTCTCTACATCCTCTGAAGTATTCTGAATACAGTGCATCATATTTCCAGAATGATTAAAAGGGTTATCCTTGTGTGACGTACACCAGCGGCTGAAAATATAGCTGTTCTACGACTTTCTATAAACTGACTGGCTTCTAGTGTTGGAGGATTTTATTCCCTTCATCTGGGAATCATCATCACTGAGAAGCTGCAGATGGACCATGACCCCAAACTCCACAGGACCATACAGAGTTACAGGTTACATTTACTGTTCACATCAGCACAGTAATGAGTACAGTGTTATGTGTATTCTTTAGCAGTGGTGTAATAGATTAGTCTTTTTAGTAAGGTCTTATAGCAGCTACATGGATCGCATGTTTGAGTTGAAATTACCCTTTTTGCAAATTGCCTCAATACAAATAAGTTATTAAAGTTTTCGTGCTCAGAGGTTTTTGAGGGTATCATAAGGTCGGAAGCTGCAGAGAAGTTTACAGATCTTCATTTTTTTCATAATGGAAGGGTGATGAAGTTTCTCATGTTCCTAGATGCCAGAGCTGCCCCTTCACACTGGGCTGGGTGATGTCTGAATACGAGCAGCTGTTCCCTGTTGAAGAGCTGCTTCATGGCACTACACCTCCTTTGAATTATAACAAAGATGAATGCAATGCAGACACAAAGCTTGAGAATGGCAGGAATCCAGTAGTTTGTGTACTTTCTTCTTGTTTGTGGCTTTTAAGAACCAAAAATTCAGTTTATCTAACCACGGTGCTTTACTCTTATTGCCAAGTTTCATACACTCTAAACCCAGATTAGTCGGTTTACTAGAAATTTGTGTGGGGTCTAGTGATGTCTCATGCTCATCACTAGACCCCACAATGCTTTACAGTGACTCAGAAGAGCCGGCTCACAGTTTTTTCTTTCATTACTTGGGTCTTACAGTGCTCAGTCTCAGCTCTGCTTATGGCAGTACTTTGTTTTTATTGGCCAACATGGCAGCCATGCAGCCAATCACATGTGAGGATACAGGAGTATTATCTGAAGACAGAGAGGAGGAAGATGCTCCTCTGCAAGTTAGACTGCTGGACAGACAGGAGAGTGTGTGAGTCACATGTAATATAACTGTATGACACCCGAAAACAAAGCACCACCTGGTTGCAGTTTAAAGGGACACCTTGTAATTTTTGGCCACTAGGGGCACTAAACCTGTAATGTTCTACAGGCTACACAATTGGAACAAAATCAAACAGTCTCTATTCGTGCTTTGGAATTCTGTCTGCAGACCACTTTGATCAGCTGATAGCGAAGTCATCAAGCCATAAAACAAAGCGCTCCAGCTCACATGATCCAATGAGAGATGGATCCGCTGCTGAGAAGTTACAATGTCTGGTTTTTGCGGAGGGCAGCCCCCTAAGAGCACCAAAACGTGTCAAGTGCTGTATATTGACCCCAGAAATAATCTATTATTACTTACATTAGGCTGATGTTTGGGTCAGAAGTTACATGGTGTCCCTTTAATTACCATGGCAATGTAAAAGACGCATGGATGTATGACAGCAGCCACGGACGTTTGAAACAGATGTCCCCATTTACGGATATAAGGAGCATAAATGGACGTTTAGACCTCAGAAGAAGGATCACAGAACTGCAGGACGGGTATAGTGGATATTCTGAAACCTGTTTTTGCCAGTGTAAACCCAAAAGGATGCAAAGTGACCTGACCCAGACCTTCCAAAACTGGACCTTTGCTGAAAACATGTTTCCTGGGCATCACCCAGGCAACCACTTACAGAACGATGATGTTACTAAAGATGTCAACATCAGCAGGAATCCAGAGAAAACTGTGGAGTCTGATACTGTTCTGGTAAAGTTACACACTAATGGAGCATTGACTCCAGTATCCTCCAACTGACATCACTTCTGATGTGAATAATGATCTCACTGCACATTTATCCATAGCCAGCAGCTTCCAGTAGGATTCTACAATCAGCCCTGAATGACTTCCTCTAGTTTCTGCCGTCTTTAACACCTGAATATGGAACTGCTTCTTATCAGGGCTGTTTCCTCAGGTGGTGCATCACTGAGTGGGAGAAATTGATTAGAAACATGGACAGGTGGCAAAACCACAGGCTTGACTTCAGGGTATGCTTCCACCAGACCATCATCCACACCCCCAGGGTTCTGGCTGCATGGGCTCTGTTGGAGAACAGGTAATAGAATTAGCCAGGCCAGGTAGCTCCAGGTTGTTTTTTAACAGTGGAGAGCACAGCGTCTTCCCCCCAAAGCTAAAAAAAAGAAACAAAACTTTAAATGAAGCATTTAAGGAGGCAAGGTAGTTAGACATCTCACAAAGATCAGGTGAAGACAGGATGGATGAAAAGAGCATCAGCCTACTAAACTGGAAAATTATTAGAGATACCAACAGAAAAGCAGTATGTAAAAAAGCAATATTCAGAGAAAAAAAGGGGTGCAATATGAAGTGTGACAACATCTTATGTGTTTATATTAAAGGAATAGTACACCCACAGAATGATGTTCCTTCATTTCCTAGTCACTCTAATGCTGAGCAAGACTCTGGAGCACTTTTTTAGTATCTCAAATGCAGCCGGAGATTGGAAAGGTTTTCGTTTTCCCCCAACTTTCATATAATGGAGGTCACCAGCGACTGAACCAAAAAGGTCCATAAAAGTCCACAAAAACTTGGCAATATTCCTCCATGCTGCTCGTCCAATGTAATTTCCTGAGTGGGTAGCGTCCTAATTTACTCTAAATGACATCATTTACTATATTTTTATGGCCTAAACAGTAGTACATCTAGCTGCTGCAAAACGCGCCCCCACGAGTTCACGACACTACAGAACCTGCTGCAGACGAGATCGCGCGTTCTCTTTTTCTGTCTTTCTTTGTTTTGAATCAATAGCCAACCCCTCTTGTGTTTGTCCTGGTTTGTCTGCTGCTTGTTCAGTCTTAGCACAATGTAAACAGTGAATTTCTTCTACGCTTGCATTACTGGCAGAGCAGGCACTGAACGCTGCGGCTTCCATAGAAATTTCCTTAGTAAAGTTTTGGGGAAACCCCCCCCCTTTTCCGGCTGCATTTGGGATATTAAAAAAGTGCTCCAGAGTCTTGCTCAGCATGAGGGTGAGTAGAAAATGAAGGACTGTCATTCTGTGGGTGTACTATTCCTTAAGAATCTAAAAACATTCAGTGGGCCAAGACAAGCTAGCAATTTGACAGAGCACAGGCAATGTAAACAGAAAATGATACAATACACATTACTTCACTCTAAACTTAACTCACTGGGTTGTTGTGCAAGACTGGCCTAGCTAAACAGCACCTGGAATTTAAAACAGGGAACTGGGGAAATACCAGACTGTGGACAAACCTTCCGCTCATGTGACCCGTTAGTCTCTGAAGAGCTAAAGTGAAGTTTGTTGGACAGTTCCCACCATCGCCTTCTTGGCTGTGTGTTGTCACTCCTGGATAAAAAGGGGCAAAGAGAGGGGGGCCGTGAGTGAGGGATGAATGTCTCTTTTTCTCCATAAACTCCAGGTTCATCAGTCCATTCTCAAAGCTTTGCATAAATCAAATCCATCCTCACATTCAACATCACCGCCTGTTTGGTTCACTCACTATCACTCACCACAACACTCTCAATAGAATTGCCAAGATTGGAATAAAGTTATAGGTCAGGAGCAGCAGTCACTTACCGGCATTTACAATAATCGACTACTGGAGGAAAGGCACCCAGATCTCCACAGACACCTCCCACACACTACATTCTCACTACACCCTGCTGCCATCAGGGCGCAGGTTCAGGTCTCTCGCATTAAAGACAAAGAGGGCCTCCTCCAGTTTTGTTCCCACCTCTAATCGCCTGTTAAATGGGTGATTGTTGGACTCGTTAGTCCATTATGCCTTTAATATTGTTTTACATTTCGTGCATTTTATCATGTGGTTTTTAATCAATTTGTTGTTGGACTTGGAATGTGACTGAATGTGCCTGCTAGCTACGCTTCTCTTTGCAAATGAATTTCCAATCGGATAAAAAAAAGTAAATTTGAATTTTGAGCACATTGGCTGTTTGATTGACAGCCAATGTGCTCTGAACTAAAAGCTAGCCAAGCTAATCTGGAACTAACGAAAACTAACAGAGAGCAGGCTAAAGCTAAGACACGGTGTTAGCCAGGTAAAAACTGCCATTGTGCTGCTCAGCTACTGGCTGAGGCCTTTCTGGGAGCAAGCAGGGAGCTAGTCACCACCAGCGTAAGTGCCGGCAGCCAATCTGCCGTCTGTCAGTCAAAAGGACACGCCCTAATTATGTGTTAATTTCAAGATTAAAATAACATTCAAGCATGAGTTATAGAATAAGTCACCCCCCTCACAGTTGACATGAAGGTAAACTTAATCTATTAAACCTAAAATGATGTTTTGAACCAGGCTGTAAACATGTTTATTTCTGCTGTGAAGTTGGCCTTTTTACATGGGAATCTATGGGGTTGACTCCCTTTTGGAGCAAGCTGCTAGTGGATGAGGGGGAACTGCAGTTCTGCTTCACTTCCTCCGCCAGAGTTTTCCACTTGGGAAATACCTGTCCAAAAGGAGACTTTTCATCTTTGGCTCATTTTTATTAATCGACTGACTCTCCTCTATTTCAACTCCTGCTTTTTTCTGACAACTTTACTGTTATTGTTCATAAATCAACAGCTTGATTTAACATCAGTACCAAATGAAAACCTCATGCACACCAGTAGATTTAAAATCCAGCCGTATTTGATGTTCTGGATATAAGAACAAGTTGATTGTTATGAACATCTACCATAATTTTACTAGTTAGCTTCCATTGCTGCCCACCACATGGTATGAGCTAGGGGGCGTGCTGGTTGCCCAAGGCACCTCCCTGTTTCCCTCTTTGGCTAAAAATGACCCTCAGGGGAAAAATGGGATTGTGAAAATAATTTGAATTAATGTTCAAAAATAGTGCAGACAGTGCTGAATTTTACTTAAACAAAACCTCTGATATATATATTCTAAAAGATTTTAAATACTCGGGACAGGAGTAAGTTGTGAGTGCTCAGGTCCCTCTGGTTTAAATGAAGTATACAGCTGTTTGTGATGCACATCACTGACTGGGTAGGAGCGTGCACATGTGACCTCAAAGGTTATGCTAGAGGAGATGTGTGTAGATGGCTTGATTTAACGAACAAAGGTGAGTTTTAAAGTGTTTTGAATTAACCACAGAGGCACACGCTTTCATTTATTGGTATATGATGGTGTTTGAAACCAAATATCTAAATCCGGACCTGACAGATCTATGAAGTTCAAGTGCAGCAACTGTCGCATGTTGTTGCAATCCTCATGTGATTGAGACTTTATTTTCTGTCTTGCAACTTAAACAAGCAAGTTAAGAAGTGCAAACCCTTTGATCATGTGAATGCAGCTTAATAGTTAGCTCCCTGCTTGCTCGCAGGAAGACCTCACCCTGTAGCAGAGTTGCACAAATGCGTTTTTTATCTGGTTAACAGCAAGTCTGAGCAATGCTAACCTTTCATCCACCTTTCTTTGTTCATTCCTGTTCAATTTGATTAGCTTGGTTAGCATTAGCTCAGCTGTCAATCATTTGCCCCCATCTCATTTGCCCATTTCAAAACTTTCTGGGAGTGATGACACATGGTGATGGTGGGAAACACCCAACTGGCTTCAAATTTCCCTCTTCAGACGTAACTGGATACAACATCCTTTTTTGTTTGTTTGTTTTTTACAAGTCTTTGGTCTGTCTAACCAACCCTTTTACCCCTTCTCCTTTTTTTTTTTTTTTTTTTTAAACCACAAAAGAAGGGGGATGCCACTTTTTCAGGTTTGAGCAAGTGCCCTTGAAAAATCCTGAGGACGTTCCTGGTACGAGCTGCATTTGCATATCCTTGAGAGTCATAGAGGTTGGAGCTGATCCCTGCAAAGTCTGGGTATACCCATTCACCCTCACATCTGCAAAGATCTCAGCATTGCCAACCTGTCATAAACAAGTCCAACACAAAACAAAACTTCCTAAATAGCATTTTAAAACAATATGTTTTTTCATGTGTTGTATGAATATCTGATCGATTGGCCGATCATGGCTTATAAAAACAATGTCCTTCACAAGCATTATGCAGTAGCAAAACAACCTTCAGAAAGCTGTGTAGAACTTTGTATACATGGCTTTCTGATTGCACAGACATTGATTATCTATGGCTCGGCAAGCAGAGTGAGTTTTCATTACAGTAAGCTTAAAGGCATTAGTTACAGCTGGGGTGTCATCTGCTCTGCCATGCTAAAGAAACCTCATTTCTTTCTTGAATAGTCATCAAAACCAAGGTATAAAAAGATCAACTGAAAGCTTGACAGGTCAGCTGCTTGAGGAAAGCATGGTTTCCAAATCCCCGGTGCCTTCAGAAAGCATTAAGTAAAGCAGGCTGTTTGTTTTTGGTTTATAATAAAGTAGGGCTCAGTGTTATCTGGCCCTGACTAATGTGCAACTTTGCATTCTGCTCACCATCTACGCGGGACGGATGAACGCTCGTCTATCGCAGGATTTGGCGCACTTGTCTTTACAGTTGTAAGATGTATTTCTGCCACATCGTGGATGTGGTCTCACAGATAAACCCGAGCAAATAGGAGTCGGCTTGATGAAAGCACAGCACATCTGCCACTGAGGTTCTGCCTTTCAGAAATTTGAATCTCGGTGAAAAGATAAGTCTCCTTTTTAGTAGCAGGGATAAGCTGTGAAGTGGGCTTTTCATCATTCTTAACCCTCCCTTCCCATTTTCCAAAAAGACCCGGAACTAGGCCTCAGCATTCAGAAAGCCTACGTTTTTCAGGAAGTTGGCACTAATGTCACAACCAAGAGATTCTGCTGGTGGCAAATGTGGCAGCACTTCTCCCACAGAACAACCAGCATCCTCACACAGATGAAGAGCTTTAAACTGGTGGATTTGTCAAGTGAAACTCTACCACATATAGATTTCTTTTTGTTAGGAGGTCTTAATAATGTTAATTGCATGTTATTTAAACTAATCTCTCTAAATGCTTGTCAGGGTTTGCAGTTTTTTCTCTCCCCATCTGTGTCTTTCCCTCTTTCCCCTGATGTCTGTCTTCCGTCATCTTTCTCCACAGTTGTGGCCGCTGGTGTTGGCGAGTGGCTTCATGTGTGGCTTACGAAACATGTTTTGTTACAAAACATTAGTCAGACCCCCTGTGAGAAGCTTTGAGTTGCAGTGGTGATCTGTCCTTATTTACAGGCATTTACTTGTTATGGTGTCGCATAACGGTGACGTCATCAAAGCCGCCACAGTAGAAATGTCTGTAAATAAGGACGGATCACCTCAAAAAAGCCACTTTTTGCCACTTAGAGCTCACAGGGGGGTCAGATAATGTTTGGTAACAAAACATTGGTGAAATGAAGGAGTTTATGGCAGATAATGCTGTGCGAGGTTGCCCCCATCACTTACATTATATTGGACATACGCTGATCTCCTGAAGGACATCAAGGTACACCAAAACTGTCTGGTTGAGCAAATGAACATATTTCATGCTAGAAAATAGGTCCAGGTTGAATAAACCTAGGTTCCCCATACTAGCAACTGCTTAGTAACCCCAAGGCTGTCATAAAATATACGGGTCAAGGAAACATAAACAGAATTCAGTATGGTCATTTTAATGATATTTTGCTCTTTATTATTTTCAGCAACATAACGAATAAGAGGAAACATGCTGATGCTACATCTCAGGTCATATTGCAGCTATCACGGCCTACATCATCAGTGATGTCACCGCAGTAGCTGGAGGCAAAAACGGAGGAAAGCATGCCGCGAAGACTGTAGAAACGAGCTATTTCGAGTGTTATTACACCTTAAAGGAGTGATGGCATAGCAGTAAAAACTAGTTTGTGTTGTTGGCATTACTGTATATGTCAAATCCCCCCCCCAAAAACTGCATTTTATATTTTAGTCTTTTATATTGTATACACATTTTATCGTCTTACTGTTTCTATTCCATTGTGTTACTGTTTTATTGTATTGTGTATCTTTTTACCTGCCTAGGGACTACGGATGTAAATTAGCTTTTTAGCTATAATCCGACATGCTTACATTTGTTATTGCAGATGTTCATCAGTATGTGTTGTCCCAATCAAATAAAATGAAATAAGCTGAAATAATAAGCATTTTTTACAGTTGGGGATTGTTTTGTAATGCCAGACCTCCCAACCTCAGTAAAAGACTTGGATGCAGTAATAATATGGAGCTTTACCCAGAGACCAAGTTGACTTCATTTTGATTGGGTACACCTTATTTGGCTACAACCTTATTTAGAGAAAGTAGGTCAAGCTGCCCTAGCGGTCAGACTTTGCTAAAGGCTGTCTGTTAGCAGCATGTGCACTTCAGTGAGCTATGTTTATCGGACAAGACAGCATTTAGAAAATAAATAAATTTACAGGTAATGTCGCCTTCCTCAGTGTTGCTGCAGCAGTTTTCTATTAAATCCATTTGTTTGAAAACTAGACCTGACTGCACAGCAGTTATTACTCAGCTCCACACACGCAGTTGAATCGGGGGGGGGGGGGGGGGGGTGCAGAGGGTGCATAGACCGTTAGGAGAGAGGAGGGGGAGGCTGTTTGCTTGATAGTGTGCTCTTATTGGAGCAAATGAATTATGTAGAATGAGAGAACTACTGTACGTAGAATGATAAGCTGCTCTCTGATTCAACCGTTTCTGAACGGAGATACAAAGCTGACAGACCATAAACAGGAACTTTGATTCTCACTCTGGACATTCACATGGCCTCATCAGTGCACAACAGATCATATTTTACCCCCAAAACCCCAGAAAAGTTAAATTTGATGTCATGGCACCTTTAAAAATGCCGTCTTGTTGTGTGTTTGGGTGCCAGAAAACAAGAAACAACATCCGTGGCAATATATTAAAGTTTTTTACAATACCAATGGACATGAGTGCTCAGAAAAAATGAAGACAAATGTTTTATGCTTTTCCTTAAAAGCAGAGCAATGACTCATCATATCATCTTAAGAGAACAAGTGTAACAGCAACTGCATTGGAAGTATTTCCGTTAGCTTAAACTTACCCAACCATGCATGTACAGTTTGCTGTTAAAAAGGTAATGTTGTCTAGATCAGGGTTTCTCAACCCTGGTCCTCAGGGACCCCTGCCCTGCATGTATTCCAGGTTTCCAACTCCACCACAACTGATCCAGATCAATTCAACTGCTCATCAAGTTCTTTGCAAGCCTGCTAACGAGCCCTTCATCTGAGTCAGGTGTGTTGAAGTAGGAATATCTTGAAAACTAGCAGGGCAGGGGTCCCTGAGGACCAGGATTGAGAAACACTGGCCTAGATTTACGATGACCCGGGTGTCGTATATGTAATACTTCTTGCTTTGACCTGGCTCAGCAAAATTTCAGACCACAGCACACAAAGATCCCCGAGTACCCCTGCCCTGCACATTTTGGAGATTTCCATACTTCAACACACCTGACTCAAATGAATGGCTCATCAGCAGGGTTGCAAAGAACTTGACGAGCAGGTCAGTTTATCTGCATCAGGTGTAATGGAGTTCGACAGAACTAAAACGTGCAGGGCAGGGGTAGTTGAGGACAAGGATTGTGAAACACTTCTCTAAAATTAATCTGATAAAGCAGTACAGTAATTCCCAACCTACAGTGGGGGAAAAGTATTGAACACGTCAATATTTTTCTCAATAAATATATTTCTAGTAGAGCTATTGACAAGAAATTTTTACCAGATGTTGGCAGCAACCCAAGTAATCCACACATACAAAGTAATCCTTACATTTATGTCCATAAATGCATTCCATGATGGGTAAAAGCAAAGGCTGCGTTCACACCGCAGATCTTAATGCTCAATTCCGATTTTTTGTCAGATCCGATCTTTTTGTGTGGGTGTTCACATTACATTTCTAAATGTGGCCTGTCCACCGACTGCAATATGAAAAGCTCACGCTTCTGAAGTGACACACATGCTCAGTTGAACAGGAATGACATCACGTACGTAATGGTTTTAATGGAAACCAATGCAAACAAACATGGAGGTTACCGGCATTTGTGGGCTCACGTTGAAAGCAATTTGTGGCGGCAGTCGGGAAATGCAAATGTTTGCGAAGATGGAGGAAGACGACAAACACATTTGCGATGACGTCTTTGTGTGGAACAATGGATGCAACATCTGTAGCTACAGACAAGTGTGTGGATGCAGCGTCAGAGCAGGAGTGGTGGATGAGAATGTTTCAGATCAGATGTTCTGAGGAAATCAGATCTCTCCACAGATATGATGTCACCAAGCACTTTAGCCATGGTAGAAATAAACTCATAGATCGCAGTGATCAGCTGATTACTGAACATGCACACTGTGCAGGGGGCCGTTATGCTGAGGAGAAGCAGCTTTATTTCAATGCTGCACATTTATCACCGCTCTTCTTCTCTCAACCTGTTGAGGTCAACTTCTCTTTCTTTCCTGGATGTATTTCAAACACACCTTTTTTCTTCTGGCCTAGTCCACAGCGACGTGCCCACCCTCTCACTCACATTCACACACTGAGCTGCCTGGACCACATAAGTTTCCCACAACACTTTCATTAGTTTCCAGGTTTATGTCCAATCAGAGCCAGAAAAAAATATGAATCAACTGTTCAGTCCATTGTTCTCATTCAGTGTCCGTCTCCACTGGTGCAGACACGACGTTCATCTCGGTCTTACAGAAGAGGTCAGATAGAATGCGATATGCCCGTACAGACAGCGGTTACTACGACACAGATCGGAAATGTATCCAATGCAATACCACATTTGAAAGTGGCCTGAATCCGATCCAAAAATGTCAGATTCAATGCGCCTTGCACTGTTTACACGGTCAGAAGCAGATCAGATATGAGTCACATTTGAGCGAAAAGATCAGATTTAGGTTGCATTTGTGAACATAGCCAAATAGCTGCCTAAAGACCTACGCAACCTTATTATTGCAAACACCCTGAAGGCATTGGTTCCAGGTGCATTTCTAAACTTCTGAAAGTTCCAGTGAGCACCACTGGGGCCATCATCCGGAAGTGGGAAGAACACAGCATCGTCATAAACCGGCCATCGGCAGGTGTTCCTCACAAGATTTCGGACAGAGGAGTCAGAACAATAATCAGAAAGGTTCTCCAACAGCCCAGGACCACTCATGGAGAGCTTCAGAAAGACCTGGAATCAGCAAGTACAGTTGTTTCAGAGAAAACAAGAAGTAATGCACTCAACCGCCTTGGACTTCATGCACGCACACCACGCAAGACTCCATCTCTGAGGAAAAAGCATGTTGATGCTCGTTTGAAGTTTGCGACACAGCATCTGGACAAACCCATGACATTCTGGGAAGCATAGTCTGGTAAGATGAGACCAGAACTGAAGTCTTCGGATGTCATAAAACACAACATGTTTGGAGGAGAAATGATACCGAACTTGACCCACCCCATAAACACCATAGCAACAGTGAAGTTTGGAGGTGGGAACATCATGGTGGGGGCTGTTTTTCAGCATGTGGTACTGGCAGACTTCATATCATTGAAGGAAGAATAAATGGAGAAAAGTAGAGAGACAATCTGGACCAGAATCTGCTGCCATCTGTTGAAGATGAAAAGAGGTTGGATCTTTCAGCAAGACAAACACCCCAAGCACACAGCCAAGGAAACACTCAACTGGTTTAAGAAAAAGAAAATAAAGCTGCTAGAACAGCCCAGTCAATCACCCGACCCAAAAGAACTGAAAGTCTGTGTTCACAGAAGAGACCCCAAAACCTTGAAGATTTGAAGGTAGTTTTTGTTTAAGAGTGGACCAAAATCACACCTGAGCAACGTATTCCACTGGTTTCTCCATACAGAAGGCATCTGGAGGCTGGAATCACCAACAAAGATTTTGGCACTAAGTATCATAAATTTCAGTAAATGTATTCAATGCTTATTCCCCGTGTCATTTCACTATATTGCACATAACTTCATTTAATTCGTCTTCCTGCTCTTGGCGAGTGCAGACATGCTTCCCTCTGCTCCCTTCCTCCCTTCTTTTCCTGCTATCTTTATTCTGTCGCATTGCAAAGCCTCTCTCTGGATTTCCTCCTAAATCCAAAAACTTCAACCATGGATCTGGTCGGCGGGTCTCTCCACACAACTGACAAGATTTTTTTGACCCAGAGACAAGTTGCAGGGGCAGCAACTTGTCCAGCGGGGACTCATCCTGCCGGGCATACAATGGATTCTTGGAAGAACGGGAGGATTTTGTACCTTGAAGACCTGTACACATTTGGAGTTATGATAACTGGGTTCCTGCTGGTTTGAGCTGTTGGGTACCTGATTTATCGGGAAATTCGGAAGCTGACGGCAGCTGTTGGCAGGCTGCCGTTCGAGCTGTTACTACGAGCCATCAACACTCAGACTCAAACTCCATGCAGGTTGAATCGCAGGCCGGATGCCCTGTGGGACGAACTGGGGACGATGTCTGACAGCATGAAGGTTGTGGGTAGTACCGTGGAGAAGTTGGGGGACTCAGACTGGTGGTAACAAACATGATTCGGACAATCTGGAATGCCATTGTGAGACATGCTGAAGGACTGTAAGGAAGACAACATGCTCTTCCTGAAATTAAAACAATCTCTCTTCTCTTAATCTGGCTCCTCAAGAGCAGCCTTGGGCTGTTCTTATCAACTTTGCCCTGGATGGGACTGTGGAGTGATGCTTTGCTCCCGTCCCCCACCCTCCTCCCTCCCCAGGTACAGAGTGACTGTCTCAGAGAAAATACCATCTAATGACTGCACTGCAGGGACCTCTCTGCCCGCTTACAAATACACACACGCACACACAAACACGCGCACACACACAGACCCACAGACCCACAACACTTCCTTGATTCACTGTCTCGCAGTGATGGGAATAACGGCGTTAGAAATAAACAGCGTTACTAACGGCACTACTTTTTCAGTAACGGGTTAATCTAACTAATTACTAAGTCTATCATCACAATGCCGTTACTGTTACTGGCCTTCACTGACAGCACGTTACTATTGTTATGTGAGATTACATTTTGTTCCTGGTGAACAGAAATTTCACTTTTGTTGGGTCTATTTTGTGCTGGTACTCTCCCGGAGAGGAGGCGGAGTGATATGGGCGAGTGCCTACAGGTATCTCCGTATCACTCCGCTGCAGACACACGCCTCCATCCACACACATGTTAGAGTAAAAACAGGAATTGCTGTGTTCTTTTAGCCGCGGTTGCACTCCAGGCTTGAAGAAGATCATATTGAGCCGCTGCGGACCTTTACCGGGCGTACGGCGTCACCAACCCGACACACATGCTGACACAGCGCGAGGATGAATCCGGTTTAAGATGCAAGCAACAAGTTTCCCTGAATTATTTCTTTCACCCATGACCCGAATTCTGTTAATAGTTAACACTAAAGATAATTTTACACTAGTTCTGCATACTGGATCTGTTTTCATCTGACCCGGAGCGGTACAGAAACGGTGATGATGAACATGATGATGATGATGATGATGGACTGTCATTGCAAACCTCATGTCAATGTGCGCAGCCGAACACGCGCGCACAACGGGAAGAATTATAAACTGGATTCATCACAAACACCAGTTTCCCTCAGAGATAAAAGACACGAACATGATGAGAAACGTTTTTTAGTTCGTGTTTCCACAGGAGGAGACGGAGCCACAACATCCAGTCTGAGTGTCCCTGATTTTTCTGTTAGAAATTTATTCTGTGAAGTTTCCATTAATTTAATTCATTAGTCAGATCTGATATTCACTTTTATATTAACTCAGCATAAGATTAATTTAATAGATTAATTGATATTACTTTAAAGTTAATTTAAATTTACATAAAAGGGAACATTAAAAAGTCACGGAAAAATAACTTTTCCAAGTAATTAGTTTTTTTTGTAAAGCTGTAACTCAGTTACTAACGTCATTACTTTTTTGGAGAAGTAATTAGTAACTATAATTAATTACTTTTTTAAAGTAATGTTCCCAACACTGCTGTCTCGCCATGTGATGATGTGATTGTCTGAATATGTGCTTTCTTGTAAGGTGTGTTTTTTTTTTTTTTTTTTTGTTTTGTTTTTTTGTATCCCAATCCTCCACCTGAGTTGGTGTAGAGTCCAGATACCTCTTTTTTCCCCACCTACCCATCTGCCCTCATGTTATCGTTTTCCATATCTGCAAAGGTGCCCCTTAGTGGCTGCATGGCCTCAGTCTGCCTGATCCTGTTTGTGCTTATATGTTCTGTTTGTGTTGGACGGGTTGGACGGGAACATGAATTTCCCCTCGGGGATCAATAAAGTATATACCTATCTACCTACCTAACTACCGACCTACCTACCTACCTACCTACCTACCTACCTACCTAAATGTTTGGATTTCTTTGTATGTGTGCATTACTTGGGTTGTTGCTGACATCTAGTGAAAGTTTCATGTCAATAGCTCTACTAGAAATATATTTCCTGAGAAAAATGTTGACGTGTTCAATACTTTTTTTTTCCTGCTGTATTTTCCCTGAGGACCCCCTTCATGTAACTACCACAGAGCTGTGGATCCCCCGTCATGCTGGTTTTATGCTTCATCAGCTGCTTCTCTCCATAAATGATGCATCCTGGCTGACCACTTGGATAAAACCAAAGGTAATAATCAACATATAGCTTTCCCTTTTATTGTCTTGCATAAAAGGGACAAATCATCTGCACTGTAATGTTTTTTCAGATGTGTCTTATCAGTGAATTGTTGCAGGAAAAGTCCAGCTTACCAGGGAAGACATGGCCTACTCCCCTACAGAACATGGATGCGGACTGACTGGATGCAAAGGTGTGGCCTAACAGCTGGCTTTTCCTTTTATTTTTAACTAAGGATATACATTTTAAAATATTGTTTTTTTGCAGATTTTGATGAACCTCATTTATTCGTTTTGGGACCTGGTTTCAAAAGTTAATGTTTACCAGCTCCTAACAAGCCATTTCCATGTGAACAAGCATCAACATGATTTAAAAAAACTTAAGCAGATGCACTCCAACTTGTATCTGTATGGGCACAAACTTATTTTTAATCACTCTAGTTCTGAGCAGTCAAAGCCTCGGACCCCTTGAGGGTCCAGGGACGGCAGGTTGGGAACCACCATGATGATGGAGGGTGGAAAGTTTTTGAATATCACATGTCATACATGCATATTGATACATTACTATGGTTTTACAAATGATCTGATTACTCTCAGATATTTGACATTGATGGTCATGTAAACGAGCTGAATAATGGACAATCTTTCACCTGAAGATTGTGGGGTTGTCCAGGGCACGTCTGTCTTAAATCCAAAACTCCTACCACATCTGCAAACATAGCTTTTCTTAAGCTTGCCCTCGAGGCTGCAAGAACATGACAAAAGTTAGTTTTTGTCAAATCAATACATACTCTCCAGGAAGCTCTGCAACTGGGCGCATGTGGGCGGAGGAAGTGGGGGCAACAGTTCATCCAGTGATTATACATTTGCAATAAACCTCTGGAGTTGCGCACGTGGTGGTGTCCGTGTGTTTAAATGCCATGTATGTAAGTTTACATTTTCGCACTTTCTCACCACCTCAATCAGCTGTTTATTAAAACTATCCATCAAATGTCGCACCTGAGGAAATGCGGAAGTGAATAGCTCTCTGCTTCAAGCGTCTCTGTGTTAACTCTGCCCTCCTCAAATGTCCGACCAATCACACAATACTTCCCGGAGCTCCCTGAGAAGAAAGTTCTGCTCAGCCAAGGGCTCTAGAACATGCCGCAAGTCATTCTCAATCATGTCCACCAGAACAAAATGATGTCATTACTGTGTTTTAACATGCCCGAGGAGCAGCTTGGCTTTGTTAACTATCAGGCTCCTGATAAAGAAAAGATCATCAATGCTTCTACCATCAATCACAACAACAGAGGCCATATTCTGCTCTAGCGTTAGTGAGCTACAGCTTCCCTGACTGTCGTAGGTGTGTGTGTGTTTGCTTTGGGATATTGAATTTCAGAGTTAATATAGTTGCAAAGTTCAACATTTGCCACTGTGTAATGTGTAGGCTATAATAATGCCACATATGTTGTGTTCATATGTCATGAGTAGGCTGCTTTGTGTCTCCCCATGGTAATATAATTTAATTTTAAAAACTTATTAGCAACTCCTTGCAGTCACAAGCAACTACTTACTTACAGCAGAGATAAAGTCCTGATGCTGCCACTGATCCTAAAGGTTTAAATACTATGCTCCTGTCTCCATCCTCTGTCTGTCTGTCACCTGTGTGGTTGTTTGCCAGCTTTGTCGTGCTGACTTATACTCAGCAAAACCATATGAACCTTCTGTCACCCCTCTTTATATTTTGCCCTCTCCTAGGAAACCATTCACCTGTTATACCAGTTTTCTAAGCAGTGTTTTAATAGAGGTGTTACACAGATAAATGTCTCAGGAAGCCATCAAGGTATGATGATGATGGATACCTCTATCAATGGTCAGAGTCAGGAGAATCCAGGATTAGCCCCCACATCCACCTTAGAAACACCATGAAGATCCAGAAAGAAGTGAAAGTTGATGGACCTTTATGATTGATTTCAAACAAAGGCAGAGTCAGAGGAGAACATATCAGCAGAGTTTTTTTTAGTGCTGAAATAAAAACAGATTTCTGATTGGCTGCTGGCTCCCAGAGTTTTGGCCCACAGTGATGAGACAGATGTCTTTGTAGTCAGCAGAGTCTCTGCTTTCATATGAGACCTTGTTTCTGTGGTTTGCTCTAAGTGAAGAGATGATCAGAAGCTCTAACATGGATAGCGCTGTTTTGATGCTTTTCTTACATTCCCATCTTTTCCTTCCTGAACCAAGAACTTGTTTATCACAACTTGTGAATTAAAGTGCATTGGGTCACAAATCCTTATCCCTCTGTAGGATCAGTTAAAAAGGCATTTCCATTCAAATGGAAAGCTGTGTGAAGAGTAATGCACATCACCTATATCATGAACCAAAAAAGAGAAAAAAGAAAAAGCTTTCTTCTAGTCCAAATGTTGTCTGTGTTAAGTCCAAACATGTCCTCTACCTCGGACTTTCTTCAGTAAAGTAACTTTTTGGCCTTTTTGTACTTCACTGCATTTTCAGATGCATTGCTTCAGTTCAGGTAAAACTGACAAGGAAAACAGAAATCAGAAATGAGATTACTACATACATCTGCATTGCTATGCTGCCAATGAAAAAAACAGTGATTAGGTTGTACAAAGAGAATGTGAAGAAGTTGAGAGTTGTTATGAAAAGAAGCCACTTCAAAGGTTTTAGAGTCAACTGCTCAAAAATTCCTCATTTTCCTTCAGTTTAAAGCTTTTCTTTGAACTCTTGAATATATTATGAGGTCAAGAAAAGATGGTTGGATGAACTTGTGGTGACAGCCGAGATGCAGCGAGAATCTGAACTCCACTAAACTCAGATGTGGGTCGGCTGAGGTCAAAGCAGGAACAACATGGACTTAATAAGTAAAAAATATATCTTTCTGATGATTAAACACTGTATATTTCTAACCAAAACTTTTTATTTAAAACACTGGACTTTAAAAACAGACTTTAAAAAAAAAACAAGACATTTCAGTGTTCATCCAAACACCTTCCTCAGTTGTTTGGTGAACAGGAAGCAGTACTGGCATTTATACGCCATGCAGGGGTCATGTGATGCTTTGGTGCCTTTGTCACTGATTCTTGAATGTTGTTCTCAAGAATCTGCTGATATTGACTGGAATCCATCCGATCCTCAACTTTAATAAGATTCCCAGTACCTGCATTGGCCACACAACCCCACAACATGATGGAACCACCACCAAATTTTACTGTGGGTACAGATCTGGGCATGAAAAGTTCCTCCTTTTTTCTGCCAGAAGTGGTGCACTAATAGTGCACCATTGCTACACTATCACTGGCTGAACGATTTGTCCCGCAAATACACCATCACGTACGGTGCCCAAACTTGGAGTGTGGAAACATCCTTGTTCCGGGCATTCATTTATGCTCTGAAATCATTTCCCCTGGGCACACACGTGTTTTCTCCATGCGATTGAATTAGAAGACAAGTGGCTGGTAAGTGGCTGGTAAGTGGCTGGCAGTCGGCTGAAAGGGGAACTTTTTCATGCCCAGATCTGTAGCAGGTGTTTCTCTTAGAACGCTGTGTTCTTTTTCTGCCATGTATACTGCCCCTTGTTATGTCCAAATAACTCAACTTTAGTTTCATCAGTCCACAGCACCATATTCCAAAATGAAGCTGGCTTGTCCAAATGTGCTTTAGCATACCCCAAACGACTCCGGTTGTGGCATGTGTTCTGCTTTACTCTCCCATACAGCATCTCCTTGTGCAAAGTGTGCTGAATAGTTGAACAATGCACAGTGACACCATCTGCAGCAAGACATTTTTGTAGGTCTTTGGAGCTGGTCTGTGGGTTGACTTTGATTGTTCTCACCATCCTTCACCTCTGCTTATCTGTTATTTTTCTTGGCCTGCCACTTCGGGCCTTAACTTGAACTGTTCCTATGGTCTTCCTTTTCCTCACTATATTCCTCTCAGTGGAAACTGACAGCTGAAATCTCTGAGATAGCTTTTTCTATCCTTTTCCTAAACCATAATGTTGAACAATCTTTGTTTTCAGGTCATTTGAGAGTTGTTTTGAGGCTCCCATTTTGCCACTGCAAAGAGCAGAAAAACTTGCAACTGGCAACCATAAAAACCCTTTCTCATGATGATTGGACTCACCTGTGTGTGAAAGTTCAAGGGTGTATGAGCTTACCAAACAAATATTGTGTTCCAATAATTAGTGCTAAAGGTATTCAAATCAAAAAAATGACATAATGCCCAAATTTATGCACCTGCCTTGTTTTGTTTGAATAATTATTGTAAACTTTATGTAAATCCTATAAACTTCATTTCACTTCTCAAACATTGCTGTGTTCATCTGCTTTATAATATTTTTATCTGAAACTGTTGATCCAAACAACCAATAATTTATAAAGGAAAATCATGAAAATGATCAGGGGTGCCCAAACCTTTTCATACCACTATACCACTGTGTCTGGCACTGATTCGGCAACCATAAACACTATAGCCCCATTTCCACCAGCGGGTCGGGTCGGGCCTATTTTTTGGTACCCTTTGGTATGGGTACTGATCTAACCGATCCAGACCAAAGAGGTGGAGCAAATATATAGCAATCCGTAGATTTGTTGAAAAATCTGTCACTTCCCGTGTGACCCGGTGTAAAAGCCAAAGCAGGGGTGTCTCCTTTGTTTCTGTCACATGTGGTGGCACTTTGTTAAAAGCCGTTGCACGGCGATGATGTCACACAATCACATAACAGCGCTATCCGGTTAATACTCCACCTCCAGGGTAAGGGTACAGTTTGCTGTGGGGATGCACGTGAAATCAACACACTTGATCCGGCCTGGCCCGGCCTGGCCCGACCCGACCCAGACCCGTGAGTGGAAACGGGGATTATCTTGATTCTGGAACTGTAAATACCACCGTGACTCTGGAACCATATTAGAAAGACTTGTGAATCACACCCATGCTCTTTGATTGAGAATCTTTCTTCTTTGAGAGAAAAGATCTTCGGTCAAATCTAATTCAATGAGCGAGTCAACATCCTTGTTTATGAAAGACTTCAAGGGGAAGTTCAGAATTTTTGACATGGGGCCTCATTTACAAGTGAGCCAGAATACTACTTATCACTGAAGACAGTTTCTTTTTTTTCTTTTTTTTTGTTATACTTGTTTGATCCCCGAGGGGAAATTAGGGCTCTGCATTTCACCCATCTCTGTACTGTGAGTATCTGCTACTTAAAGCGCCCGGGGAGCAGTTGGAGGGTTAAGGACCTTGCTCAGGGGTCCACAGTGTTTAACCTAGGAGTCGTGTCGGGGACTCGAACCCGGCCCCTCCGTCGCCAAGGCCCATGACGCCACCACTAGGCCACCCACTCCCCCAGTTTCAGTATATCTCGTCCCATTATTCTAGTTCCAGGAGGTTGCCAATGCTAATGCTAGTGGATTTCAATAGGAATCTGCTAGCCTGTCATTAAAACCAATCTTATCCACTCCACAGAAGATCTGAGGCAAATCAGCAAGATTATCTGAGTAAATGCAGTGTTAAACTAGTAAACTCGTGTGTTAAACACGTAAAACTAGCCTTGTATGACAGATTTTGCATTACATATTGAGGAACGAGTTTCTTACCCGCTTACTACCTTTGTGAGTGTATTCTGGTTCATAGAGACATGGTGACAGTTAGATGAAAAAAGTTCTAAATTATCTTCAAAATCCGACATATCCTCATGCCTTTCAGACGTGGCCCGTAGTTCTGACTGTATTTTTGTGTAATCAGATTCCTTCATGCACGTAGCAGCAGATGACATCACTTCACTGCCAAATACAGGAAGTAAAACTTTGTAAAGTGTCTCAGCATCAACAATCAAAATGCAACGAAATCCAAGGTGAGTTTTATTTGTAACATTATTCTGTTAACACGACATTTACTCAGATAGTCTGAAGTTAGAAATGATTTGCCTCGGATGCTCTGTGGAGAGGTTAAGATTGGTTTTCAATGACAGGCTAGCAGATTCCTATTGACTTGCACTAGCATTAGCATTGGCGACCCACTGGAACTAGAATAATGATTGAAATATGTTGAAACCGTCTTCAGTGATAAGTAGTATTCTGGCTCACTTGAAAATGAGGCCCTATGTCAAAAATCCTGAACTTCCCCTTTAAGTATATGTAGCTCCACCTAAGCCAGTAATCACCTGCGCAGCCAACGAACAAAATACTGTACACTTAGAACACTGACAGTACAACCATCAGATCCTTTCCTTCTGTCAGAAAGCACGACTCAGCATTTGTGTGAAGGGATTCTTCCGTCCTCTGGATCCAGTTGCAGCATCTGGAGGACCTTAATGTGTCATTGGTCAGCTCATGCAACCACACCATCTTTAACTTGGATGAGCTGCATGAGTGCATGCATCAAACATGAGTGACTCAGTGTCTTATCAAGTCCAAACAGCATAGTGTTGCAACTTTTGATTGATATCACCATTTATTTTGAGGCTGATGCGGAGATTGATGATCTGGAGTAGGAATGCAGACTTGGATCAGGTTACAACAATGTCTTTTATTACAAGTCCAAAGCAGGACAAGGTTTCAAAACGCAGTCAGAACAGGACCTGAGCACCATACTGTAGACAAGGAAACAAGACCAGCCAGCAGAGACAAGAGGTGTGCACATGCATACGAGGGACAGGTGGAACATGCAAGGACAGGGCATGTTATCAGACAAGCAGGAGACAGGGATAGGGCCAACACAGAGGGCTGATCAGTAAGTGTCTGACTGGTCACAGACATGTTATAGATAACATGCCACTGTTCATTGGACTTGTGGTCATTACGGGATGAATTTTTATTAAAGCACTCCGTGGAACGTGTCGTGAACGCTGCAGCAGTTATTATTTAGAAGCAACATGGATTTATTTGCATTTTTTATTTGTGGATGGACTGATGGATAGATTTTTTCATCTGTGGAGAAAGATGAGAAACTGTAACCTCCCTCAAAGTGATTCATTAGACCAACAGAAATGCCACATGTGTAGGAAAAATTTAATCACTCAGGGGCCGTTCACACGAGGACGATTGCGGGTAAAAATGGCTAAATATTTCATCGTTAGTGCCTTTCGTTCACACAGCAACGGCGTTATTCTGGGTTGAAGACGCAAAAATCTGAAGACTCGTTCCAAAGTGGAATTCCTAAGGACGCAACGCTGTTGCGCCCTCGTCTGCACGGTCCAATACGCAGAAATGATGGTGGACCCACAGACCAGCTGACGCCGTGCTCACGTTGCATGCGCGTGACGTCACACAATACAAGAAAAACAACAATGTCGGTCTACCTAAGCCCAGCGGATCGAGAAGGGTCTATCTGCGGGTCGTAAGACGTAAGACACGCCCACCAGGCCAATAAGAGCATGGTAAAATCTAGCCCTACCCCTGACCCTTTCCCTAAACCTAACCAGACCCACCCACTATGCGACACGCCCACTATAGGATACGCCCACTATACGACACGCCCACTGGATTGCAAGCCGCAGATAGATACACTTGAGCGGATCTCCACGTTGCGAGCTTGTAATTGAGTGTCGTTTGGAGAAGTCATTCTACCTCCTCATCTATCCACACAAAGTTCCTCCTTGCAGCCGCCATAGTTGTTTTGATTTTGAAGCAAACAGAGACGAACGATTGTACGCATGCGCGCGGACATGGCGGACACACTTGCGTCCCTCCCGTATGCATACAGATTTCTCCATGACGATGCTTGTGTGAACATGGATAAAAAAAATGAAGACGAGACGCCACTTTTGCGTCTTCTCTTCTGATCGTCGCCACGTGAAAGTAGCCTCAGACTGTAAAAATCAAGAAAGACAGACCTGCAGAACCAGTTAACCGTTTACTCATGAGGAGCTTGCATGTTGTACAAAGACAACATACAAACTGAAGCAACAATGGTGTAACACACAGCTTAACCCAACATTATCGTAAAAGCAAGGTCAACAACATCATCTGAGCTAGGAAAGTCCTCAATGCATCTTTCATGGAGCAGAAAGTTGTCTGCACATTCGGTAATACACGTGGTTTTATTTGTAGCAAGATGAGACATGCAGTAATTAAATTCCAGAAATGTCTGTGTGAGACAAGCAACATAATCAATCACTAATTGATAATGATCATTTCAGTAATAACACACATAAATAACCGTAATGATACAGATACAAATAGGATGACTTTATTCTCTTCTAACAGCAACACTATGGACACTTTATCTCTTCCTCTGACTCACTTAGTCTGTGTTGGTGCTCATGACACTTCAACTTCTTTTTGCTTGGTTTATTTGTTGTTGGGGGGTTTTGTTGTTGTTGTTTTGTTTAGTTTTTTCTTTGTTTTTTTTGTTTTTTCGCGTAACCTTTCAGTCATGAAGGACAAAATATATACTTCCAAAGAAATCGGTTTTAAAATGTTGACTATTTTTGTCCCTTTCTTACCCACCTTTAACCCTTTAAATGCCAGCTTGATGAATTGATGTCACTGTTGGTTTTGATGAAGTATTTATTTATTTATTTATTTTTTTAAGTTATTTTCCATGAATCGAATATTGGGGTGGAAATTAGCCAATTAGCCAGGTCATTGCCTTCTGTGCATTGATAGTTTTGGTGTCGCATCAAATTTTAAATTTGCTTCCGTCTTAACTCACTGGCTGCCATTCACGTGTTTCCACGTTTATTCAAATCCAAACATTAACTGTCAATCAGGTGTTTCCACGTTAATTAAGGGTTTTAATTGGGGGAGCTGTTTTAATCTCTGGCGGAGCTTGTCAGAGAGAACCAAGGGCTCATCATAATTTTTTCGGTAGTTTTCATCTAATCCAGAAGATGGCGGTGTCAGACAAGCTTAAAAAAACTACCAGGAAGTGATGCAATTCTATGATGCTTCCTGTGTTACCTTTTTTTTTTTTTTTTTTTTTTTTTTTTTTTTGCTAACGGCTATTAGCCCAAGAAGTATGCTTGATTCTGCTGAGGGGGGTAGAAAACATGGCGACCGGTCGGAATTGAAGCAGCTTAGGAGGTGGATGAAGGAGGAAAGTTTGTGCAAAAAGTGATCGGTGACAGACAGACACGATCGATCGAAGACAGAGATGGAAATACAGCAGCGAAGTGAAACTGAAAGTAAGTGTACAGCATGCGGTTGTTTCCCGCGAGGGTGGGGGGGGGGGGTGCTGCTTCTTCTGATAAAAGAATAGAGTCTAAGCACAATATTCTGTGGATCTCCCAAAATCAGTGAAAATGCTTCAAAATCCTGGCAATATGGAGCGCTCTGCTCGGAAAAGGTCTGGCAGTCAATGAGTTAATGGACAAATGGGAAAAAAATGTCTCTTTGACTCCTATCAAAACCACTTTTCCCCTGATTGGGTTTCAAGTTGAAGAAAATCAATTATATATATATATATATATATATATATATATATATATATATATATATATATTTTTTTTTTTTTTTTTTTACTGATCAACATTAAAAACCAGCTATTTTCTTTATCATGGACATAAAATGCTAATAATTTCTTGAGTTATTATGTTAAGAACTTTTGTGTGTTATACAGACATATTCAGGCTTTGTTTTATGCTCACAAAATTCTGTAGCTCTTCAAAAATCAGTAAAAATTCTCAAAACTGAGGCTTTCTGTGCAGCAAACAACTGGCAGTCAGTGAGTTAATGACTTAAGTTGAACTAAAACTCAATTCACTGTGCATATTTTCTGTTGTGGTTTACAGGCAACAACATATGAAATCAGTCGCGCTTGTTCTTTAATTCAGCGGAGAAAATGTAAAGAATTGTACCAGCATTGCACCTAGAAGCTGCTGGGATAGGCTCCGGTCCCTCCGAGACCCGGCACTTGATTACTTGGATATAAAAAATGGATGAATGGGTAGAATTTTTTTTTTTTTTTAGTATTTTGAAGCCTAAAACTGAACCTGAGGAAGCCAGGTGTGTCCGGGACAGACCTGGCGATATAGTCGAGCCCTGGTACAAGGCCCAAACATTCACCAATTTATAGTCTACTTTAAAATATTTTTAGTTTATAACTATTTCACAGAACTGTTATAGTGTCATTAATTCATCATAAGTAGAATTAGTTTGCTTGAAGAACATAATACGTTCTTTAAGTTATTGAGATTTGGCACAAAGTCAATACTAGCTTCAGTAAATTTGTTGTAGGCTTGAACAACATATGGAAGCGTTTCAGTGATAACATGAAGAAAGGAACACCAGGAGTCTTGCTGCAAAAATTCCAAGTGGTTTTGGATTATTTCAACAATATGTCGAGACGAGACTTAAGACCTAACAAGAAAGGGCCTACCACTGGAAGCTCAGGTAGCCACATGTCTCGGCTTCTCCGCCTCTGGAGGCTCGTCTGCAGATGGATTCAGTCCCACTCATCCTTACAACATGCGGTAAGCCAGAGTTACAGCATGTTGGGTTTCCGTTTGCTGCAGATGTTTCATTCATGTTTTATAGAGTTGAAGTTGTGCAAAACCAATCAGGATCAGTCTGGTTGTAGAAGTTTGTGTAGTATTGAGATCGATTTGTGATTTAAAAAAAAAAAATCTATGCTGAGCATTTATGGGGTTTTTTTTGGATGAAATATGATCTATGATGCTAAATGTATCTGATAATATCGCTGTTAAGGTAATTTGATCAACTCATCTCAACTTGAGACGGTCTGTCATTTATTTATGAAGTCAATTATTGGCTGATCATGATGTTAGATTGACTTTATTACTCTTTGGGGCTGCAGAGTGGAGGTTACCACTGTGCTCAGTATTAGTGTAAGACTGAATAATTTAACTGGAAATTTCCCCTTACAAATTGGAATTAAAAAGAAAATGATAAATGGGGTCCGCCCACAGCAATCAATGGCCCCACCTGTTATGTCCATGCGCCAGGACTGGCCTGGGACCATGAAGCCTAAAATTAACCCTGAGGAAACTAGGTGAGTCTGAGACCACGAGTCGCCAGAAGAAAACTATGTGTTAAATTAAAATAAAGGGAAGCATCACATGGTATTCTAAACGTTTCTACAGCAGGTTTCTAGGGAGAAATTACTCCCTTATTCTTTAAAAATTTTCAGCTTTGCTGAGTGGGATTTTTTTTTAACTGGATCATCCAGACACATTATCCACAGTTTCTGAGGAATTACATGAGAGATGATCCATAGCTGTATGATAACCTTTTTGGAGGCTGTGAAACCCTCCATAATGACCTTCTGTTGAGTCATTAGACGAAGATTAGAGTGATATTTAACAGATATGCAGTGCTCTGCGAACAGCAACATCAAGTCAAGAGGATAGTGTGTTTACACTGTAAGACCACAGATTAGCAAACGCATGGATCTGGATGAAAGTACCAGTTAGTACCTGGGGATTGGTGTAAATTTAGCTGATGCTGTAGTTTATTTGCAGCTTTGTGAAAGGGGCGGTATATCCCCTCTGCAAGCTTTCGCACTGAATCCACCCATGTAAGTTAAAGTCTGTCCCAATCCAAAATCTCATCTTATTATAAATGGCCTTACCTTTTTTTCCTCCAATGGATAATGGAAATATAAATAACCACCATATATTAGAGGAACTGCTCTGTTTACCCCTAAATAGCTTGACCCGCGCTAACATAGCATAGGGCAATTAGTGAATGGTACCTAACTGTATATACTGAGTGTAGCTATAAGTTGGCCAAAATATGTTGTAGCTGGGAAGATCAAAGAATAAACCTAGGCCTGTATCTCCATATACGTAAGTGTCCATATAAATCTGTCACCATAAAGAAGCTGGCTGTATCAGGACTATCAGGACTATCCAGCAGACATAAATGAAAGTGACGTGTGCCAACCGCGATAAAGCTTCAAGAAGAAGTGGAAGGAAGTGATGTCTTGTATCTTTTGGGCTGGAGGAAAAACAAAGCTAAAAGCGAGCGTTTGAAGAAGCTGAGGTCAAAACAACAACAAAAAACAACTGGAGAATGTCTCATGAACAGAGATTAAGTAATGATGAGAAGCTGAAAAATGTCCCCTATTACTCCTGGCCAAACAGAGCCTGGTTTTCGTCTTCTTCTTCTTTTTCATCATTCATGTTTTGGGGGATATTGCCCCCCCCCCCCCCCCCTAGCGACCAGATGTTTCAGTTATAGCAGTTTAACCTGGCGGTATGATCTACTTCGGTAAGATCTGAATGCGAGCAGGTCCAAAGAAATGTGTGAAATTTTTCAGAAATCCGGATAGTCTGGCGCAAATGGTGGCAAACAGTGATCCTTCCATATATCCTCACAATACCAACAGTTGTTCTTTGTAGTAAAGGTTTACAAGAGACACAAACAGAACTGGGGACACCCTTGTCTACTGCTACTCTCCAAATTAAGGGGCAATGTCTTTCCACCAGGCAGCATAAAGGAGTTTAATGAACTTTATAGGTCTTTAAGCATACCAAAAAACCTAGGCTCAAAACCATAATGACCCTGCATGGTCCACATTCACTCCCATTCAAGTCTATGAAGCGTTTCAAAGCCTTTCAATTCTGTCCATAGGCACTGATTCTGTGGGGGCTTTGGGGCCCAAGCACCCTCGGAAAATACCGGGCATCCACGAGGAATTGATGGCAAAGTCGGTCTCATCAAGCATCCACAGCAGTGTTTCATTGACTCAGTCATGGTGGACTTCCTCAGCTATATTATCAGCGTCATGCCTTCACAATGATTAGGATGACATCTTTTCATATGGACGTCAACATTTCTTAACTGAAGCTGGATTACCACTTCTAGACGCCAGCAGCTGTAGAACTCTTTTCTGTATTTGCGCGTGAACGCAGCATGGAGACCGGTGTCAGGATGAAAACAAAGCGCAGCCAGAACGTGGCACGCACAGGCCTTATGTGAATTGGCTTGAAGGCTTTATCTTAAACTTAATAAATGAGGATAAAGTGTTTTTTAGTGGCTTCGGTTCCTCGTTGAATCAAATCACCAAGAGTTTACAGTCTCAAAATCAGCCTCGTTTAATGAGAAAATAGTACGGACTTTTAACATGGCATAGTCCTGGATTTAATCGCCAGTGGCTTCATCAGGCTGCAGCTAAAAGCAGCCGAACATTTCAAAGAACTAACAAGACTGGTGAGTGTAAAAAACTATAGGCTGCTACTAGGTTGCTTATTAACTCGTTGTTCGTTAAGATTATGTTGCACTGGCTACGAATTTTGCTTTCTGTTTCACTTGCAAGCGCATTTATTGCTTGGTGTCACATTTTTGAAAGAATCCGCTGGTGACTAATTTATTACCAATTTTAAGTCCTTCAGATGATCTTTTAAATGGATCATGTTGTATTTGTTAACTTTGTGGTGAGTTCATTAATTCATTTCACAAAATAATAAGCTACAAATTCCACTAATAATGGGATATTAATTTAGCTGATTATATCTTGTCATCTTGTATGGCCCTGCACCCAACGGTAGAAATGTAGATAAGCGCCTCTGATTACGTCTATAGTACCCCCCCCCCCCCCCCCCCAAAAAAAAAAAAAAAAAAATTCTAATGAGGTTATGTGCCAGCAGGATTCAAATATGTGTAACAACTTGTATATATTATCTGGAGCTGTGTGACCCTGATGAGAACCTGTCTTTTCATAATCAGACTTACTCACACATTTTCCAGTCGGTGCACTTCATCATCTCAGCAAAGATTTTTACATCATTACAGATAAAAGAAATAAGCCAACAGCTAACACAGTCGACTGGGTCTTTTCTTTTCTCCAGCTAAAGACTGATAAATACCATATTTCAGTCTCTTCTGGAGCATACTTTAATGATTCAGGGAGAAGAGGTGCAAATGTGTCTTAAACCAGAGCCAGCACTGATGTGGGATACTGCAGGGTATTCAAGCTGAGTGCAACACTACGCTGGTACAGAGTAATAGGGGCGTCCTGTCAGTGTTGGAGAATTAACTAGATTAAAAAAGACATCACGTTGAGAATGGTCCCATATCATTTCTGAACAGATTAGATTCACAATCTTTGAAAATTCCATCTACTGCATACAGATCCACACTAACTAAAACTTTTGCATCTTTTACGCGCTCCAAATTCATTATCTCACAGTCTGGTGGCAAGAAGACAGCTAGCTCTCTGCCTCAGCTAAATATCTTTACCTGGTGTGGTGGATAATGACACCTTGGAGAAAGTTATCTTTACTCAGATTGTATTGGAGAAAATGTTCTGGCTCCTATTTCAGTTGGATTTTGTTTATGCTCTGCATCTAGAGCCTTAGCTTACATTCTTCTTTTGTTCTTAAATAACATCAAATTGAATACAAATTGCATTTAAAATAAACAATTACTGTCTCTACTCCTATAAGAACAAAAGTTCATTAACTTTTGTTTTTTAAATGTTTATTTCTGAAAACAAACAAAGGAAAAGTTTTGTTGTAGCGGCAGATTTCCCTTCACACAGCAACATATTTCTTGTAAATATCCACTTAAAAATGTGTTAAAATCAAGTACATATGACAGAGAAACAGTGAAACTTTCAGGATTTATTTGTTGAAAAGTAATAAATCAGTATATGAATGTCAAAGCTGTGTGAAGTTGCCTTTTTTTTTTTTTTTTTTATCAAACATAGAGGGAACAACATGTCATGGTAAACATGGTGACTCTTCAGGTGGTAAAAACACCTGTTTCACAGGAGAAAAAAATAAAGATGATGACCTCAAACTTGTGCAAATATTCAATTAAGTGACAATGAAACGGTCCCCCTTAAAATTTAAGTTGTGACACAGCAGTAGGACAGAGGTCAGTACAAGGGCGTAACTTTGGGTCCATCATTGGGGGGTCGGATTCTTTGCCTGTTTATTTAGTTATTTAATTATTTGCATTTGTAAAACAAGTCAGGGTAATTTGGTGTCTGTATAAGAGCTACAGTATATTGTGATACTTTTCCTTTTTCCTTTTGGATATATAGTAAACTTAGTTATTTACTTTTCACCACTATAATCAGCCCCATTACAGGACAGTGAACAGAGATATATTATACATACTGCTGGCCTATGTAGTTTCTTACTTTTATTCAATTAAAACTTGAATTGTAAAATCTGTGAAACTTTCCTATGAAGTCAAAACACATCAAAGACATCCATGCAGAAGAGCATTAAACAGCTTCTAGAACAAATATGTTTTGCATTACTTATCTTTTAACATTTATTAAATATATAAATATGATACAAGGTTCCATGATTAGTTCTCACTGAGACCCAAATATGGTCATGTTGTGAAGTCAAAATAATAAAAAAAAAGTAATGATAATAATCCATTGAGCTGCCCTTTACATCATGGGATCTTAAAGGGCTAAATTTTCAAGTGCCAACATGTCTTTTGGGGGTGTGAGAATGACGGCCAGTGACCCCCTTTGTGCTGAAATAGAGATGTGGTAACGTGGCATCAAATGTACCGTAGCTACAAGTAGCCTATAATAATCTAATATTCATTAATACATTTAATTTCAAAACAAGCTCAGAATGCATGAACAACCTTAAACTGCAGAGTGTTCATGCACCTGTAACAGGTAACCTCCCCATTACGATCAAAACGGTGAAACTTGCAACTTCGAAGTTGTGCTGCGTTCGGAGACAGCTGGGAAATAACAGTCTTAGCATCAGCCTAACAGGGATAACTACCATGTGGGCTTTGTTAGAAAGTCAATAATGAAATCAATATTCCAAAAAAACTTTGGGGCGCTTCAGTTCTTCTAAAATACACCTGACCACATCCTGGTCTCTGGTAGAGAATAGCCTAATACTTGTGTGTGTCTGCTTTTAAGTGGTTACTGTGTTTTCCGACGTGCGCTCTGTCCGCGCGCTGATGGAGAGCACAGATGAAGACGCACATATGCGTGTATTTAACCCTCATGTGCGTGTATTTACCTCTCTTTGGCCAATCAGTTCTTTTTTATTAAGGTTGATGTCGATCATCAATGAATCATGTCGTCTGTCCACCTTTTCTTCTTTACATTACTGTTGGTCTTCTGTTTCCCTCCATCCATCAAACACAGCAATAAGATAGAAAGCGGCTGGTATGGGTAACACCAAATACACGGCGGGGGAAGAGGGAGGGGGATGCGTTACAATACCAGATGATTAAAGGTGCTGTTGTTTCGCTAGAAAATATTGTAGCTAATAAAAAGAATTAACAATGACCATGTTTACATGCCATCAAAATTCAGGTTACGGTCAATATTCCGGTTTCTGAAAGATCAGGAATAACCCGTTTACATGCGTGATCAGACAGTTACTCCTGTATACATGATTACTGAAATCAATTGGAATATCCCGACCCAAACCGCGACTCATGGAAAACGTCATGATAATGGTGGATAATGAACCATCTGGAGCCACTGCGGTTCAGCCAGCCAAGTTTCAGAGTTACAGCCGAAAATAACGCCGATTGGCTGGACCGCGGATCCGCGAGAGGCGGCGGGCTTGACTGCAGTCCGGAGTGCTGGTACTGACCCACCAGCATTACTTGACGGATCATAGAAGGAGAGCAACGTGTCCTGAAAATGCAGCTCGGAGCACATCCACGCTTCCCGTTTCCAGCAGAGTCCCCCGGACAGATGAAGGTCTCAGCCAGGACTGGTGGGAACGGTTGTAATGATGAAGTTAACAGACTCCGGCTGGAGTCAGTGAACTTTCCTCTATCACATCTTCACCAAACTTTTCCAGATGAGTGATGGAGCCCCGCGAAGTAACTGTTTGCACACCAGCTCCTCTCGGGATGCGTGTTGCCATGGTGATGTATAAACTAGCAAGCTGTGCAGAGCACTGTCTGGTCGCTAGTACAAAATACTCCCTGTAATTTAATCAAAACGCCAAAAATGCTTGCAGATAGAGCATGCGCAGAACACAATTAAATATTCCTTTCAATGAAGATATTCCAATAAGCGTTTACATGACCAAATATTCCGGTTAGAAAAGGAGTAACCCAGGGGTAATATTCGGGTTTTTAAAAACCCGAAAATGAGCATATTCGGGTTTTTGCCAGTGTTTACATGGTCGTGCGCAACCGGGTTATTGCTAATATTCCGGTTATGAAAGAGTTATTGGCTGCATGTAAACGCAGTGAATATGTTCATAAAAGATCAGTAATGTTATTATTAAATCCGAGTTGTGTTATTTTTAGGGGGTTATATCACCTGGCTCTGATTATTGGGGGGGTCAAAACCCCCTATCCCCAGTGGAAATTACGCCATTGGGTCAGTATCTGGTGGTGGACCACGGTCCAGATTTGGACACAGAACTCAAACTCATTGAATCCCAACAGAGAACAAACGAAAAAGATGTACAGGGTCAAATCTGATGGACGCTTTCATTTTAATTTAGCACAACTTTTGCAGCCTTTATGATTGAGGTGAGGGAACGAGCAGGTGGATTGCATGTGAGTTAAAGATAGAGCCTGAAAACAAGGGTTAATATTAGTTTGGCTTTTACCCGCTTCTGAGGTCTGAAGGAGGCTTGAAGCTGAATAGGCTGAAGAACGAGGCGGCCATCTCACATGACACCACTCAGCCAATTAAGTTGGTCAATGTAAACTTTGAAATTGGCATATAGAAGAGTTTGAGAGGCAAGTTGTACCTGGAGGAAACAAAAAAGAAAGCCTACCTTGGACTTGGCCATGTTGATGGTAAGCCACGCCTCCACCAGCCTATCAAATACAGTAGGGAGCTGAAGTTACGCCTCTTCCAGTGAACCCCATGGGACCAAAGAGACGAAAAATATTAATGGAAGTCAATGTGGAGAAAATAATTACCTTCTGGTCCCAGTCGCTCTCTGCCCTGGATTCCAGATATATTGGTTGTGGATTTACATGAAATTTTTTTGTGCAAAGAAAAAACAAAATACAGCCAAGACTTTAGATTATTCCAGGTTTTGCTTGAAGCCTCTGTGTGGATTACAGCTCTCGTCATGAGCAACATACGTCACCAGCTGCCCAAGTACCCTAGCATTGTGATCTTACTCCGGCACATCACTGCTTTTTTTCCGAAAACAGGAAAAGAGTATGGATGGAGGTGAAATCAATTATAAGTCAGGAAATGTTGAGTCTTTCGATTACGCCGATGGAATAATGGCCGGTCTCGTTCACATCAGTCGCAGGGAGCGACATCATCACTTGCGGTGAGAGCTGTAGTCCACTAAGCAGCTTCAAAGAACTTCATAATCAAAGTTCTTTACGGTATTTTATAAAAATTTTTCTTTGCAATCCAGGACAAAGAAAGACTGGGACCGGAATTTATTTTTTTTTCTCCCCATTGACTTCCAGTCACAATTTTTTGTTTCTTAGGTCCCATGTGGTGGAAGTATGTGGGTGTGACTTCAGCTCCCTAAACAACTGGAGATGGGAATGCCAAGGGTCACTGTATAAACTTTAGTCATCTAAGCCAGCAACAGCTCAGTTCATCAGTCGCTGGAATGTTGTAGGAGCATTTTTCAGCCTGAATACAGTAGCATGAATTTATATGAAAAGGGTCCAAAACTGTAGCATGTCCTCCTCGCACTTGGACAAAGAGACTCACCAATATCTTTTCAACAAATCAGATTTAACAAATGTAACTGACCCCACCTGGTCCATGCTATCATCTACTCATGATAACGGAAAAGAATCAGCTTTACCCTACGTACGCACCAAACGCAATTTGGGCGTCAAAATCACGCCTGACGCCCAAAGTTGGACGCTTGGTCACTAAAAAGTCAGACGCTTGATTTCCAGCATCTTGATGCCCCTGGCCCCCTGGGATGCCCAGCCAAGGCGCGCTCAACGCGCCTCGGGAGGAGCCCCTCCTTTTTTTTTTTCCTGTCACTGGTCTGTCTGCACAATGACAGATGCAGGAGAGAGAGCGGCTCGGCTTTATGTGATAAATAAAGCAGGGAATGTCATCGTCGGACATCTCTCCTCTGTGTCGGGTTCACCAGATGATTCCAGGTGTTCTGAGTGTGATGAGTTTCATCATTTACTCTAGGAGCTGCGCACTGACAAGGGGCGCTTTCAGCCGTCTGATCCGGCCCAGTTTAACGTCCCGCTGTCCCGATGCAGGGCGGCATTATCAGCCCATTACATCCCATCAGCACAGCAGGTCATCAAACCGCCGTTCAGACACCGGGACCGGACGCAGATCAGAGTTTATCCTCCTCTGTCTTCAGAGAGAGAGGAGATTCCCCTGGTTCTTCTGGGTGTTTCCACCCTGTCATAAAAAGTGTGTGTGTGTCAGGACATTGAGTCGCTCTGATTGGTTGACGCCCCGTGTCAAGATGCCAAAGTTCAGATTTTCCAACTCCGGCGTCTGCCACCCGTGACACGCGTAACGCGCTTCAAACGCTCAAAATCTCAAAACTCGCCTAGACGCGCCGCGCCCAACGTGCATAATGCGCTGCAGGGTCTTTCACGCGTCAGCCATTGACTTTGCATGTAAACCTGACGCCCAAATCGCGCTTGGTGTGTACGCAGGGTTAGTCAGTGTATACTTTCCTGAAGTCAGGGCAAAACCATCTGGCTTCAGCACCAAAATACACAGAGATGACAGCGAATCCAACATCCATCCTCATCCGAGCTTTGTCTACCAGTAAAAGTCAGTCTGATGTATTCTTTGGCTCTGTCGCCCTCTGTTTTTCTCTCTGTCTCTTTTGATAAAGTCCTTCTGTGTTACTTTGATGAATCTGGCATATGTTTAAAACAGCCAACTGTTACATTCAGTTACTGGTACGTGCTGCACTGCCATATGGAAAGGCAAGTTATATAACACATTTCATTTACAAGACAGTTCAAAGTGCTTTACATAAAACAAATAAAAGGCATTACAGCAGGGTGGGCGGGTGGAAGCAAATTTCAGTTGTCACATGACGCCCTGGGCTGGAACACAAACTTGTGAAATGCAGTCTCTCAGCTTCTTGATGCTTCAGGGCAACAACGGTTCAAGGAATGTACATAATGAATATCAGTGTACCATCGAAACGAGTCAGAAGCTCAAATTATAAGGTCAGAAAGTAATGTAGTGTTGCTTTAATCACTGCTGCACAAACACTTAAAGTTAATTTATAACCAGAAAAAACTTGCTTTGAGCCAAATCGCCAGTTTTATCAGCGTTTCTTTAATGTTATTGGCCAACTCATTCTGCACAGTCGTCACATCTGGTGGTTTTATGATATTAATATCCCTTTTCATAAATGGGAAGCTGTTTAAACAGACAAGTATTCTCACCGACGTAGGTAGTTGGGGAGATGATGTATAGATGATGAAATATATGTATGATGGTATGCATGATGTGTGTATGCTGCATTTTCATGAAGCACATAATGGTGATGAAGTGCTTTGCATCCTGCATTCACTGCATCTGAGGTTTACCACATAAAGGTCAGGTTACACTTTATATTTTTTACAATTTCATTGTCCAGTGGGGTGGGGGGAGGGATGGGGGGTGATTAAGTGATTTGTGATGTCAGTAAAACTAAAACCTTTTTGCCTCATACACGTTTTTTGTTATATAAGAACACATCAACTACACATCCAGTCAGAGATCTTCCACATTACATCCCTTAAATAACTAAGAAAAAACATATTTCTCTGGTTGCTCAGTTTTCTCACTTTTCATCACTTGATCAAACCACATTTGAGGAGAAGCCCTGTGTATTGTTGGTTGCATAACTAACTGACAAACGGAAAGTAAAGCTAGATAAACACTACAGGATTCCTCAAACCTTCACAGATGTAGAAACCACACACTTGGGGCCCGATTTACGAAAGGTTTGCGCGTGTTAAACGGGCGCTATCGTCATTACGCACGCAATAATCTGCGGAGCTGATTTACAAAGCAGGGCAAAAGGAGGTTTGCGCCTGTTAAGGGGCAAAATAGCGCCTCTTTCCATTTTGCGCATCTGCTGCAGATGAATATGCAAACTGGGCGTTTCTGCCAGAAGGCGCAAAATATTGGGAGGAGACTATGCAAAAACTCAGTTTAACATGTGCAATGTGATTTATCAACCATTCAACGGAAAGCGGGCGCAAAAAATTGCGTGTAATTTAGCACGTCTGAAAAGCAGGTATAACTGGCAGCTTTACGCACTGATGGCTGAAAGAATGCTGCACACAGGACTGCAGACATCGGGTCAGAATCATTTCTCATGAGGTGTTCAGGCGACACGTCAAGTTTTCATTATTTAATTAAATAACAATCAACATCACTGTTAAACACAGATTATTCTAGACAGATTAACCAGAACATCTGCAGCTGCAGCATCATGGTAGTTAAAGCTGATATTATTTATGTCGTTTTATTTTCTTTCATTTTTTGCCAATGGCATATTTTTAAATTAAAATCATATCCTGCTCCTCCACACGCAGCGACTGATGCTGTTCTGAGGTTGCTTTCCTGCGTGAAGATGGCCCCCACCCCACAAAAAACTCAGTGAAAATAACCAGTAACACACAAACTATTGATACTACTTTTTACTGAGTTTTGCGTGGGGTGGGGGGCAATTACGCAGGTCCAGCGCCTGGCATTGTGCCAAAGAGCGCGCAGTCTGTGCGTAATATCAGATCATCTTCAACAGCGTGTCCTCATCCACGTCCTGAAACTGGCCTCTTCTTACGATCCACAGGGAAACCTGCTGCATTGTTTTTATTTATAGTTATTATGGAGAGTTCATTTGCAAAAACAGACAAACATCACTGTGGAAAAACAGTTAACTGCTTTTGTTGCTGTCGGGTACAAACGTCCTATCTCCGTTTTACATCATAAAAACTCTACTTCACGTGAGCTTGATTTGGTGAAAATATTCCAAAAGTAAATGAAGAGTTTATGTGCAAAAGCAGTTAACTCCGTTTTTTCTAAATGGCGTTTGTCTATTTTTACAAATGAACTCTTCATATTTATCTTATATTCTGTTTTTTATTTGCCTCATTTATATCTCTGAAACTAACATCTCTCTATCAGGATGAATTTCATTTTGCATTTACCACATGCTCTTCTGAACTTTCCGTGGCGCAGGGAGAGCGCACGCTAAATCCTCTTTTAAATCCTGCTGTTTGCGCCTGTTACAGATTGCGCTTGTAATCTTTGTAGATCACCCGCAAACGCTGAAAAGACAGCACACGCTATTTATCTGCGAGGCAAAGACATTAGACTCGCAATTTGGATTCTTTGAAAATCAGGCCCTTGGTGTTTACAGATCGGACAAGATTTCTCTTATCTAATCATACTGTGGGGTGTGCACTATGGAGCACACCCCACACAATCTGATTCTCCAGCAGGACATCAGGTTCTTCGCTGTCAATATTCCAAATCTGACGTGGTCAAATGAGTGACAAGACTTCAGTGATGAGATTTTAGTGTAAACAAACATTGCTGACTTTTCTGCCTTTTACTTTTTGGGGAAAAAAACAAAACAAACAAACAAAAACATATACAAGACAACAAATACAGTGGGGGAAAAAAGTATTGAACATGTCAACAATGCTCTCTGAAAACATATTTCTATTAGAGCTACTGACGTGAAATTTTCACCAGATGTCGGCAACAACCCAAGTAATGCACACACACAAAGAAATCCTAACATTTACTGTACGTCCATAAATTAACTGTATGTGTAATATAGTGAAATGACACAGGGAATTAGTGTTGAATACGCTTACTGAAATTTATTTAATACTTGGTACAAAAACCTTTGTTGGTGATTCCAGCCTCAAGACGCCTCCTGTATGAAGAAACCAGCGGAATACGTTGCTCAAGTGTGATTTTGGCCCATTCTTCCACACAAACTGCCTTCAAATCTTCAAGGTTCCGGAGGTCTCTTCTGTGGAGTCGGATTTTCAGTTCTTTCCAAAGATTTTCAATTGGATTGAAGTGGGATGATTGACTGGGCCATTCTACCAGCTTTTTTTTTTTTTTTTCTTAAACCAGTTGAGTGTTTCTTGGCTGTGTGGTTGGGATGGTTGTCTTCCTGAAAGATCCAGCCTCTTTTCATCTTTAGCAGCTGCAGATGGCAGCAGATTCCTGTGAAGAATGTCTCTCTACTTTTCTCCATTCATTCTTCCTTCGGTGATATGAAGTCTGCCAGTGCCACATGCTGAAAAACAGCCCCACACCACGATGTTCCCACCTCCAAACTTCACTGTTGCTGTGGTGTTTTGGGGCTCAAGTGCGATGCCATTTCTCCTCCAAACATGTTCTTATGACATCCGAGGAGTTCAGTTTTGGTATCATCTGACCAGACTATGTTTTCCCAGAATGTCGTGGGTTTGTCCGGATGTTCACATGAGCATCAACATGCTTTTTCTTCAGAAATGGAGTTTTACGTGTTTGGCGGTTGAGTGCATTACTTTCTCTGAAACAACTGTACGTACCTGCTGATTCCAGGTCTTTCTGAAGCTCTCCACTAGTGGTCCTGGGCAGTTGGAGAACCTTCCTGGTAATTTTTGTGACTCCTCTGTCTGAAATCTTGCAAGGAGCACCTGTCCATAGCCGGTTTATGACGATGCTGTGTTCTTTCCACTTCCTGATGATGATCCCAATGGTGCTCACTGGAACTTTCAGAAGTTTAGAAATGCACCTGGAACCAATGCCTTCAGTGTGTTTTGCAATAATAACTTTGCATAGGTCTTTAGGCAAGGGCTGCACAGTGGTGTGGTGGTTAGCATTGCAGCCTCACAGTAAGAAGGTTGCTAGTTCAAGCCCCAGCTGGGGAGGGGCCCTTCCTGTGTCAAATTTGTGGAGTTTCTCCCCGTGTATGTGTGGGTTCTCTCCACTGTCCAAAGACATGCTCTAAAACATGGATACCCGACAGTAAATTGCTCATAGGAGTGAATGTGAGTGTGAACACGAACACGAACATCGCGGACACGAGGATCTCACAGATGCTCGTGCATGTGATTTTCTGTCTCTGTTTTCGGATGATGATTTCTGGAACCTCATCACAAATGAAAGATATGCTCACCAGTACCTGCACACACACTAACTCCAGCCAAACCCCAGATTTCATGGCTGGTATGATGGTGTGAGGAGTCAGCTAGGTTATGACAAATTATAAATCTATAATAACAAAAAAGGGAGGAAAAAAAGCATAAAAACATAATTTTACCTGTTGATATATAAATTGTATTAGCAAATGTGCTCCTGTCAGATTTCTGTTCATTTATTCTGAGGATGAGAGGATGAAAAGGGATCAGTGAAAAAAATGAAAAAAAAATCTGCTGAGTAAATATGTTCAGAATTCTGTTTTACTGAGTTTTACCTGCTGATATACAAATTATATTAGCAAAGTTACTCCAATCAAACTCCTGTTTCTTTATTTAGAGCATGATATGACAGTATAATTTTTTTTTTCCTTTGTATAAATATGTTCAAAAATCTGTTTTTTACTGAAAGTTACACAATCCAATATGGCCGCTACCTGATGACATCATAATATGCAAATTAGATGTGTAAATTTACTCCCATCATAAACTTTAGGTCATGATGAATATTTTTCTCATTTACATTATGGATCTATCTCTCACCACCTCCAAGCTACAGCATTTTGAAATCTTAAAGTCCAAATTCAATATTTTCCTAAATAAACTCTGGCGCCTAGAGGGTTAATAGGAAAGAAAATGGAAACACAGAGAAAACAATAAAGAAGCTGAGATAAACAAGAACAAGTGAAGAGCAGTGAGAATGTGAGAAAATGATGAGGAAACATCCCCAAAATCCGCTTCTTTCTCCAAAATAATACAAAATTTGGATTTGAAATATGACATATTTATTGCTCTTTAGCCTATGCGTCAAAATATAAAATGTATTCCTAATATCAAACTATTATTTATCAATATTATCTTTATCTATGAATCGATCTCACATTCAGCTGCCATGTGAGAAACGGTGATGCAGCGCTGTTGGTCTCATCACACCAACATTAAACTGAGCGGCTCGTGTCTCCATCATTATGATGAAACACGGATATTCTGAGCAAGTTCGGCTAAAACTTTTCTTTGGGCTGCTTGTTACCGTAACCAGCACCGGCGCTACCTGAGGATCCGGAGGATTTGGGTCGTAAACGAGACCGACACCGACGCCGCCACAGCGACTGGTGTTGGTCCAGACCAGCTTCCCTTCAGGTGACTCGAAGTTACATTTACGCTATAAGACTCCGTGAAAGTATCGTCTTACTGGCGGGAAATCCGCCAACAATCAATGGCTGGTTTACCAACATGAGGGAAGCTGCGACATCTGACAGTTAAGAGAGGAAGAGAGAGAGAAGGGGAGCGCGCGCTTTATTAAAGGGCCGACGCGGGAGGCGACGTCACTCCTTCTGAATGAAAGGAGAGGGAGCGATGTCGCCTCAAGCGTGTCGAGCGTCATTTTATGGCTCCGATGCAAAGGTTCGCTGCACATTACGTCGCTGCAATTGCAAGCGGGAATTTCCCGCATTATAAGAGCGAAGTTTGCGGGAATTGATGGTATTATGCGCGATTCCCGCAATCCCGCAGCGAATTTCAGGCCCTGTTCCAGGGTGTACCCTACATCCAGAAACCCCCGCGACCCTGAACTGGACTGAGCAGTACAGAAAAAGAATGAATGAAGACAGCTCTTTGCTTTTACCCATCATGGAATGCTTCTTGTGTGACACTTTGGTGATGAAAAACCTTTTCATCATTGGCAGAGTGGGGGGGGCAGCTGAAGGGGCTTAAGCCTGGAATGATTCTTCAAAAGCCCCGGATCTTTCTTGAGGTTTCTTTTTTTCTGCTTTTTTATTATTTTAGATTTGATAAAACAATTTCTCATCAACTACAATGTATGTAAAACGTAATAAAAAGGGGACGCTGTGTGTCGTTACTCGGCTCCCCCCTCTCTAAACTTGGTCTGGTCCAAACCTGTTGCGTTTGTGTGCCGCGCGCGCTTTGTGTTGGCACTTCACCTCACAAGAGCACACCTGTGCGCAGCGCAGCCTGCAGCAGCTCCCACGGGCTCATTGATTCACAGCATCAGAGGATGTTATCTAACGTTCATCTGGTAGGTAGTTGTCACGCGTTATATGTAAACAAACCTGTCATGAATGACGATGGCGTGTCCGTTACTTTTCCCTTGTAACTCATATAACAGTTAGATGTCATTATGTCATCATGCAGTGAGCACAGATGCGATTGTTTCAACAAGATGAGTAAGCGTAATAATTGAAATAGTAATATGGTGCGTTTAGCATTGGTTTATGAAAAGTGCAGTATTGGGCTAAGACCAATAAATTTCCTTAAATTTATAATTAAATTTAACTAACTTTTGAATATATATAAACATATACAGTATATAGATATTTTATTAATCCCAATTAGTGTGCCAAAATTAATTCTCTGCATTTAACCCATCTCAGGTTGAACCTGAGAGCAATGGGCTGCTATTTAAAGCGCCCGTAAGGCTATATATACTATTTTTTTAGTGATTTGCCAACCATGAACATTAGGTCCTTTTTTTAAAAAAAAAAAAAGGGAACAGCTCAGGTGAGAGAAAACTACTAAAGACAATTGTACAATGATATCATATGTCATATAACTTTGGATAATAACAATTTTCTCTGCTTGATGTATAAATGAAGGACAAAAAGAGAGAGATGGTACTGTAGTAAGAAATTAAAATGCCAGCATGAGCATTTTAGAACACACATACCCTAGTCTGTGTACTTTCTTTTGAAGTTGAGGTTAAATGTTGTCATGTTTAAATGTTGTACAAATAGCAACAGCACAAACACCTTACCAGGTTATATTACGGTTTCAGCCCACCACTATATGCAGATATGGCCTTTTACCTGTTTTACCTCCAGAACAAAAGTATAAATAACCTTATAATTGTGTGGAATATATTTGTGTCAGTTTTTACAATAATATTTTTTGTGGCTCTGGTCGATCTTTGTGTGTTTGTACAAAGAGAGAAAGATAACAGCAAGAATGAGAACAACGTGTGGAACAAGAACCAGATTTTTTTTTTTTTTTTTTTTTTTAAGAAAATTAAAAGAAGATGGTATATAATATTTTAGGACATATTTACTTTCGGTGAAGTAGCATTTTTAAAAACAGTTTTTTATATATATGTATATATATTTGGTTAAATTAATGAATATATCCCTGACTGAGTTCTGGGTTAGTCCTGGGTTAGCCTATACCTGGTTTTGTAAATTCTGTCCTGATGAGTCCTGGTTTAGAACTGGCTCTGTGAATTCTGTTCAGTGAGTCCTTGTTTAGTCCTGAACTGGTATTGTTCTTTGAGTAAGATGTGTGACACCAAGACTGAGTTTTAACTTTAATGGTTATCTTTTAATACATTACAATGAAAACATAATGTATGATTATTAAAGAACATGGGCAGGACATGTTAAACGTTATATAGATAAAGGCAAATAAATAATAATTGTTGGTACCACAGCAGTAAATTAAATTATTTATTACTTTTTTGGTACACTGGATCACCCTTGTAACGATTTATCTTTTTGTGGGCTAAGCCCCTGATGATGACAATGTCTAGCTCTGCCCCTGCTTTTCATCAGTCAGGACTAAACCAACTGATATTACTTTGCATTGATAGGGGACAAGATTACTTTCTAAATACTGACAGACTCCAGCTGCTTTCTTGGCTTTCCAGATCTTTTTCTCAATTTCCTCATGTGTTCAATACTTATTCCCTGTGTCATTTCACTTTATTACACATAACGTAATTTATGGACCTAAATGTTCGGATTTCTTTGTATGTGTGCATTACTTGGGTTGTTGCCGACATCTGGTGAAAATTTCATGTCAATATCTCTAACAGAAACATATTCTCTGAGAAATAATGTTGACGTGCTCAATACTTTTTTACCCCGCTGTATTGTGGAAGAAGTCATGGAGACAGCAGGGATATGGGCTGTATGGTGTGAGTTGGAGGTGAGTAAAAATTGATGTTTCTGTCAGTCAGCTGTTCGTTGTCGTGTCTTGATTGGCTGTTGTTCCGGTAGCCTACACGTAATTTCTCAATGAGAGAAGGATTTCTGCTCTCTCCCATCTGTGAACACACTGTTTGTGTTCGGGTCCTCTCGGAACATCACACACACAACAGGATACCTAGGTGCAAATATTAAACATGTTTATTATCAACGATCTCTCCTTCCACGGCCTTCCGAGTGGATCGGTCTGGACAAAGTCAATCTTAACTTGTTGCACAACAAAGGAAGATCTGACACAATGTCATTTGCAAACATCCAACAATTGGACCTTTGCTGGCTTTGATCTTAAGAGGGAGATAGGGACAAAAATTGGGCTAATTTCCCTGTAGTGTGTACCCACCTTTAACTGTTAAACACATATATTTTTATCCAAAAGGATAAGCGACTCCCAGATTTCAGGTTCTGGAATTTGTTCATTCTGCTGTGTTACAAAACTTGGTTTTGGTTGATTCCTGTTTTCAGCAAATCATAATTAATATCCCCATGAACAATTTAGTTTTCTCTGACATTAAAGATGATGAATAACATGTCAAGTGCCAAGTCCACTTGTTACAAGTGGCTTTGGGCTTGTTTTTCTGTGACGCTGCTTGGAAATGTTGCCTGTGGGGTTTTGGACTTGTTTTCTGATGTGTAGTTGCTGACAGTATTTGGGCTTGTCCTCCTCTCATGAAGCCCTCCTGATTCTCTATCAGCTGTCCACAGTTATGGTGGCCCACAAGTGCAAATGTGCTTCATATACAAAAACAGCTGCAAGAAGACAACACTGCATAGACGAAAACGATTGCAACAAGAAAATGCTGCTTAAACAAAAACTGCAACAAGAAAATGCAAAATGAACAAAAACAACTGCAACAGGAAAAAGCAGCATAAATGAAAACTGCAACAATATAATGCAGCAAAAATTAAATCAACTGCAACAAGAAAATGCTGCATAATCGAAAACAACTGCAACAATAAAATTCTGCCTAAACGAAAACTGCGACAAGAAAATAAAACATGAATGAAAAAACTGCAACATGAAAATGTAGCAACATGAAAAAAATGCAACAAAAAAAGCAGCACAAATGAAAACTACAATATAATGCAGCAAAAATTAAAACAACTGCAACAAGAAAATGCTGCATAAACGAAAATGACTGCAACATGAAAACACGGCATAAACGAAACAAGAAAACCGCAACAAGAAAATGCAACATGAATGAAAAAATGCAGCAAAAATAACGAACATGAAAATCCATCACGAACAAAAACAACTGCAACAAGAAAATGCAGCAACATGAAAACAGCTGCAAGAAGAAAATGCAACATGAATAAAAAACTGCAACTAGAAAATGCAGTATAAACAAAAACTACAAAAAGAAAATGCTGCAAAAAGAAAACAACTGCAACATGAAAATGCAGCAAAAACTAGACGACGACACGACACAATAACGCAATAACCCCTGTATGCAGGGCGGGAATCATAAATGCAAGAGTCCTTTTAATTCAAGAACTACCGTCAGAAACCCTGTTTCCTTGGTACTTCACATTTCTGCGTGCCCCATTATGTTTGTATTTCTGGGGCTAGTTCTGGCTGCTGTCATTTGCACCCATTGTTAGCACATATCAGTTGTTTGTACCTGAAGACTGAAACATAATTAACATTCAGAGACACAAACATAACAGGAAACAAAGTAATGAAAAACCGACTTTAAAATGACCACAAATAGACAAAACTTCACTACAAAGAAACATAATCATAAAAGAGGAGATGAAAGGAAAGCTTCATGTGGAACTTTGGTGGATTATTTTGGACTGCTGACATGAGTTAGAGTCATGGTCATATTCATTTTTATATCAAAGCCTGTGATTGATTTTTTATTTTTATTTTTGCTTTCAATTAGAGGAGCTTTAAAATTTTCTGATTGCCTGGAATATGGTTAAATCCCTGAAAACTACGAGATCAAGGTCCAAAATCATATTAAAAAGATTCATTAATTAAAAAACATCTGAACCTTACTGTTTTATTCATCAAAGACGGGAGCGTTGCACTAGTTTGATCATGCAGCTCCCGCTGATGTGCAGACACCATACCTGCTTATTGCTCTTACAGGGAATCACTTTGGGGCAAGTGGTTCTTCCTTCTCATGTAGAAGACAAGCATCTCCCACTCATGAACATTTCAGCAGCATCTGATGGAGCGAGGCAGAGTGAAAGCTCCGTGCTTCATCCATCCTGTCACAAGTGTCTGTATGCAAATGACTCTGTCAGATAATCTGCAGTCAATTCCTGATATTTAAGCCTCTTGACAGAATGTCACACTTTATCTCCAACACTTTTATTGCCTGCTATGCTGCTATTTACACAGTCCTGTATGCAGCAGGAAAATGAAAGGGAATCTAATTGCATTCTTTTTTCATATTTTGTTTTCTTGAGGAGACACTGGATTAGGAGTTTGTCTGAAAACAAGACTAAAGCAGAGAGAAGGAGGTTTATAACTATCTGGATTTACTGTGGTGCAGTAAAAGGCTGTTGGTGGAATTTAATTAGCCAGGGAAGATATTAAAAGCAACAACAAAGCAGAAAAGAAAGAAGAAATATTAACTGGCATCCTCGAATTGAGCCAAAAATGTTCATAAGTCGGTGATAAATTTCCATCTGTGAAATATTTGAGCTTTTAAAGCCCTTGGATTCACAGTTTAACACACAGGGAACGCCTTCAATTTCTGAGATAGGTTCCATGAGACCAGAGCAAAATGTTCTGGTGGCATTTCTGTCCCGGTGGCAACAGATAGAGGTACAGCTTTAGTGCATTTAATGACAGGTTTACAGTATGTTGTCAAAGCTTTTTTTTTTTTTTTTTAGCCCAGAATAAACATTTTTTCTTCATCTCATTAAGTCATTTGAACTGAAACATAAGTTACCAAATGAAAATTGAAGTGATAGAATTTCCATTCCACAATAAATATAACTTTATAAAGACAAAATTCTGTTTCTCGTGGCTGTTACCGATACTGATATTAAAGCTGAAAATGATATAATTTTCCTTCCTTGTGTGAAACTAGAAAAATACTAAAATACTGCATCTGCTGCAGAGCCAGTAGTTGCCGGAGACGTCATAATGTTGCACAGTGGGCGTGGCCTTATGACGTTCCCATGCTCCATGGGTTAAGAATAAAGTAAGGCAAACAAAAAAAAAGCCTTCTGTGGTTCATCACCAAACAGCGCCAGTAATATATTGTTTAATCATATTGGTCGATGTTGATATTTAGTTAACATTTAAGCCATTATTTATCCATCATCGTAACAATATTGGGGCAATATTATTGTTCAGGGCTGCATGGTGATATGGTGGTTAGCACTGCAGCCTCACAGTAAGAAGGTTGCTAGTTTAATTCCCAGCTGGGGAGGGGGTTTGAACAATTCCAACAGCAGCCTTCCTGTGTGGAGTTTGCATGTTCTCCCCGTGTATGCGTGGGTTCTCTCCGGGTACTCCGGCTTCCTCCCACCATCCGGTTCTTGGTCCACTTTGGGCCCCTTAGTACCAACGTGGCGGTTTAACCTCCACAGCCTACCTGAGTATTGTTGCTGACCATGTCCATTCCTTTATGACCACAGTGGAGCATCTTCTGATGCTGCTTTCAGCAGGTTAATGCACCATGTCACAAAGCTCACATCATCTCCAACTGCTTTCTGGAACATGATGATGAGTTCACTGTACTCCAATGACCTCCATAGTCACCAAATCTCAATCCAACAGCAGCTTTGGGACGTGGTGAAACGAGAGATTCTCATCATGGATGTGCAGCTGACAAATCTGCAGCAACTGTGTGATGCTATCAAGTTAATATGGAGCAAAACCTCTGAGGAATATTTCCAACTTCTGGTTGGATCTACAGTATCACAACAGGAAGTTGGATTTAATGAAGTGATCATTCATCATTATAATCCGTACGAATCTGGATGATGTTTTAGCTGCAAATCTCACATCACCATCCAGAGGATCCTCATTTACATCATAAACCAAACATGTCACAAATCACATCTGTTTCTTGACAAAATGGAGTTAATTATCTTGAATCCAGTAAAATACAAAGTTAATAGCTCTGCAGTTTAATGTAATGAAAGGAGCATTTTTATGTGCTGTCAGTCACCAGAGAGGAGCTTTACCATCAGAATCTGCTGTTATAGCAGCATGATTCACTCCTGTCACTCCACTTTGATGACTGGGTTTGTTAATGTTCCACCTCTTTCAGACATGCTTGTACTTTTCATTCAGATATTTTCCCATGCAGTTGTTCCTGTGGTGATTCAGGCATCATTTCATGTCCGTCCACACCTTGAAGTGCTTTGCTGTCACCTCAATTTACCGAGGCATAAATAATTGTGACTTCTGGATGTCTGCTTCCACTCCTCCCTCTTCTCGGCTCTTTAAAATGGTTTTAACAGCTCTGTCTGCGGGTATTTATGATAAACCCACTTAATGCTTGTCTAGTGAGAGGTATAACATGATGTATTTACATGTTTTGATGAGGTCTGATCAATTTTTCAAGCTCCTTTTCAGTTATGTTGAGTAATATGCTTGAACTGACTGACATTAACTCTTAAACAAGCCCTATCATGAAAAAATGGACTTTTATGAGCTTTTAACCGTGTTAGTGTGTTATTTCCTCTTAGACACTTCATTTAAGTGGTTATTTTTCTTTGCTCATGCATATTTGAGTAATCTATATTCAGTCCAGGCTCTATCTCCCTTCAAACAACTGCCTCAGACCAATAAAAGTGACAATTTATTATATCTGTGTAGATATTATTTCACCAGTCATCAAGTGTCAAATACGTGTGCACAGCATTGTAGCAAGAGGCCCATTTTGTTGAAGAGAGATTCCAAGTTTACGAGATTGCATGTAAGCAATGTGATCTTTATTCAAACTTTGTTATAATTTTGATTTGATCATAGCCATGACAACTAACTAGGTCAGAGTTGCCATACTAAACTGTAAAAATGGAAAGAAATGCTGGCAGACAGAAAAGCTTTAATTGGCGATGTAGACAAAAATGACAGCATAAGGCAAGTATGAAACCATTCTTTCATTTAAAAGTTGGCTTTTCGGTGCAGCAGCTTAGTTTTTATGTGGAGTGAAGACAAATTCCCATCACTTGTCTCATATTGTGCAGAAACAGCTGGCAGAGAGCCACTCTAAGTAAGGAAGGACAGCGGAATAACATCCAACTGGCAGACGGAGGATTTCCTTTCATGCGTACATCCATCAGAGGCTCTTTTGTCTCTACAGTGGTTGAGAATCTTGTCATGTTGCAGAAAACCTCACCATCTCCATACTTCCATTGATTTTTGTTTTAAATCTTCACACCAGAGCGGCTCACAGTTGAAAACAGAAGACATGAAATGAACACATGTGGCAACCATTGTGATGCATCCTCCTACTGTCCTGCTGTCCTTCCCACCGCTACTGAGACTATCTTTTGTTTTGTGATTCTACAAACCAGTATAAATGTCTGTTTCTCAGGCAAAGTGATGAAGATAATGAGTTTTACAGGATTCACTTTCCATATATTCCAAGGTTATTTTGGCCTGTACGTACACTGCATGTTGTACAGCTGACTCCATATTAATGACGCCAACCAGATAATAGACCAATGCTGAAGCCTTGAACTCAACAGAATCCCAAATGAGCAGCTAGTGAGCTTCATTCAGTGAGGTTTGAACAATATTCACATCTCTGGCTCCATCTCAGTACGTCTGCCCTCCTGATCCTTAGAGAAATCCTTCCCTGGCAAAGGTTCCCAAGTTCATTTATATCTATCTGTCATCCACTGGGAATAATCTCCATTTCTGGACACCTCATTCAGCTCTTCCATAGGCTCTTAGCTCCATTGTACTTCTCAGAAATATTTTCTAAATGTGTATGTTGTGTGGTCTTATGCATTTCCTAGATTATCTTCAGTAACAAGACGTGCTAATATTAGACCTGTTAAACTGTTGTGGATCTGCTACTGCGTTTGGGACCATTGTTTTTTTGCGTAGTAAATCTACTTTATTTTCACCAATACTTTAAAAGAATGAAAGAACGAGTACTTGTACCATGTGACCACATTTAGCTTTCTGTTAGTTACCAGGGTGTTCTACACACTTTTTGGGGCTGCACGTTCCGATGCTTGCTTCCATTGTACAGCTGAGAAGAGCAACTCGCCACCCAGCCGCCGGTCCACTCGATTCAGCTAAAAGCCTGCAATGCCCACACCAAGGGGACTCAGAACTGTAGGAGCGACCCAGAACAGCACAAGCAGACTCACAACTGATAAGGAGCTGAAACAGTTTGACATAGAGTCAGGTGTGACAGAGGAGAGGCACTCGTTCCCTGCGTTAGCTCGCTGCTAACCGGCTAAAGAGTTAGCTCGCGGCTAACAGCTAGCCGCAGTCAATAATTTGCCTTTAAAAAATGAGAAGATAACACCATACATGGTTTCAGTCTAGTTTTAAATAGTTCCCATTAGGGCTGGGACGATTCGTCGACGTAACCGATTACGTTGACGCAAAAAATACGTCGACACAAAATATGCGTACCGATGCGTCGTCAGACCAAAACAAAGATGGCGGCGCCATGCGACTTCAGACTAAAACAAAGATGGCGGCGCGATCTCCGCGAGTGGCTCTTCCAAGTTTCCAAAGTGTAAGGCAGTGAGGGCCCACACTCGTTTATCGAAGGTATAACTATATATTAGGGATGGCGAATCCGAAGCCTAATGAGACATGAGACACTTCCGTGAGATGGACGCCATGTCTTCAGACACGTCAGGCCTGTTTGAGACGGTCAGCATGAGGCACGAGCTCCATCTGCTGGCCGTGGGTGTGAACTACAGCTGATGTCGGAAGCTGTCTCGTCTCTGACTGAATATAATTAAAGTCACGTTCTCAATCCCAGAAGTGATTGTGTAGTCACTTCTGGGATAAATAAAGTATTTTTAATTTCATTTCCAAGTGATTGGCACCCGTATTAAGCATTAACAGAATAAAGATGAAGATGCACCTTTTCTGGAAGCTAGACCCGTGTTCAATATAGATGTTCAACTCTGAATGTTTACTTATCTTCATTATCTTTTGTTGGAAAATAATATCTGTCTTAGCTTAAATCCTCCAAGTTTACATGACCATATTATTTCAATAATGACTTTTTTATTATTATTTTTATGTAAATGAAAGAATTAAAAGCCCGTTTTTTCAGTCCGCTGTGTTTTCAACATAAATTTACATTCTGTTGGTTCATGAAAAACTCCATGACAGGCTGCTGCTCCCACTGCCTTTTTATTCATGCTCTTTTTTACATTTTAGATATCTATATCAGCATATATAAATTGCTGTCTGTCAATTTATGAGGAGATAATCTATAATCGAATCGAATTGAGTCGAATCGAGCTAAAAAAGTGAATCGTTAGATTAATCGATGCGTCGAAAAAATAATCGATAGATTAATCGTTTAAAAAATAATCGTTTAACACAGCCCTAGTTCCCATTTATAAAGATGAGGATGAAGGGAAGGATGCAGCTGGAGGAGATCTGATGGCTGGAGACGTCCTGATATAACCAAGCCACAGCTGTCTGTCCATACAGTAGCTGTACGACTGATCTGATGAGGCAGCGATGATTGAAAAAGAATATTCCAGAGGTCACGATCGCAGATTCATGTGTTAGAAGTCTCAACACGTTGGTGGCTGAAGCTCCAGTAAACAGACGCTGTAGAAAGGAGAAGTGCAGAGAGGTCCCGCTGGTACCCGGTAAGTCCGATCTGCTTCTTTATCCTCTTCAAAATAAAATTCTGGATCTGTAGGAAACCTAAATAAACTAATGCTACTTACGAGCTTTTAAAGTTGTACTTCCGTGGTTATTTCATTAATATTTCTGTGTTCTCCATTATTATTGAATGCATTCTGCATCGTTTCTGTTTAAAAAAACCTTCTGGTATCTTTGTATCCAGCTGTATTTGTATACTAGAAGAGAGGCTTGTGGTCCAACGGCAGGCTTTTCCGGGTCCTTCTCATGAATTTCCGTCTGATTGGCTGCCTCCCATCAGTGTATGAAGGAAGCTCCGCCCTCCGCTCTTATTTCGCTACAGACAGGAAATAGAGCCGACAAACAAGTTTGTTCCGCCATGTTAACAAACAGTTAGCTAATTAGCTTCTCAACTCCGAAGCTACAGTCGTGCCGTCTTTACTTCTAGTGTGTAGTGGAGGGTTACCTGCCTTCCAATGGACAGATAGAAACCCCACGTGGGATACGCTATTTGCAATGTTACGTAGAAGTGCGAGGCTGTTCCCGATTCGCTCTTCTCTTCGTATTGTTTCTGTGATGAGGAAGCACAGCCGACTGGGGGAAACGCAACGCTAGCAAGTCAGCATGTGTAAGTAAACAAGGGGAAACCCTCCGTATTTCAGAAGGAGCAAGTTAAATGGGTTTTCAGTGGAAGGAGGCCTTTAACCATTAACTGGCAATAAAATTTGAAGGCCAAGTTGTTACTGTTTGTCTGTAAAACCGGAAAAGGAACTTAAAAACCGCAATGAAGCCGTTGACTTCATTGTTAAATGAGCTGAGAATATTCACTGGCAGAGCTCATGTATGGTTTCGGCTAATGGCACCACAGTCTGGTTTGATGTGCTGAAGTACAGCAATGTTTTTAAAAACTCATCTATGCAGCTGCGCTTGTTTCTGTAACATAGATCATCACGAAGAACGTTTTGGTGGATAAAACATGGCTAAAAATGTCAAAAACATGTCATCAGCACTTTAAAGCATTGATGAAATGAAGAAGTTTTGCTGCAGATAATGCCTTACGTATGTAGAGGCTCTCCCATTATATAGATGTACACAGAAGGGGAGACTCAATGTAATATCTTCCAAAGGAGTCAAAGTGATGCAGAAATTTTGAGTAAATGCACCTATAAACGCCTAGAAATAAGGTTCAGGTTGAAAAACAAGAAAATTATCCTTTAACTTGCCGGGACATCCACTCTTTGTTAGATTGGCGTTCCTCTCTGTCAAATAATGGACTCCAAATTGTGTGGAAATGAGCTTATCAGCCTCCCTAGATGGAGCAACAGTTGCTCCACTAAGATGATTGCTTATGTCTCTCTACCTTGGCTTTGTGTTAACGCGTCTGCTTCCACCATTACTGTAGAAGGACACAACCTCTGCTTACCTCACCAGTTGTCTTCCTCCTTTATGAGTGTTACAATGCTGCCAGTTATTCTGATGAGGAACAGATGAGTGTCAGTCCAGCCACACTGCTGCAGGGCAGGCTGGCTCATTTGTTTGTTTTTGTGAATAAATTACAATTGTGAATTCAGCAGAAGAGGAAAGTGATGCCTCATGGTGTCTGTCAAAGTCTGCATTTAATATGAGTAGATGGGACAATTCACTAACTGTATCCTCACAATTTAGTTATTTATTTACTAGGATCCCTATTAGCAGCAGCAAGAAACTGCAACACAACCTCCTTTGTTTTACACATGAGGAAGTTGTTGGTATAAGTAATTCTAATGTTACGCATTGTACAACCAAGGATGGAGGTCCGATTTGCTTCTCCTTTAAATGCACAGACACAAAACATCTGGAGGCTGTGTACTGGGACAGTATTCTGTTTTCCTTTATCTGATAAAATCATCAGATTATTTTTACTGGGTCAGTATAAATATATCCTTTCACATTTACAGGAGTGATGACATGAAATAGTATAAACTATTTCATGTTGTGGATATTGCTGCATAAGTCAATTCTCCAAAGAAAAATAGCGTCACTTTCTCAGGGGGGATTGTCTTGATATGCCTCACTAAAAGGGTTGGGTACAGTAATGATGTGACCTGCCCAGAGACCAGGTTGACTTCATTTTTGATTGGCTACAACCTTATTTGGCTATAACCTTGCTTAGAGAATCTAGGTCAACCGGCTGGCTGCTAGGTTTGTTTGCTAAGAAGATATCTGTTAGCATCATGGGCACTTCAGGCAGTGAACGTATTTCTATCAGAGAAGACAGCATTTAGAAAATAAACAAAGTTACAGGTGATATGGTCGCCTCCTTTAGTGTTGCTCAAAGACTGTAAAAAAAATGGACGTAGTATCCGGTTATGTCTGAAGAGCAGACAGTGAAGCCAGTCGGGCATATCCCAAAGTTACATCTGTGTCGTCACTCCCAGAGAATACTAAAATGGGCAAAGACAGGGCTGCTCCGAACCTCGGGGCAATTGATTGATAGCTAGTTAATCTGAAGTGAACAGGTATAAACGAAGATAGGTGGTTTGAAGGTAAGGTAGGCTCAGACTTGCTGGTAACCAGCTAAAAACCACCGTTGTGCAACTCTGTTATAGGCTGAGCCCTTCCTGGGAGCAAGCAGTGAGCTAATTATTAGCCTCAATGGCTAAAATTGGCACCCAGTCTGCCGCCTTTCAATCAAAAGGAAACACCGTGTAATTTCAAGATTAAAAGACATCTAAATGGATGAGTTATGAAAAAAAGAAAAATCACCCCCTCACAGGTGACATGAAGGTAAACTTGACCTATTAAAGCTAAAATGATGTTTTGAACCATGTAAACATGTTTAATTCTGCTGTTGGCCTTTTTAACATAGGAGTCTATGGGATTTGCTTATTTTGCAGCCAGCCCCTAGTCGATGAATCGTTGCAATTTTTAAGGTTACTTCCGGGGCTTCACTTTTCTCCAGTGGAGTGCAGCTTGGGGTTGCTACACAATTTAAAAAAAAAAAATCCATTTGTTCAAAAACCCCAACTTGAATTCACCGATAGGAATGCAGTCACACATGCTAGCATGACTTACACCTATGTGTCATCTGGGGGGGGGTGAGATCAGAGGGGGGAGGCTGTTGGCTTGATGGTGTGCTCTAATATGTAGAAAACTGATTACGTAGAATGATAAGCTGCTGTCTGATTAAACGGTTTTGAACAAAGAAACAAAGCTTACCGCCCATGAACAGGGATGTTGATACTCGCTCTTGACATTCACATGGCCTCATCAGTGCTCAGCAGATCATATCATTCCCCCAAAACCCTAGAAAAGTGAAAGTTGTTACCATTGCACCTTTAAAGCAACCCTTACCGATCTTGCATCTCAGAAAACATAGCAAGATTATTTGAAAATCAACTGTCCTGCCTCACTCCTAAGACCCACCCCCCCATTCCAGAAGCAAGGGTCTGACAGGCAGGTCCCTCGGCCAATCCTAGGTGTGGGTTCCACTGCAAGGATTGATTGGAGTTTTCATTGAAAATGTAGAGATTGGAATAATATTTTATTTTGATAATTGGTGAGTCTTGTATATCAGAGTTCCATTACCTCATTCATAGCATTTTCCCCCATCAAGAAATCGTGTAACAATGCAACATTGGTAAGGGTTGCTTTAAAGCAAGAAACAGCTATTCTCAGATTGGGACTGGAGCGACAGTCTGGGACGGCGACCGATGCCACCGTTAGCTTCGACTGTGGCAGGCTTGTCCATAAATCATTTAATATGCTGAGAAATGAACAAATCCTGATTATAACTGACCATATAGAGAGCAGAGCTGCATTACCTGATGCACATCTACGACTGAGAAGATCCGTGTTTGTCAGAAGGACAATCTGTGTGCAGATGCATGGAATTATATTGTCTGTTAGCAAGCAAATGAACTCTGCTGACATGTCAGAGGTTTGCAGTTTGAAGATGAGAGCACTGCAGAAACTCAGCTGGGACTGGAGACTAGCCGGACCCCTCTTCGTTCTATCACTGTCCTGGATAACCAGTATTCCTCCGCTCTTAGTGAAGTCCCGTTTTTTCTGCTCTAATGAAGCATTTCCATCCATCTTTTTTTACTTATTGTCACGTCAGCTGCCTTGTCACAGCTACTTGCCTTTGTTAAACAAACGGGGGTCAGATTTAATTTGCAGCCAGCAGTTCCTCATGCACCTGTATGATGACAGGCCTGTCACAGCACAAAAGCTCACCGTATGAGTGAAAACGTTTCAGTGGACAGCTTCTTGGCTTGCAGTTCACTTGCATCAGATGTTTTGATAGATGGCAGGTCAGGATATGCTTGTGAAGCGTTCTTGCCTTACGTTTTGGGAGAGTGTGAGTTTACCAGTTTGGCTTTCTCTCACTTTAATGGGAACACTGAATATCATCAAAGTGTCACATTTGGGTACCGTTCACGTTTGAATCTAGATAGAATGGTACAATTTACGGTACCTGTGAATGGGCACCGGTACACAACTGTACCAGTTTTCGGAACTTTTGTGTGTTTTTACATGGCAATAACAGATTTATTTAACATTCTCAACATATAATTTTTAACCAATATATCCAGCTGTTTTTATTCTATACGGTGTCGGAGCTGTCTGGTACACAGAGGGAAACTTAATGATGGAATAATTTAATGAGAAAAAAGATGGAACATTGTCATTGCACTGTAATATTTGCATTACTTTTTACATGAGGATTGCAGTAACCTCCATTCACATTAGCCAGCATTTCCATTTGGAGCCCCCACAGGTGGGGCCACCATGGAAACCGTGGACAATCCCACTTTGGGCCCTCATATGCAGCCAAAATTGAACCCATATGGGGAAATGCTGGATTCTCTGCTATAATTCAGTGTCAGGAAACCAAGAGTTGAAATGAATGAGCTGACAACAGGTTTTGTGGACGCTGTGCAGAATGTGCGCAATGTCAACGAGGCTGAGCAGAGAAATGTGTAGCACCTATAGGAATATATTCTGTTGGTGCATTTGATCAATTATCTCCATGCATAATTGTTCATATTAAGTGAATTTAGCTAGTTAACATTTTCACCCCTAGAGGGCAGAGCAAGCAGTTTTGTGGCTCAGTGCTGCCAAGTATAGATACTCAAGAGGAAGAGTCCTGTTGTTTTTTGTGTAGAATGGAAGCATACGCCTGGTGCAGATGTACTAAAAAGTTGCAGTCTGATCTTCGTCGGTGACAATAAAATAAGAGTTTCCTACATCCACTGCCGTCAGCTTGAGTGGTGTAACAATTTGGAGGTCCCACCGAGATCTAGCCACTTACTACCGACGAAGAGTCTGGAAAAGCACGCGAAGACCGGTGTGTGAGAAGCTAAGCAGTAGCATTGAGCTAACAGCCAGTGTAGCAAGCACGACACCGCCCAGCTTTGTTGTTTTTCCAAGAGTCGATCAGTGTTGAACGTCGGAGATGAGATGTCGGAGCACCGAGACGATATTCTTCTAGAGATCGAAAAGAAGTTGCTTGAACTGACTGTGGAAGAACTACACGATGTCTGTGAGTTCTGCAGAATCTCCGGAGATGACCGTGAGGACATTAAAAACAAACCACGCCGTGCACTCGTGAAGCACATTATAAAGTTTTGTGAACGTGACGAACTGTTGGAGAAAGAGGATGAGGGCATGCCAGTGCTTATGGAACTGCACGACAAAATAGAGGATCTGCTGCAGAAGCAGCCGGCGGGTGGCGACGTGGGAGCAGCGGCGCATCTCTCTTTGCCTGCAGAGGAGGAGGCGGCGGCTGCAGCGACGCGTTCAGCGGTACTTACGGGCGGAGGACAGCTGCAAGACCGCAAAGCATCTCTCTCGTCACTGGAGCAACAAACACCGGAGGAAACTCCGGTGTTTGTTGCGAGGTTCGGGTCTGAGACAGCGATTCCTTAACCAACCAATACTGTGCTGCTTCTTCCGGATTCAGAAAGGAATTCAGAATAAAGGGACATGTTGGTGAGTCAACCTCTAAAGACACCCTGAGTTTCAGCAGCCTGGAGCACCAGATTGAAAGTGGTTTAAGGAAAGGCTATCCAGAACTGGAAATTGTTGAAGCAGTAATCCAAGCTGTGAGCCCTAGTCTGAAGCTAAGGAGCTATTTGGAGGGTAAAACAGATCTCACTTTAATGACTCTCAGACAAATATTAAGAGCCCATTATGCTGAGAAAGATGCAACTATGCTTTATCATCAGCTGACAAAAGCAGTCCAAGGACCAAGTGAGACACCGCTGGACTTTCTCATTCGTGTGCTTGATCTGCGCCAAAGAGTCCTGTTTGCATCTAGCCGTGCACAGTCTGGCTTGAAATATAACCAAGAGCTAGTCCAGAGCCAGTGCTTCCAGTCCAGTCCAGTCATGACAGGTTTGTCAAATGACAACATCAGAGCAGAGATGCGGATGTATCTACAGGATGAGAACAGTAGTGATGAACTGCTGCTTCAAAAGATGCAGATTGCTCAATATAATGAAAGCGAAAGAGCTCAAAAAATAAAAACCACAAGTAAGGCCATGTATAAGGCTGGTCTGAATTCAGTAGAGCAGAGTGGAGTTGAAAATGATCCCAGAGTCACCCAAGTCTCAGAGAAGCTGAGTAAGCCAGCCAAAGAAAATAGAGGAGAATAATACAGCAATAAGAGAGCTCACGGGTCAAGTGGCTTCATTGTTACAAAGTGTCCACTGTGATAAAAAGATTTCTGATGACAATCAAACTAGAGCACGTGCAAACGTCTCTCAAAGACCAAAAAGACGTTGTGCAGCATGTCAGCAGGACCAAAGTGACTGTCAGCATTGTTTCAAGTGCGGGAGTGAAACCCACTGGGCTAAAGGATGCCGAGTGGGAAAGGAGCAGAAGCCATCGGGAAACTGGCGGAGGTTGTGACTGAGGGACGCACCACAGCCAGAGAACCAGAGTCCCAAAGTGATCAAAGTCCCAAACCCAACCCAGTAACCAAACCCATGGACCCGGACATGTCACAAACTGAAAAACATAAACTTCCTGTTAATCTGTCCTCCTCACAATCAAAGTCAAACATCGAACAAAAAGACCAACCAACTCATTCAGGTAACCACCATTCAAAACACACAAGAGTTGCACATCTGATTGGTAAGAAATGTCTTGTCTGGTGCAAAATGAACAACATTAAAACTCAAGCTTTATGGGATACAGGAGCACAAGTCACTATAATGAGTGAAGCATGGATGTCTCAAAACCTACCTGATGCAAAAATCCTTCCCATCAGTGACTTGCTGAGTGACACCGAACTCCTGGACTTGAGAGCTGCAAATGGTTCAGAAATCCCTTTCCAGGGATGGGTGGAAGTTAGCCTCAGTTTGTGTAGTCCAAAGACAAAATCCACTGGGTCAGATGATGTTTTAGTGCCAGTGCTAGTGAGCAGAGATGTTGCGCAGAGACCTATAATAGGGTTTAATGCCATTGAAGAAATAATTAAGGACAAAGAGGACCAGGTCCAGTCTAGTGAAAGAGTGACTTGGCTCAGAAACTCTCTAAAACTGGGCACAAGAAAGGCAGAAACACTATTGAACTTAATTCAGGAGGTTACAGATGAGAATGCAACTTATTCAGTAAAGACAGGACGCACACCTGTTGTAATACCAAGAGGTCAAACACAGTGCATCAGCTGTCCTGTGAACATGGATCTTAAAGGGGACCGTGAAATGCTGTTCGAGCCTTATGAGAACATTTCTTTGGATGAAGGGCTCAGAATATCTTCCCAACTAATAGACATTTCACACTCTTCTCGCAAAGTTAAAATCTATGTCAGAAATACCACCCACCATGATATCACTGTTCCAGGTAGAGCTATGATTGGGAGCATAGAAAGAATAACAGACTGTTTTCCATTGCTCGCAGAGGAACACCAAGTTAACAGTGTAGCAACTGAAAGTTCCTTGGCTCCGCCCAGTTCTACCTCTGCACAGCTCCAGAGCGATCCTGTGGATATACTGTGGGATCCACCTGTCAATGTTGACCACCTGACAAGCGAACAACAGGCACTGGTAAAAACAATGCTCAGAGAGGAATCAGGTGCTTTTGCAAGAAACAAAGATGAAGTAGGCCACATTAAAAATCTCAAAATGGACATTAAACTAACTGATGATATCCCAGTGGCCAAAACGTATAACGCCGTACCCCGACCATTGTATGATGAGGTGAAAACCCACATCCAGGATTTGCTGAACAGAGACTTTATTCGTAAATCCACCTCTCCCTATGCATCTCCAATAGTTTGCGTGAGAAAAAAAGATGGTAGTTTAAGACTTTGCATCGACTACAGGGGGCTAAATAAAAAGACAATTCCAGATACGCACCCAATACCACGCATTCAGGAGATACTTGATGGACTGGGTGGAAACGCATGGTTCAGTGTATTGGACCAAGGAAAAGCTTACCATCAAGGCAGCATGAGTGAGGACTCCAGGAAATTCACAGCCTTTACAACTCCATGGGGGCTGTATGAATGGAACAGAATTCCATTTGGCCTCACAAACGCACCTTCAGCTTTTCAGCGAAGCATGGAGGAGAGTCTTGAGGGTCTGAGGGACAAAATATGCATCCCGTACTTAGATGATGTTCTAGTCTACAGTAAGACATTTGCGCAACATGTTGAGGACGTGAGATCTGTCCTCAAACGTCAGCAAGCATGGGGCATTAAGCTGAGATCAGATAAATGTGACCTTTTTAAAAATGAGGTGCGCTATGTAGGAAAAGTGATTTCAGCTGAAGGTTACAAGATGGACGACAAAGAAGTGTCAGCTGTGAGGACACTTAAAACAAACCCCCCTACAAATATCAAAGAGCTGCGTAAACTCCTTGGTTTTCTGGGGTACTACAGGAGTTACGTGCAAGATTTCTCACGACATGCAAAGTGTTTGTACGATCTACTCTCAGCAGATGCAGTCTCAGATTCAAAGTTCGGCTACCAGACTAAGAGAGTGAGACAGCCCCTCCCGCATCAGAGAATCGTTTGGAGCGAAACCCACCAAAAGGCCCTAAATCACCTAGTTGATGTTTTAACTAACCCACCAGTTATGGCTTATCCCAGATTTGAGGATCCATTCATCTTGCATATAGACGCTTCGGAGGAGGGACTCAGAGGAGTCTTGTATCAGAGACAGGAGGGTAAACTTAGAGTTATTGGATATGGTTCGCGAACATTGACGCCAGCAGAAAAAAACTACAGACTGCATTCAGGAAAGCTGGAGTTTTTAGCACTCAAGTGGGCTGTTACAGACCGGTTTAGAGACTATTTGTTTTATGCTCCCTCTGTAACAGTGTATAGTGATAATAACCCTGTCACTTATGTCCTGAGCACAGCGAAATTGAATGCAACTGGCCATCGGGTGTCGGAGTTAGCTGACTTCAACATAACTCTGAAGTACCGTCCAGGGAAAAGTAACACGGATGCAGATTTCCTGTCTCGCACACCTGTAAGTATGGACTCCTACATGAATGAGTGCACAGAACAATGCCTTCCAGAAGTGTTGGGTGCAATATTTAATGCCACTGAAACACAAAATCAGTGCGATATGGACTGGATTTCAGCTATTACTTGCAGCCCACATGTTCAAGAAATGACTGCAGATACTCATCCAGACATTAAGGTGGCTCAGCAGGACTTATTGAAGGCACAGTTGCAAGACCATGCCATTTCCCATATACTCCAACTAAAGAAATCAGGAGAGAAACCTAACAAGAGAGACAGTAATATGGGTCAGTAAAAGCAAAGCAACTGTTGCATGAATGGAAAAACTGTATGTTTCTCAAGAGGGTTTGTTGAAGCGTAAAACTGAAACATGCTCCCAAATTGTACTTCCAGAGCAGTACAAAGAACTGGTGTACAAGTATCTTCACTCTGAGATGGGTCACCTGGGCGTAGACAGAGTTTTACACCTGGCTAGACAGAGGTTTTATTGGCCTAGAATGCAAACAGATATAGAGTTTTTCATAACCCAGGTCTGTAAATGTAACATCCAAAAGAAACCTACAGTGCTGAGCAGGGCCCCTATGTGTCATGTACCTGCAACTTCCCCATTCAAAATGGTCTCAATAGACTATCTCCATCTTGAAAGAAGCAGGGGAGGGTATGAATATATTTTGGTGATCTTAGATAACTTCACCAAATTTGCCCAAGCCTACCCGACTCGTAATAAATCAGGCAAAACTGCAGCTGATAAAATCTTTAACGATTTTGCCCTGAAATTTGGATTCCCTTCTAAGATACACCATGATCAAGGCAAAGAATTTGAGAATCAGCTATTCAGACAACTACAAAAATACACAGGTGTTGCAAACTCAAAGACTACCCCCTACCACCCACAAGGGAACCCAGCAGAAAGATTTAATCGCACCTTGTTATCGATGCTGCGGACCTTGGATGAGGAAAAAAAGGAGTACTGGAGTGACTACGTAAATAAAGTTGTACACGCTTATAACAGAACCATCAGTGAAGCAACAGGCTACTCTCCTTTTTATCTGCTTTTTGGAAGAAATCCCAGACTTCCAATTGACTTGATCTTTGGAATAGATGAGGAGGAAGGGTACGCCTCACATCATGACTACGCTCAAAAATGGCAACAACAAATGCAAGAGGCATATGACATTGCATCCAAAACCATAAAAAGGACGACCGCAAGAGGGAAAACATACTATGATCAAAAAAGACAAAGCGCAGTCCTTTCACCAGGTGATAGAGTTCTCGTGAGGAACATGTCAGAGCGTGGAGGACCTGGAAAATTGCGTTCATATTGGGAAAAACAAATACACATAGTTGTCTCCCAAAAAGGAGAAAATAGCCCAGTTTATGAAATAAAGCCTGAGTGTGGCACGGGAAGAGGCAGGATTCTTCATCGGAACATGTTAATGCCATGCTTGCATTACCCCTTCAGGAACCAGCTCAAAGTTCTGCAAGTGGGCAACCCCAGACAAAAACAAAGGAAAAGACACATGAGTGTAAAAACAAGTGAAACAAGGGATGAGTCAGCAAGCTCAGATGAAGAAGAACTTGAAGAACAGTATTTAGCGCATAGGCTGAGATGCCACTTGCACAGGTCAAAAGGAAAGAATGCAGCAACCCCAAATACTCCTGCAGTAGAACATCAGCCGGAGTTTAGCGCAGCAGCAGAGGAGCACAGAGCTGAGACTCCAGCTGAGGAGCTTATGGACAATAATACAACTGAAAATGACATCCAAGAGCAAACACATCTAGCTCAACCCACGGACCTTTCCATAGATCAGGAGACAGAGCCTCCTAACATGCAGCCACGCAGGTCTCAGCGAGAGAGACGTCCCAAGGAAACACTGACATATGAATCACTGGGTCAGCCTGTCCACCGCGTGGTAGGTCTGCATGCCAACCCTGTTTATGCAAATGCAGCAACACCAGTTTATGGACCATACAGTGTGCCGTGGTCACCGCCATCTGTGTTTGGACCACATGTACTCTATTCTGTTCCAGTTGGATACTACTGAAGGATTATTGAAAGTTTTGTCATGGACTTGTGTTTTATTTTGTGAGAAATGGACATAGTAACATGGACTGTTTAAGAAATGAGTCGTTACTGTTCATTTTATGAGACAGAGACCCAAAAAGAAGACAGGGGGAATATTATTTCAATTTATTGAAATTGTGTTTACATTTCAACATAAGATTTTGTTTTGATATTGCTAAAGATGTAAGACAAGCGTTACTCAACTGGTTTCAGATACCTAGATGATTAGGACATGAACCGTGGCATCTTAATAATGTAAGTGGATTGGTTACAGTGTGTTGTATAAGTCTAGAGAAGAGACTGAAAACAGAAATGCTTTGTATTGGTATCAGTGTGCATTATCCTGTTATTAGGACTATTCAAGGTGAGAATACATTGAAGTCTTCAAGTAATACTGTTGATTAGGAGAAGATTTTGATTAAGGAAATCGTATGGAATTCTGAGATACTGTAAAGTCCTGAGAGCCATTTACTTATTTTTCAAAGCCCATTGCTATGGAATTATAGCACCAAGAGTAATGTCTGACATCACTGCTGTAATAAGTGTTAATAATGTTTAGTCTTCCATAATGTGTTTTGTCAATGCTAATGTTGAGGACAACATTTTATTAGCAGGGGAGGAATGTAGCACCTATAGGAATATATTTTGTTGGTGCATTTGATCAATTATCTCCATGCATAATTGTTCATATTAAGTGAATTTAGCTAGTTAACATTTTCACCCCTAGAGGGCAGAGCAAGCAGTTTTGTGGCTCAGTGCTGCCAAGTGTAGATACTCAAGAGGAAGAGTCCTGTTGTTTTTGTGTAGAATGGAAGCATACGCCTGGTGCAGATGTACTAAAAAGTTGCAGTCTGATCTTCGTCGGTGACAATAAAATAAGAGTTTCCTACATCCACTGCCGTCAGCTTGAGTGGTGTAACAAATGCAGCGGTCACACTTCAGTACTGCCAACCCATTTGTACATTTGTAATCTTCTTTAGTATTTAAACTTAGGTTTCCTGTCTAGATTTCTTGGTTATCCGAGCGGATTCCTATATTTTTGTATTTTTATCTTGTAGTTTATTATATTTTATTATATGCACTGTGGGTGAGAGGACTGTAATATCATCTTTGTTGTATGGCTGACATGTGGCACATTTGACAATAAAGTTGAATTTGAATGTTCTCCAACCCTAAACTGATACCTCCGCGGCATTTTGCACAGAGGTAGGATGGAGGCTGTGCGCCTGCTGCGCGCACTGACCAACCCAGCTAACTAACTTAGTGCACACGGTTTTGCTGTGCTGGATTAACCAAACAAGCTTCTTCAGAGAGACGCAAACTCCATAACAGATTTAAGTATTTTAAGAGTTTAATAAGATGTGGGATGAGAAGGAGAGAGGGGGGGAGACGTGACCTGCACGTCAGCCCCCAAACTGGTTTGCCATTTTGGTTGATCGCAAACTCGGGAAGCATTTACATCATACTGAGTTCTTGAACAGCAGTTTGTGAACCCTGCTGATTATTATCTGCCCCCCGATTAGATCTATTCTGATGCTGAGGCGTTGTGACTGACCTCTCCCTCTTCTATCTGAGGGCTGCAGACGACGTGTCGGGAACGGAGCTTTAAGAAGAATATTGTGTTTCATCAGCTGCTTCTTCAGATTAGACGTGTTCCTTCTGCTTGTCTTGCAGCAGGGGCGTCTCCAGCCTTTAAGGACAACCTGGGATTAGCCTGGAGTTGCACCAGACAAATTAGAAAAAAATTAGACGAGCTTTTCTCTAGTCTTCCGCAACAAAAATGTGTTTTAGAAGGCAATAATAGACATAATGGTGTGTATAAATGGTCATTTTAATTTAAAAAAAAATAATTGACCACAAAATCAACAATGAAATGTTGACCATTATGTTGCTAAAACACATTCGCTGCTCTCATGCAGAACAGTTCATACAGTATTCACCTTTTGTCTTCTCTGTCACTCATCACTGACCCTCCTCATCATCACATGTTCTCTTCTCACCTGCTTTTCTTATCTCATTATTTTCTCTTCTTTTTCTTCCTAATTTGTTCTCTTCTCATCACTTGTTCTCCTTTTCTCATACTCATTTGTTTTCTTCTCCTCATTTGTTCTCATTTTCTCCTCATTTATTCATTCATAGGTTTCACAAATCAGAAACTGTGCTTCAATTAACCTACAGTCCCTAAAGAACATCTGAGTCCAGGTTTGAAAAGTCTACATGTTGTAGTTTTTACACAGGACCTCGTTAAATGTTGTCAGTAGAAAATTATTTGAGTGAAATTGCCCTTTAAGCCAAAATTGAAACAGAAGCTGGGAAAGGAGTCGCTGCTAACTTCAGCCTCGTTTTTTATGTTGGGGGGTTTCATGTTGACTTTTTTATATTGTTTTTAAGTAGAAAAAAAGAGTCAACACTGTGATATCTTACCTTTTACTTTCCTGCTGAAAAGCTGAGGATGTAACTGCTGCTTTCTCTCGTATTTTCTGTCCATCTCCGCTCTCATCATCTGCTGATACTTTAATCTGACTGCTGCTCTCCTCTGCACATGCGCACACGGAGCCGACAAACTTACTTTAGCTTCGTCTGACATCAGATGGGGGGCTAATCGGACTTCACACACACGCTTGCTCACACACCACACCAACGGGAGCTAGGCTGGACCTTCGCGCGTTTGTGGTGCGTTCAAGTACTGGTAGAAAGCTGGGTCATTTGGATTTTCGTCGGATTTTTTTCAGAAAAAGGTGGTAACAGTAAATTCATACCCGGGGCTAGACTCAAAACATCCGGGGCTGAAGCCCCGGGAATATCGGCTGGCGACGCCACTGTCTTGCAGTTAGCATCACAAATATCACAGCAAACTGGGGGGGGGGGGGGGGGGGGGGGGGGGGGGCGGGCTATCCGCCCTCTGTTCTGTCTGAACCCACACCCCGCACCAACTGATATCACGTGTGCGATGCGACAATCACGTCCGACATAGAAATCACCAACTCTTCCACTCCCTCACAGTAAAAAGGATGCATTTAGGTACCGAAACATGGTACCGTGTCATTTTATGAGAATCGGTACTCAATAGTACAGATGGAGTTTGGTAGCTACCCGTCCCTACACATATGTAAAAATTCTTCTTCTTCTTGTAATTTTTGTTTGGCTAAAACTTGCACTATAAGATAATGCAGTGTTGTATGAGTAGTTTTCTCTTGTGTCACAGCTGCTAATGAATCGTATTTCATGTTTCACGTGTGTCTGTAATTAACTCTGTCTTCTTCATCTAAAAGTCCAGGTTGCTGTGTTCCCGTTTTGTTTACATCAGTGATTATTGGGAGTGTTTGAACAGAAACATTCAGCATCTCAGAGGATCATTAGCACACCTTGCTTAACATACTGGAAGAAATTATTCAGTAATTTCTCTTGAAATGGGATTTTTCATCAGCAGCCACACGCCTTCTGTCCTTGAGAAAAACAATGGAGTCAAAACAGCTTTCATGAATAAAGGAAGGTTTCCCTTTGAGAGATGCAAAATGTCTTTCTCATCTAAACAAAAACTAGAATAAAAAGCATGCTACCAGGTTTTTGTTTGTTTTTGTGAGGGTGAAAATACGGTCTTTGGCTGTTGTCTGTAAGCTGCAACATACTGTTATCCTGAAGCATGACTGCACTGACACATAACTGCAGACAAGTGGCCCTGAAGGCCACGTTTCATTAGCAGCATCCCTCCTCACACTTTATCTGGGCCCTAATTGTTGTGGGATTTGGTAAGAAGGGGCAAAGAGGGCTGAAATTAAAACTCATGTTCAAAGAAGCAGCTTTCATGAGAAGGGGTTATTTCTCTGAGGGGGGGAAACAGGGATGGAGGGTTCCTGATGATGATGATCCCACAACATCTAGCATGGATGATTCTCTGCTATAATTCAGTGTCAGGAAACCATGAGTTGAAACGAATGAGCTGACAGCAGCGTTGGTGGATGCTGTGCAGAACGCGCGCAATGTCATCGAGGCTGAGCAGAGAAATGCAGCGGTCACACTTCAGAAGAACACGCTCGCAGTCTGATGATTACAGCCGTCTAATGACCATAAAAGGCTACAACTCTGCAGGCTGATTAAGAAAGTCAAGGGATGCAGTCTGGCAGAGCAATGCTGACCACATCAATTTGTCTAATCAGACTAAATTTACTTTAATGAAACCGACACTCCCCACTTGACAGCTTTATTTACGCTGCATTACTCAAGCTTAACTTGCAAAATGTATAACAACAGCTGAGGGAAGTGGGACTCCACAGTATTTTTATCACGTATCTTGTGTCACTGGATGATTTTGTAAATATATATTGAAACAAGGGATTAATGTACTTCATTAGCAGGTCTTTAGAGCATGCAAATTACCAAGTTACATCTAAGTGTACACACTCAAAAACCTTCTGGCAGTTCCATCTACTCATTAAGTAAACATAACATTATTTAGTTTAACTCTAAGTATCAGTTCATCTCTTTAAACCTTCTTCTCTGAACTAATAAGTACGATCAACTCAGTTTTTAATTAAACAAAACTTGCAGATAAGCAGATTTTTTTCATCTAGTACTGCTTGAGGATTATCACACGTTTGTTATAAGATGAAAATATGTTGGTTGCATCTGTACAGTATTTGCATGTGAATAGGAAATAATCTGTTTTACTGTAAAGCTGTAACACTAAAGCTGCCTGCTTCACACACTGCAAAAACTCAAATCTTACCAAGTGCATTTTCCTAATTACTGGTCAAAATAGTCATCACACTCAAAATAATACAAAATAACCTACACAGAGACATTTTAGTAAGATAAAGGAACATGTTTTAAGGCAATGCATCTTATTTAAAGAAATCTCAGCAAGAACATTTTGCTTGTTCTATTGGAAGAATTTTTCTGCTTATTGCAAGCAAAAAAAACAACTTTTTTTAAAGAATGGCTAGGAGTTTTTTTGGTTTTTTGCCTAATAAGCAAAAAATGGGTTCTTTTGACCCACTGCTGGGTTAAAAGGGACCCACTAATTTCTGGGTTACTCTGACCCAGAAAAGTTATTTTTGTTCACCCAACTTTTGGGTTTAATATTTACCCAGAAGTTGGGTTATATTGACGACAATGTTCATTTATTTTAACTAACAAAATGGGTTATACTGACTGCAATGTTGGGTTATTTTAAACCAGAGGTTGGGTCAACAACTCAACAACCCAAATGTCTGGGTTGAAATAACCCAGAAATTAGTTTGCCCCTTTTTAACCCAGCACTTTGACCCATGAGTTTTTAGTGTGTACTGTTGACTGAATTCTAATACAAAAAATAAATACGTACATAAAAATAAGAACTATGGCTACTGTATCACAAACGATTATTTTGATAATGAATTGGTCACAGATTATTTTGTTGATTAGATTCCTCCGAGGTTCGATTTTCCTTCCCCTAGTCGCTCTCCTTTTTTTTAATCCCTCTTTTTTTTCAATTATAGAAAAGGAAATAAAAATATTTCCCGGGGGAGTTATATTTTTTTTTTCCGGCCCCCCCCCCTGCTCGGTCTTCCCCCCCCCTCCCCCCACCTTTTTTTTTAATTTCTTTCTTCCCCCGCTCCCTTTTTTCCTTTTTTCTATCTTCTCCTGGAAAATATTACATTTTTTAAATTTATATAGAGTAGCGGCTTTATTTGTTAATATCTTTTCCTTTCTTAACACACCCATAAATCCCTTTTCTTTCCCTCTTCTTAGGGGGGAGGAGAGCTTTTTTTTTTTTTTATCCTTTTACTAAACCATTTTTAACCTTTTCCCCCCCCAATTTTTTTTTTTATTCCCCTCCCCCCCCCCTCTTCCCCTCTTTTTCCACTTTCTCCCAATTAACTTAATTTTTTTAATTTTTTCATTTTAAATTTATAAAGACGTTTATTCCCGGAGTGTCAAATCTGAACTCCCTAGTTATTCCCCTTTTTATTGCAGCATATTTACAGTACCTGTCAAAAGTTTGGACACTTTTTCATTGAATCGAATGGGAAAATGTGTCCAGACCTTTGACTGGTAGTGTGTGTGTTAATTTATGTCAAACTATTCAAGAAAAGCTGACTAGACCGTTGACTAGTCGATTCTGAAATTAGTCACCGACTATTTTGATAGTTGACGATTAGTCGATGAATCGACTGCATGATCATCATTCACCCTAGTAGTGCAAGAAATCCCCAGCTGCATCTATTTCCGTCTCCGGTGACTTCAGCCATGTCAATCTGTGTGTGAGTCGTCCCATTAAAGAAGAGAGGACTCACATAATTCCAACTCTTAGGATGCACACACACCACAGTGAAATGAGAAGCCATGAATAACCGCAGACATCCAAGCCCTCTTCAGCAGTAAGAAGTCTTCACGGCTGCCAACAAAAAAAGAGGTGCACTTATTACAGCAGATACTTAACATACAGACCAGAAATCCACAAGACAATTACAGAAGGCGACTGGAGTGGAAGCTCCAGTATTTTCCCATTCAAGATGAAGCTCAGTCAGTCAAAGACGGAAAAACAGAACTTTGTGAGATAAGTCAGACTGCCAGATCTCATTAAAGTAAAACACCCTGCGCTTGCAGACATGTTCCACATCTTTTCATGTTGCCACCTCCCTCTTTCTCCCCCTCTGTCTGCCCTCCATCTTCTACGACATGCTGTCTGTTCCAATTGACTGATGAGTCCAGTTTAAGTCTTGGCTGCAGTAAATGTCCTGCTGATAGTTTTGCTGTAATATTGCAATTTGTCTTGCTAGTCACCGTGGGCACTTTTGGAAGTCAAGTGCATGTGAAGAAGGCCCAGAGGAGCGTGGGTGCCTGGCAAGTGAAAGATGACAGGCAGCATGTCTGTTTCACTCCAGCGAGCAGCTCTGCTCGCCTTGCTGGGCTGAACAGCAGGCAGACACAGTGGCACTTCACCTAAATTAATAGCTGACCCATTCACCACGCTGCAGAGGGAAGACTTATGGCCAGATCGCTGCGGCAGGACAGGCAGCAAACATGGCTAACAATGAGGCAGTGGGATGTTTGATGAGGGGAATCAAAGCAGAGGCTGGAGGTTAAGATGGATGGATTAGCTTTGTTATCAGAGAGGCCACGGAGGCGCTGTCCTCCCCAGCTTATCATCACATCCAACTGGCTAATCCAATTTCTGACCTCCTCTGTCTCCCTCCTCTATATTCAGTCATGTTTCTAAATTTGTAGACTGAATGAGATGTCAGGTTTAAGGATTTTACTGCTCGTCCTGATACTCGTCCACTTTATTTAGCCTGTTTATTCATATTAACATCTGCAGGCTTATTTTTATTCTATTGCAAAGATTATAAAACACACACAGATACAATGAGTACCTGAGTACTCATAGTGAAGTTTGGGAAACCTTTATGATTTTCTACATTTCTGAATGAAATGACCCAAAATATCATCAAGATTTTCACTGAAGCTCAAAATCTAGATTGAAAGAGGTCAAACTTGGTGTAAGAACTGTCATAATGACTGCGGGGTTTACCAAGTTTAATTCAAGTCTTTTTATAGACCTTTTAAGACCTTTCTGAATTAAATTTAAGACCAACATGATGCATAACCAGAAACATTTAAATGATCCAAGAAATTCGAAACCTTTTATTCTTTATTAGTAATAATTTCTTTACATTAAAAAAGAGACTGAAACAATTCAGAACTGGAACTGATATCAAAGCTGTACCTTCTTCACCAAAGTAACTTTCCTCACATAACGCTAATATCAGTCTGTAACCTGACATCACACTGAAGGCTGTTCTGTCCTCACTAAGTGTTGTTCCCACGAATGTGGACTCGGGTATTTAGACAGCTAAACATTCTCCTGATCAAGCTCCAAAGAACAGGCCGATACGTTGATTTGGATGGTTTAATGAGGGATAAAGTGTTAAATAAATTATGAAACATGTTTTGTTGTACAACCAACGATCTAATATGTATTCTGGTATAAAATTTACATTCAAAATAAGCCAGAGTTAATGTTTTTTGTTTTGTTTTTTTTTTAATTATTATTATTATTATTTTTTATAACAAAACATTTGAAGTTTTATTAGGAGAGTGTTTAGTTGTCTGTATAGCTGAGTCTGCGTTTGTAGGAAAAACACCAAGCGAGGACAGAAGAGTGAAAAGATGATGTTTTTAAGCTAATGAAGGCATGGATGGAAAGAGATGAGCACATGTGTGGTCCTGTCCCATTACCCACACTTCCACCCTTGCGCCCCTAGAATGCGCGCTCCGACTGAGGGGTTGAAGTGCGTCCCAGTTCTCCAGGGCTGCTCCAGGGTGGAAATCCACCACACCCCCTTTGCACCCTTAATCTACACTTCATAGAAGTCAGCATGCATGCAGACTTCCCTGAAGCATATTGCCCATAATTCATTTGCTGCATGTGACGTTTTGAACCATAAAGGCAGAACGTGGCCATGTTTGGTGAATAAGTTCCTGCCTGTGCTGAAAAAAAGCCATTTCAGATGTAAATATTGAAACATTTCATCTTTTATGCTGTAGGTGAAATAATTACTGAAGTTTGCCATGTTACTTCATACTATGAATATTAAAATTCAAAGCATTTGAATAATGAAAGTTATCAGATTACTGATAAAAGTAGCTATATTTATTAGTTTTTATTTAAACTTTATTTACATCGGTAAGTCCCAGTGAGACGCAACGTCTTTAACAAGAGAGACTTATTTACCTGACATACATGTTTTTAACGATGTGGACATTTATGGACATTCTAACAATAACAGTCACAGAGCAACAATTTAATCATTATTATACATTTGTTTAGAATGTAGCAGTTATTTAACCTGTACTGGTGAAATTCTACAGCCACCTACATAAATTAGTTCAGTAATTCATTTATTTATTAATTAAACACGTGTGGATTTAATCAAATTTGTACAGATGAAATTAACTTTTTTCTGTTTAGGTCTGAAAATGACGTCTCTTGACCAGGAACAGAGATGAGGCAGAGTTTGGAAGCAATAACATAAAAACGACGTTGTAGTGCAAGATGATGGAGGAACCATCACTGTCCCAATTCTGCCATTTTCCCGTACTTGCAACCTGCACACTCCAAACCTTAATGTGCACTTCTGCCAAGTGTGCACTTCATACAGGGGTGAAGGGCTTAGGCTGGGTGGACAGGGCCAGAGACTGCTGCTGGCTAGATCTTCAGGAAAATGGCGCCCAGAAGGAAGTGACATTTAGAAAATTTTAGTGATGACAGATATTCATGGTAGGATGAATAGCTAATTAGCTAATTAAATTGGTAAAAGAAAAAAAAAAATCACATCTCATTTAACCTTCAGTTGCACATTTTCTCTTCATGCCTGGTGAGTCAACTTCAGTTTTTCTCACTTGTTAAAACAATAAATCCCTTTTTTTGCACCCGACTTTAAAGACACACAACGGAACTTTTAGCAGTTTTCTCAGTGACGCGCCCCCTATCGGCGGCTAAACTAGCATCCATCTTGTTCGTACCTGTACTGTAAGCTCACTCCAGCCAGTAAAAGACAGTCTTATCTTGACTCTTGTTCTGTCCCTTCCTCTGTTTCTTTTCCTCTCTTCCTCCGGTGATGTTTCCTTGCGTTTCTTTACCGAATTCGACATGATGCGCATTCAAAACAGCCGCGACGTTGATCCCTGGTTTACATCCGGTTGCTAGTGAGTGACGCGGTGCTGCAACCAATAGTTGGCTGCAACGTCACGGTCGCGTCCCGGATGGGAATCTTACATAGTGCTGTTTCTGAGCCCCGGGACGGCTCTGGGCACTGACAGCTCGAAAATGCGCTTAATGAATGTTGGTGTGACATCAAATCGAGTCAGAAACACAGATTTTTAAGGTCTAAAAGTTACGTTGTGTGTCTTTAAACGGCCATTGTATAACATTTTCTGTTGTTTTATAGCCAAAATCAATGTCTACATTTATATATGTGTTATTATCAGTGTTGTATAAAGTACCCAAAAGCCATACTTGAGTAAAAGTAAAAGTACCTTACTGGAAAATGACTCAAGTAAAAGTAAAAGTTGCCTGCTGGAATATTACTTGAGTAAAAGTAAAAAAGTAACTAGTATTTACTGTACTTAAGTATCAAATGTAAAAAGTACTTTTGATAAAACGCAGTCAGAAATTTGAGTTTAACATTTTATTTCTGTTTAATTTAGTTTTTAATTTGCAAAGTGTAAGGGAGTTTTAATACCTCCTTACATAAACCCAACCATATAGAAAAATACTGTAAACACAAACACATCCTTACAGACCTGCATGCATGCCTACCAACATTCATTCATACCCACGTGCATTCAAGATAAAATCATTCCTAACAAACTCTTGGTGCTCGGAGGTGATGCAAACAAACAAAAAACTTGATTGGTTGAACTTTAACGTGACTGCAGTGCAACAGCAGTTGAACTGTCCATCCAGTCATTACTGAACCCAGAAAAACTTTTTGTTCAACCTCAAAAGAAGTTGTTCCTCAAAATGGCGAGAACTCAGTCTCGCTCTTCTTGGGCTGAAGATCAGACCAGCGATGCTAAACAGCCTTTTGCATGCTGCTGAGGCAGGTAAAGGTGTGTTTAGCTTCAGAGACGGCTGTACAAGGCTGCTACTATGGAGAGTATTTTGTTTCTTTATGGTTTAATCAAATAAAATAGATCTGAAACCAAAAAAGAGATTTGAGAGCAAAAAAAAAGTAAGTGGCAATCAAAAAAAAAATTCTTTGAGATCAAAACAAAACAGGTTGCAATTGAAAAATACAAATATGAAACAGAATGTTTCTTCAACTTTAATCAAAAATAATGTTTGAAATTAAAAACAACTATTTTGTTTATGAATCAGTCCTTTTTTATTTCAAGTTTTAAAAAAAATTTGGTTGCAAATCAGTCTTCTTTGCTTTCAAGTTAAAAACTTTTGGTTGCAAATCCTAAAGTTTTGGTTGCAAATCCTAAAGTTTTGCTTGCGAAGTCAAGTGCACTTGATGGGCGGGGCCTACGCTGGTGGATGAGAGACGTGTTTCTATTGGTTGGTGTGACCTGGCTCCAGCCTTCCACATCACAGTCTTTTCTCATGCGTGCTGTGCTGCTTGGAGCTAAGTTGTTAGCCTGTAGCTCTGCAACGTTTCCCATAAATAATGAATTGCGCTAAATATCGTTGGCTACAGCTGCTGTACATTCACATCATCACCACAATGAATTATAACGCTCGGCTGCTGCAAACACTGATTATCAGCGACATGGCCGTCTCTGCTGGTCACGGTCTGAGCTCAGTAGCCACTGAGTGAGAAACATGTACAACGTAGGCTGTGATTACACATATGGTCATAATATCTGTATCGTAATCACGGAGTGATCGGACTGTAGCCTATGTGAGAGCCTGGGAGTGGTAGTGGGCTGTATGAGATTGCGACCCTTCCCCTAGACGGGGGTGTGATTGAGAAGCGGTGTGGCAGGTACTCGGACGCTGAGAGCATCAAGCGGGCAGGAGGGGCAGATCCTGGTCGGTGCGGAGCGGAGTCCGTCGTGTGGCCACGAGAGGACATCCAGCAGGACAATGTCCAGCAGGACGATGTCCAGCAGGACGATGTCCAGCAGGACGAATTCCAGCAGGACGAGTAAACAGCGACGGAGAGGAGGTCGCTGACTGGACGCACCGTTGTGGATGAGAGCGCAGGACAATCCTCCTCTCTGTTTATAAATTATATGGTCGTAGTTGTGCTGCTTTGCTTGGTTTTAATGTTCTTTTTATTTGCTGAGGCGTGTGATCGTAAAATTTAAGGCGGTTCTGTCTGACCAGCCCGCTCAGCTTTTACCGGCCTGTTGAGACATGGTCGCGCGACACCGGCGGTAAGAGAGAGACGCCCTGTCGGAGCGGTGCGTTTGAGAACCATCTCTCTTCAGTCAGGAATTTTCTTTTAGGTCGACCCGGTGATCATTACCCGCTGAATATGGTGCGGATCCTGTTCTCACTACAGCTGTTCCAGTGTCAACAAACACACGTGGCAAATAATTTTCCACACTGACGCATTTCTAACCAGCCAGCATTCCTGCTTTATTCAGGAGCAGCTGCGTCAGACGTTCCGACTACTGAATGGTGCTTTTGACATCTGAAATGTAGGCGATAGAAAAGCAACGCAAATTTTAGCACCGTCAGCCCCAAATTTTACACCCCCCATTATAATTAATAGATGCTGTTATAACAGGTCTGATATATTTCATTTATGTTATATTTGTAGTGTCACATGGAGAGCTCCAATGTCCCACCTGGTCCCAGGAGGAGCGCTCTTCAATGTGTGGCAAGGTACGTAACAGAGGGCCCGGGCGGGCTTTGAACCCCAGACTCCCGGGTGAAAGTCATGCACGCTGACCATTCAGCCAAAGGGACATCCCTGTGGATAAGTAGCCAGGGCACATGATCAGTCGGAGGCATAGTGACAGGACCCCACTGTCACAAATGTATCAAAATACTATGAAAAAATGTAAAAAAAAAATGTAAAAAAATCAAGATGTTTATTACTGCAGGGGTGCGTCTTTTGGGCTGATGGTGCTGAAATTCGCGTTGCTTTTCTATCGCCTACTTTGTAGAGGTCAAAAGCCAGTCAGCTGCTCCTGACTAAACCAGGAATGCTGGCTGGTTAGAAATGCGTCAGTGTGTAAAATTATTTGCCACGTGTGTTTGTTGACACTGGAACAGCTGTAGTGAGAACAGGATCCGGTCTCTTACTGCCGGTGTGGCACGACCGTCTCTCAACAGGCCGGTAAAAGCTGAGCGGGCTGGTCAGGCAGAACCGCCTTAAATTTTCCGATCGCACGCCTCAGCAAATAAAAAGAACATTAAAACCAAGCAAAGCAGCACAACCACGACCATATAATTTATAAACAGAGAGGAGGATTGTCCTGCGCTCTCATCCACAACGGTGCGTCTGGTCAGCGACCGTCGCTGTTTACTCGTCCTGCTGGACATCGTCCTGCTGGACATTGTCCTGCTGGATGTCCTCTCGTGGCCCCACGACGGACTCTGCTCCGCACCGACCAGGATCTGCCCCTCCTGCCCGCTTGATGCTCTCAGCGTCCGAGTACCTGCCACACCGCTTCTCAATCACACCCCCGTCTAGGGGTAGGGTCGCAATCTCATACAGCCCACTACCACTCCCAGGCTCTCACATAGGCTACAGTCCGATCACTCCGTGATTACGATACAGATATTATGGCCATATGTGTAATCACAGCCTACGTTGTACATGTTTCTCACTCAGTGGCTACTGAGCTCAGACCGTGACCAGCAGAGACGGCCATGTCGCTGATAATCAGTGTTTGCAGCAGCCGAGCGTTATAATTCATTGTGGTGATGATGTGAATGTACAGCAGCTGTAGCCAACGATATTTAGCGCAATTCATTATTTATGGGAAACGTTGCAGAGCTACAGGCTAACAACTTAGCTCCAAGCAGCACAGCACGCATGAGAAAAGACTGTGATGTGGAAGGCTGGAGCCAGGTCACACCAACCAATAGAAACACGTCTCTCATCCACCAGCGTAGGCCCCGCCCATCAAGTGCACTTGACTTCGCAAGCAAAACTTTAGGATTTGCAACCAAAACTTTAGGATTTGCAACCAAAAGTTTTTAACTTGAAAGCAAAGAAGACTGATTTGCAACCAAATTTTTTTTAAAACTTGAAATAAAAAAGGACTGATTCATAAACAAAATAGTTGTTTTTAATTTCAAACATTATTTTTGATTAAAGTTGAAGAAACATTCTGTTTCATATTTGTATTTTTCAATTGCAACCTGTTTTGTTTTGATCTCAAAGAATTTTTTTTTTGATTGCCACTTACTTTTTTTGCTCTCAAATCTCTTTTTTGGTTTCAGATCTATTTTATTTGATTAAACCATAAAGAAACAAAATACTCTCCATATGCTACTAGTCCCACGTTCCTTGTTATTTTGTAACAGGTAAGATGCTCAGGTAAATGTAATGGAATAAAAGTATTGATTTTTCTCGAAAATGTAGTAAAGTAAGAGTAATCAGAAATAGAAGTAGTAAAGTAAAGTACAAATATAAAAAAATACTACTTAAGTAAAGTAACAAAGTATTTTTATTTAGTTACTATACAACACTGATTATTATTGGTGTATTATGACCAATAATCTTGTAAACTAAGAATTTTGCGCACAGACCAAACGCGGCAGGTGTGGCAGGGTGTCAAGTTCACATGGAAAGTCTATGTCAGGGATGGGCAACTCTGGTCCTCGAGGGCAGGCATCCTGCAGCAAGTAGTAGTTTTTCTGCTCCAACACCCCTGACTTCAACTTTGACTTAATTAGCAGACTTGTGCAGAGCGTGCTAATTACCCATTAATTTGAGTCACGTGTGTTACAGCAGGGAAACTTGTAATACCTGCAGGATGCCGGCCCAAAAGAGTTGCCCACCACTAGTCTATGTAGACGCGCATCAAGGAGTGTTTAACCTTCTTGCAGTGCGTTTTGGGTGTCAGGCACGTCAATGTCAAAGTTGGAAAATCTTGCTGCTTTGATGCGGGGCGTCAACCAATCAGAGACCCAGTATGTCTTAGTGTCATGACACAGACACGTTTTCTGACAGGACGGGAAATACCAAGGAGACCACAAGGCATCTCTTTACTCCACAGAGACAGTGGAGGATAAACTGTGATCTGCGTCCGGTCCCGGGTTTACGAATGGCGGATTGACGACTTGCTGTTCCGATAGTATTAATGAGCTTATAATGTTGTCCAGATGTGGGACTGCAGGCCGCTAAACTGGGCCGGACCCATCGTCAGTGTGCATTTGTTGGAGCAAACGGTGAAACTTACCAAAATCAGAACATCTTTAAACAGTCTGTTGAATCCACACACAGTGCAGAGATGCTCGACATCGTTGTTCTCTGGCCTTGTGGAGCAAATAAAGCCAAGGGACTGCTCAATTTATTCTGCCATTGTACAAAGACACAAAGGGAAACAACCATGTCCTCCACCACACTCTAGACCATGGGTGTCCAAATTCTTTACATTGGAGGGCCAAAAATAACTTGGGTGGATAGTCGCTGGCCAAAAGTAAAAATGCCTGTTGCAGTATATAAAATTCAATATGTTAAGCCTGTATTTTCCAAAATAAAACCTCATACAAAGTAAAGTGGAAAATGAATAACCCTATTTTTTTTGTGTATTTACAGTCTGAAATTACTAAACATCCAGATAGGCCCCAAAAACATTTTGTAACATGAATTCAAACCTCCATGGGACTAACAATATATAGACAAAGATTATACTTTTAAAACAGTGACTTTCTGCTTGTATATTAAGCATACTGCTTTAAAATCCGTTTCTGTAAAAAAGTATTCATGTTCCCGACTACTTTTAAACTTCCTCTTGTCAGTGTGCCACTGCTTTACCAATCTATGTATATCTGACATTTGACACCAGCATCATCTCGCTTATTCTCTGATCATAGGCTGTTGAAAGAACAACAGCGCCACCCTACCCACTAAGTCATGCAATGGTCATGCAATGGTCATTTGTGGTCAGGAGGGGAAGAGCAGCAATGAATAACTATCAGAAGAACTTTTCATATTTCTCAGAAAAATCATAATTTTGAATAAAAGAAAAGAGACAATGGTCTCCGGGCCAAAAATAATAGTTTGCGGGCCAACTTTGGCTCCCAGGCCCCAAATTGGACAGCCCTGCTGTAGACACTCTTGACGCACATGAATGGTTACGTTTGAGCTTCCAGTTCTACAATTTCAGTGTCCAAACTGTTAGATAGGTATGTTTTGCTCTGTGGACCAACAGTGAGACTGGGTTTCATATTACTTCTTTTCAGCTGTTCAACCAGGTGATTCCAATCTGCACAATGAATTCAACTTTGCGGATTGACATCACGTGGTTCAGTGGCTGGACAGAATTAACACTGCAAAATGAAAATGAAAATTCTTAAAATTATCTACCAGTTAAGCACAGCATATGTTAAATCAAATGATTTATTTTTGTGGACAAAACAACACCACACAGGTAAATGAAATGAACATAACACCCACCAGCCGCAATGGCTTCACGAAAGACAGCGCAGCCGGTTTCCTACACAGTTACAACATTTTTTTTTTGGCCTATATACAATCACACTAATGATGTGATGTTTACAATGTTAATGGAATTACGATTAACCTGACTCAAGTACTGAATGACCAGGTTTAATCAGTGTAGTCGAGACTTTGATCAGCTTATTATTTGTTTTATTCAATTGTAAAAACATAATTTCTTGTGTGAAAGATAAAAAGTTTATGTATCAAACTCCTCATTTTTGTAAAATGCCACAGGGTATATACTAGATTGAAGTTATTTTTATGTCATGAGGGTATAACGTCTTTATCACATCTTCTCACCCTGTGAGTATGAATAATTCTACTCGACCTCAGTATTACCAAACTTTGCCTTTTCCCCCACTCCTCTTGAGTATCTCAGAGATCTGCTTACATTTATTCCATTTGATTCACCCTCAAAAGAGCTTTTAAAGTATATTTGGGATCTTCCATCGACATGAAACGAACAAAGTAGAACATTTCAAATCCCTGAGAGGATAATTAATTTTGAAGAACTGAGGTCTTTTTTCAACATCAAGCCAGGTTAGTCATGCAAGCATGAAATCGATATGACATGTAAATCAAAAATAAATTAGGTTTTCTTTTGTTCTCTGTGAGCAATCATTTCAAATTAATTGAGGAATAAGGTCCATGCTTTTAAGTAATGGTCCAGCACAGATCCAGGACTGCATATAACGCAGGCTGGATTTAAAACAATTTGCTTCTGGGGTTAACCAGGCTAATGACATATTCATTTTCTGCAAGGAGGAGCTACATGGTGAATGCAAGTAAATGAGCTTTTCATTGTCTGCTGGCACCCACCGAATCCTCAGTGAGCTCAGCTTTGGCACAACAAAGGCTGCAGCGTCTGAGATTTAAATGATAATAGAACTGATCTCTAACCTTTGAAACTATGTTTGTTGAGCTCTAATTAATATTATCTGGACAAAGTTATCTGAAAGGCATGAAGTAAAGTCTCAGACCCTCTACCTGAAACCTATCATTTCTAATCTTAGGATAAAAATCGACCCTTTTCTGAAAGTCAACGCGCATGTAAACTCAGTAGTCAAGTTTTATTTTATTCAACAAAGACGACTTTCAAAATCCTGCTGGGTCAGAAGAGACTTAATTTTTTTAAAGTGTTAACATGTTTTTTTTTTTTAAGGGCCCATCTTGACTACTGTAATTCCCTCCTTTTGGGTATTGGTAAATCTGCAATAAACCGCCTTCAGCTGGTTCAAAATGCAACTACAAAACTGTAGCCGCACACAAAAAAGGGAGCATATCACCCTTATCTTGGACTCTCTCCATTGGATTCCTTTTAGCTAAGACACAATTTAAAACCCTCCTGCATGTTTTTAAAAACCCACTCCAATCCTTCTTTTAGTTACTTTAAAACCTTCTCAGTGGTCTTTAAGTTGTGATTAGTTTCAAGTTTTAAGCTAAAGTAAATAAAATGGGTTTTAATCAGGTTCAGGACATTGGCAAAGTTCAAGTTTATTTATATAGCACATTTACAAACAACAATAGTTGCCACAAAGTGCTGAACAAATTTAAGAAGAGAAAGGCAGATAATAAAAATATTGAAAATATTATTTAAAACAAATGGATTATAAGAAAATATAAAACACAAAAAGTTAAAATCTGATTAAATAAAACACTTAAAGAATAAAACAAACAAACAAACAAAAAAAACAAAAACAAAACAAAGTATGTATTAGGGATGTGAATGTCCACCAAGCGGCAACCTCCGGTGGCCAACTACTAGGCTACCTGGAAGAAGTCAATATTTGTAGTTCTCCCTTGATCCGCTAGGGCGAATCCGCGTAGACTCCCATGTTAGAAAGACCAACTTCACTGCAGATATGAACATGTTTACAGCCTGGTTCAAAAACTCATTTAATAGGTCAAGCTTACCTTCATGTCAACTGTGAAGGGGGAGTGTGTGTGATTTTTTAAAAAACTCATCCATTTAGATGTTATTTAATCTTGAAATTACACATAATTAAGGGCATGTCCTTTTGATTGACATGCAGCAGACCGGAAGCCGGCCTGCTGCAGTGGCTCCTAGTTCCTTGTTTCTTTTTGATAAGATCTCAATCTGTAACAGAACAGCATAATGGTGGTTTTTAGTCAGCTAATAACAAGTCTAAGGGTGTCTTACAGTACCTTTACCCCGCTGCTTAGGGGGCTAATCTTCGCTATCTCCTGTTAGCTTTGAGTTAGCTCAGTTAACGATTAACCCAGAGTATATCAGCTGTCAATCATTTCCCCCCAGGCCGCGCTTTTTTTCCAGGAATGACGACACATGCGATGCGGCAAGATGACAACGGTGGGACACGCCCAACTGGCTTCACTTTCCCCTATTCAGACGAGACAGGATACTATGTTCATATTTTCTGCAGTCTTTGATCTTCACCAAGGAGGCCAATTCAATACAAATCCTGATACGCTGCCAGCAATACGATACATTCACGATACAGTGAAGCCCCCTTCCGATACGATGCAATTCACCAATGATTTGACTTTATTGTGGCACACGGTTTCCATTGCTGAATTTTATTATTTTTCATATTGCTTATTTAGCTCCACCCCACCCCTTTTGATTTTTTTTTTTGTTTGTTGTTGTTTCGGCGTCTTGATACTGGGATGGACTCACCTGATTTTAGGAAATGATACTACTTTATGCCAGTAGGGGGCAGTGATCGAACACTGTTGTCATGGTAACTACGCTAGTTAGACATACAGTAACAGATAGACAGTTGCAGAATACAGACAGCTGACACAGTTTTCCTGTCAATACAGATGAGATCCATAATCTGACGCCCATACATATTTCTGTTTATGATGTTTTAAGTAGTCTATCATTGTAGAGGTACACAATTATTTTGATTTATGTGTCATTAATAAATATCGTAAAGTTAAAGTGAAGATTGCCTGGGGTGCTACCGCTGGCATGCCGGCACTGCACGCTAGCAGAGGCTAACACTTATCTGTCTGATTAAAACTTATTGTCATTTTTGCCAATGTTATCTTTCATTAATGTTTGTGGGTCGACTGAAACTGTATTGATTATCGACAGTTAACTGTGTTAATATAGATAAACAGTAATTAGTTTCCGTGATTAAACACTGTTGTCATGGTAAACATGCTGAAACCCATGAGAAGGGTTAAGTGCGACGCCAGTTAGACATAACAGATAGATGGTTGCAGAATACAGACAGCTGATACAGTTTCCTTGTCGTTTCAGTGTGAACAACCTAATAAATCCATTGTGAACCGTAACCATCATGATTGTTTTATTTTTGTCTTGGACGGTGTAGCATTATACAATGCGATTCGATTCGATTCATGCTGCGATTCAAAACGATTCAACACAAAACAAATAATTTACAAGTCCTTGTCTGGTTTCTAAGCATCATCACAATTATTTTACCTTCTCCCTTAAGGATGTTTTGAATACTTATGTTTTTGATTGTTTTCTATCAAACCAATAAATCTATCTTAAACTGATACGATTCACGATTGTACAGAAGAGATAGCTGTCAGGAAGTGTCAGAAAAAAAACTAGATATTTTCCTCACCAATTCTACTTCTGTTCACCTCATATTCATGTTCATCAGTAGAATCATCTGAGGGAGAGTGTGGTGTGTGGGGGGGGGGAGCATCCACACCATGCCAGACACTTTGCAATGTTTGTCATGCTGTAAACGTTTTTTATCGCAGCGCAACATTGTTTTCAAACCACAGATTTCTTAAGTTTTCCATCTTTCCAGTATTTCCAAACTTTTGACTTGTGTCCTTAGAGATGCGTTAAATATGTCCTCTTCACATGCCGTCTCACTCCCACCGTGTTCGCTTACTGCAGCTGCGGCACCTGGCCCCAATTTTTTCAAAAAAGAAAGTTAAAAGATAGTGTTATCTTTCAAGGTATGATGGTACATTCACACCTCGGAAATACGGATGAAGAGGAGACAAACTATGCAATAATTGTTGTAACCGTGGGTTTTTACCACTTCAGACACACCAAAGATTCGTCACACAATTAGCCGCTAGCTGTATCCGATGCACACCGGTGCAGTTGTATCTCACACGTCTGTCGGACCACCGATTCAAATTGGTGAATCTACTACATCCCTAGTATCTATGTATATGTAAACACATTTTGAAAGACATAAAGATGACATCTGCCCCAAAAAAGCCTTTTTCCAGATGCACTTTTACATTGACACGGAGGCCTTCTCTGATAAAACCTTGACAACTCTCTCATCCACTTAACTTGCAAGTCCTTGGATAGTTTGGAGGCCTACTGCCTTTGGAGTGTCCTTTCAGGAGAGGTTCTTGGGCTTTCAGCAACTCGAACAGCTTTAAAAGGGCCCCCCCCGGGTCCCCTCCCCGTCCCCCCCCCCCCCTCCCTCTTTCCTTTTTCTCTTTTCTTTTTCTCTTTCTGCGCCCTCCCCCCTTTTCCTTGCTTTTTCCTTTGTTTTTTTTTTTGTTGCCCCCCCTTTTTTTTGTTTTGCTTTCTTTATTTAACCTGCTCATCTGTAGCTTTCTAACAACTGCTCTCTCAACACAAAGCATTCACCTCACAGACACATTCCTTGATATGCCTTTGTCTAAACAATCCCTTTTCCTCTCCGAGTCACAATCACTTTGATAATCTCACTTAAGTTTTCATGAAAGCCAATGTTTTCATTCTGTCTAAGATCCTTCTTTTTTCCCTTGACAACATGTAAACCATGGCTTACCAAACAGTGTGGACCTACCTTCTAATATAGTTTCCCTAAAATTAAGCTCACCTGGGAAACTAAGATTCAAACGTGTCTGAGGTTGTTATCATTGATCTAAATGGGAGAAGCAAAACAAGCTAAACCTTCCAGAGAAAAGCTAAAACAAAATGTTTTATTAAGAAAATCCTGCATGCAGAATCATCTGGAACAAAAATTCTGGTATTACAGTCAGAATCCATCTAGTTGTGTCCAACTCCCATCGTCTCCAATAACTCATCTCTTTCTTTTTTTTTTTTACTGCTCTTTAGTGGAATGTGCTGAAATTGTAAACTTGTTGGATAAGCATTCATTTGATGCATTTGTCCAGAGGAGAGTGCCTTGGTATTGAGCAAAATGCATAAAAAACCCAAGTGGAATCCATTAAAGAAATTAATTCTACAACACCAGAACTGGTGTCACTTCTGCTTAAAAGATTCTGTAAAGACTCTTTTTGCCTTGTGTGCATACGATTGATGGACAATCAGCCCAATCAGCTCAACTGAGGTCTCCCCTAGGGCTCCACATCTGTTTTAGTAATGCCCATTAATGAGGACCTCAGGCGTTAGAGGATGAGAGTTGGGCCGATGAAAGAAGGGCATTTGTAGGGAGTTGGAGTGAGGAGGAACAGAAATGTATCTAATGAAAAAACAAGCATCTGTTTTTGTTTTTGTTCATTCAACCATTTGTTGCTCAAAGTTTTAGCATAACAGTGTGACAATGTCTTTCCTCTACCTGCGTAATATCAGGGAGCTCCATTTGGATGACAGTGTTTTTCCCAGGAAAGTTTTTCTGTCCACTCTGATATCCAGTTGCCACAAACAATGTATTCTCTCAGACTGCAGGGAGGTCAAGTCATTCCAACTCTCTTTATGTTACCTGACACAGGGACTGTCCAAGATATTTACCATCACCTGAGAGAACTCAACAATTAAATGCATAAAAAGGTTTGGGACCATCAGTAATACTGCAGCTCGGTTTATGATGTTCATGATATAGACTAATCCGGCTAAACGCCACAACTACACTGTCCGCAAATGCTTAGGGAACATATCTGTACATGTGTTATTACAACATATGAGAAAATGACTATTTTCTTAACAATATCTAGGAAATCTGGAAGGACGTGCAAATTCCTTGGTTGTTGGAAACACAGTGGAAAACTTTAATTGTGGTAATAAGTAGAGGTGTAAAGATACATAGATACATAGGCTATTAGAAAATAAATAAAATAGTGAGGTTCACGGCAGTATCGGCTCAAAACCACAGATGTGAACTAGATTCCATTAATAACACGGCATAAAAATCGATTGGGAGGTAAACAACCTGATCAGTTTCATGTCAGTTTCCTGCTGCACACTGCTCTTATGTGTGTGAGAGAAAGAGCTTGAAGAAGCCAGACAGATGTCCAGACATGTCCCGTCTTCGACCAACCCCAGCCCAATAAGGTTAAGGTTACCTAGTGGGAAGGAACTGTGCTGGAGGCAGAAAAAATGTAAGATGCAACAGTGCACAGCGCACCGGCACACTTGAAATCAAACATCTGGAAGTATTTTGAAATCCTCAAAAACCACCAGGGCACCCTTGACTAAACAGCTGCAGTGTGCAAAAGCTGCAAAACTAAAATCAAATATCCTGGAAGTACAACAAACCTGGCTCTCCACCTTCAAAGATGTCACCTTATTACAATGGAGGGTCTATCACAAAGTTGGAGGGCTGCTGGCAGCTACTGGCAGGCTGCCTGACATTTGTGTGGATGAGTCGCACTATCAACACTCAGACTCTGGCGTTGTACGAGCTCCATCGCAAGCTAGATGCCATTCAGGCCCAGCTTTGGATGCTGGCTGTGGTTCCGAACCTCATCCGCGAAGTGGGTACATCTGTGGAGAAGTTGGCACGGCTCCTGGAAAATTGACCCCCTGATTCGGCTGATTGATGCTGCCATGGAGACCTGTTGGAGGACTCAAGGTAGACACCACGTCTGACATTGTCTCAAAACATCTTCTGCTATCTAATCTGGCGCCCTTGAGAGAGGGCCTGTTTGTTTAGGTTAACACGGGCACTCTCTACAAACCCCCGAGAAAGTTTCTGTGAATGAACTCTCAGCATCCCTCCCTGTTCCCTCCCCCGCACATCTCTCACGGGACGGTGGGCCACCTGGCCAGCACCCCCAAGGCCACAATAACATCTGTGGATAGAGACTGGGTGTGAACTCGGATTGGTTCACAGCCTCGCGTACACGGGCACGCACCCACTTACACACAAGATCACTGCACACACTCCTGATGACTCAACGCCTCAGTCACTCCTTCTTTTTTCCCGCTCTTCTGGACAGACTGAGAATCCCCTCCCTACCACGTGTCTTTCATGTAGTGATTCCCTGAGTTTGTGCTCATCTGTATTGATGTGTCTTTTTCTTGTCTCCAAGTTCTTCACCTGTGTATGTGGAGAGTTCAGGGACCTCTTTTTTTACCACCTACCCACCTTTCCTCATGTTATCGTTTTCTCTCTGCAAAGGTGCGCCCTGAGAGGGGCTGCGTGACTGCGGTCTGCCTGATCCTGTTTTGTTATGTTGTTGTTTGTGTGTCTTGGACGGGTTGTACTGAAACACGAATTTCCCCTCGGGGATCAATAAGGTATCTCTTTGTTTTGATTGATTTGATTTGAAAAGGCGCTGCTCAGCAAGAGGCAAGTATAAGTCTTAGTAGTGCTAGGAGCTTTTTTCAGAGTTCGTTGGCTGATAGTTCCACACATTCGCAAGCAATAACCACAGCAATAGGTCATCTGCAAGGACATGCACCCATACAGCGTTGTTGAAAATGTGGGGTTTAAACAAATGATGCAAGCGTTGGGACCAAAGTACAAACTGCCTAGTCAGCCGCATTTCAGTGAAAAATGCATCCCCGAACTTTATGAGAAGGCAAAGCGCGAGGTGTCCGAAGCCCTGTCCACTGCAGAATGAGTAGCTTTGACCACAGATACTTGGACCTCACGCAGGGATGGGAATCATTCAGAATTTAGCGATTCCGGTTCTATTATCATTATCACTTTTCGATTTGGTTCCTTATCGACTTCAGTAAATAAAAAAAACCAAAAAACATAAAATACAACTGAAGTGATCAACTTTTGTACAGTAACAGTTTTTGTGCAGAAAAAAATTGCATGTTTATCTTTTGATGAAGGATACAAGATAAGCTAGATTTCTTTTTACTCCTTTTGAACATGTTGAAATTAAATTATTATTATTTGTGTGTAAATATGTATGTATATGTTTGTGTGTGTGTGTCTGTGTGTATGTGTGTTTTGATTCATTTGTCAGATATTTTGTTATAATTTACAGAGCAGTACACTAAGCAGTACACAGCAGTACACACTCCACACTGACACAGAAGATGCTTCTACTTTCCTTTTCATCATATTCAAAATAAACTAAAGACTAAAGGTTATTATGACATAACGCAATACTTTATGAATAATCTCTAACACTACAGTCAACAGGAGTTTTACGTTACCTGCAATGTTTCAGATGGAAGACGTGCTGAGGCTCCCCACCGAGTGCCACCACAGTTGCAACTCAGTCCTATGTAACCATAACTGCTCATTACATTTCTCCCGACTTTTCAATGAAGAGTCACGTCCAACAAACACGTGTGTTTAACGAGATGCACACAGGGAAGAATATCGGCGCTCTTCTGAAAAATGCTTGCACAGAATGTAAGATTGAATGTAAAAATCCTGCACTTGTGACGGACAATGCCCGAAATATGACAACAGCAGATCAAGAGGTTGAAATGAGTCCGCATGTTCCGTGCATAGCTCAGTGACAGAGCTAAGGGCACTTAGCTGTGTGACGCTGTGTGGAAATAATGATTGGAGCAGATGCCAGTCACTTGAACTCTTGAAGAAAAGTAAAAGGAAGATAAACGGCAGATGCACCGAAGAAAATGTAAGAGCTTTAGATAATGCACGTTGAAAAACCAGGGTTAATATTAGGTTGGCTTTTACCCGCTTTTGATTCTGAAGGAGACGCTCGAAGCTGAATAGGCTTAAGAACGAGGCGGCCATTAGCCTGAGAGGGGCGCTCAGTTTGAACACTGTTGTTTGCAAACCATAGACCGTGTAGAGAGGGACAAACACTGGCCACACTGGCTCCCAGTGTGGACGGATCCCCAAGATATCGTTTCCTCACAGCAGTGCCAAACCAGGTTATATTTATCAAGTTATAACAAATACTGAGGGAGGGTGTATGCATGTGTAAGTGTGTGGGAGGTAGAGAATTGTGTAATTGTTTTTGTCCAATTGTCATTTTATTGAAATGTTGATTTTATTATGTAAAGCACTTTGTGCTACATTTGTATGAAAAGTGCTTTATAAATAAATAAATTCATTCATTCAAACCTTCTGGAGTCCTAGTAGACTACTAGGACATGTTAGAAGGGTAACTAGCCCTTCCATTTGGGATGCAGTATTTCTTGGATGTCAACTGATGTATTTTCAGTGGTCAGTGTTGCAACAGAGGAGCCAGGTATAATAAAAGGTACTAACTGCTCAGCATTTCTGTCGCACCTCCAACGATGCCAGTTGGTAGGTTGGTAAGTATTCAATGCATCTTGGACATGCATGGACGTGGATGGAGGGTGAAGGACGAGAACTGCTTCACTCTCCAGTTCTTTGGGCACATGTAGGGAAGAGCTGTGGTAGAATTTGGTCTCTGAATGGAGGCTGATCTCCATGGACCTTGTACTGACTTATCATATATTTTCATCCCACTGCAATTTTGGAGGCTAATTCTTCACATAGTGTGATCTTTTAAAGGGTTTTTCCATCTGTCACGCTGGTTATTTTATTTATTTATTTTAAATGTAAGAGGGACTGCTTTATCAGATGAGAAATCCCATGAGAGTACATGATCCATGAAGTCCTCACATAGGACCTTGACCTGTATGAGGGCCAGTTTGTTGTGAGGTCTCAGGGTTGAACTCAACACTTCCTCAAGTGATGCCATTCTATAATTAACAAAATAGACAAAACAATAAATTTAGTGCACCAAACACAGAAACACGTGTAGATTATGTTACAATTCAATTCCTTTTTTTCAATGCACTCATTCTCCATGGACCTTGTACTGACTTATCATATACTGTATTTTCATCCCACTGCAATTTTGGAGGCTAATTCTTCACATAGTGTGATCTTTTCCAGGGTTTTTCCAGTCATGCTGGTTATTTTATTTATTTATTTTAAATGTAAGAGGGACTGCTTTATCAGATGAGAAAATCCATGAGAGGACATGATCGACGAAGTCCTCACATAGGACCTTGACCTGTATGGGGGCCAGTTTGTTGTGAGGTCTCAGGGTTGAACTCAACACTTCCTCAAGTGATGCCATTCTATAATTAACAAAATAGACAAAAACAATAAATTTAGTGCACCAAACACAGAAACACATGTAGATTATGTTACAATTCAATTCCTTTTTTTCAATGCACTCATTTTACAATTGTGTGTGAAAGATTTATTACTGAGCTTCTCCATAACAGCTACCATGAAAAACAACTAATACATCTGGGTCAGAAATACCTCAGTTAGAAAACCACGTTGTAATATAGACCAGTGAGAAATACCACACTTTTCACAGGCATCACTGGTTTGATTTTTTTTTTTTTAAGTGTCTGATACGATTCTCTATCCACAGATTAGCAAATATAAGCCCTTTTAATTTTGTTTACATGAGAACCATTATTTGTTTGTTTTTTTTAAAACTCATTTGGTCCTTAGTAATTAACAGGCATACAAAGTTTTAAAATCAGATAAAGTTCATAAATGGGCTATTTCACTGGGAAAAAGAATGAAAAAATTGCTAACTCACCCTTTTGTCTGATATCGCAGTGGAAATAAAAACATCAAGAAATCAGGCGATTATTTGTTTCAATGTGAGATTTTCAGTTTGATGCAAACTGAGTCAAAGGTCACACAGGACCAATTTAGGTCGACCTAACTGGGCTTTGGTACCCAACACGGTGCGACTGGGTCTGTGTGAACACGCCACTTGCGCTTGCAGTTGACCTAGCTCGCTTGCTGTCAGACCGGCTGTACAGGGTGGTTTCGGAGCAGTTTGCGTTGACTTGAAATGCAGCGCAACTGATGTGTGAACGCTTAGCAACTTTAGCTCAACCCAAATCCCAGATACTCTGCCTTTTTTAGCTAAACAGGTATCTGTAGGCAGCTGTACTATTGGGATATCCTTCTTATTGACAGTGTTATATCACAAATAATAAATAATAATAGAGTTACACGGCCTAACTGTAATGTCTGGTATCATCATGTGTTTGCTAGCTACGAATGTATTTCAAATGTTACGATCAATGGGGCGTTCACAAACATTGGACAAATTACCAACAAGGGTTTGGAAAGCTATGCGTTAATGCTCATGTTTACAACTCACTGGTACCTGGCTGTTTGTCGATAATATCTGCGTAACATACAGACTTTCGCGGTTCACCAGAATCAATCTGCGCCTTGTTCTGGTTTGTATGGAAATCTGCTGCCTCCAGTGTGTGATGACATTGTTCTCCACACGCAACCATGTCGTCTTCAAGACACTATATCATTCTCGTGTGATTTCTTTACAACACACCCACGCTTTTTACAGCTGGGACGTGTCTACTTCCATCTGGTTGCCATGGATACACAACGCTCCAGTTTGTAGAACGACTGCTGGGGGCAGTGATAATAAACATATGTGAAACGGTGCCGTATTAGTTGAAAATTGAAACACTAACATTGTCACTGCTGCGGTATTGCCTGAATCGACCCAAATATGTGTGAAAACGACCTACTTACTAATCACAACAAAGAAAACTTAATGGCAAAGTTGATAAATACAAGTAAAGGTTACTTGACTTATTCTTGTAGGAATAAGTCATACATGCAAGTAAAGTTTACTTGAAAAATAATCCTGTCAAATTCACTCAACATTTCCGAATGAGTGAATAATACTCAAAATTTCTTTCAATGTTGGAACTGCCACCACACTGCTGGGTATGCTGACAGTCACTATGCTGAGCTGCAGCCTGTTTTTTGTTTGTTTTTTTCATCTGGAGGAAGTGCAGAGTTTTTTTCTAATCCAAAATGATCTCACAAGAATATGTGAAATGAGCACAAACAACCTTGAGGCCCTACCACTCATTTACATGTCTGTAAATGAGTGAACATTGCATGTAAAAAAAAAAACAAAAAGAAGAAAGAAATCACATATAGGTCGTTTGTGCATGAAAAATATGTACCATACTTATGTTTTTAATATCCATTCAGTATATATGCGATCCATAGTTCTTTTCATTTTGACATAGCCTACATTCTTCCAGGTTCTTTGGTTGTCAACATGTTGCCTGGGGAAACCTGGTAACGATCTTCTGACCTTCTGCATGATGGAGAGTGGCTCTGTGTCCAAGTCTATTCCTCCAGAGCTACCATCCTGCAACAGTTAGATGCATTCCTTCTAGCCTCGTGAGATCTCGCGAGCTTCAGGTTTTCACTCGCAGATCAGTCTGGCTACTTTCCGTTGAAGACAATTTGGAGCTGTTCACCAAACGAATGTCTAATCAGCGTTGGCTTTGACGCGGGTTGAGGTGTGAGGCAACGAGAAGCGACAGTTCAGTCTAAACAATATGGCGGCGTCAGTGTGGATATCGCTACGTTTTCTTGAGTATTTCTTCACTGAAAGAAGAGCAAAACACTGCTCTGTTAGTACGGCATATGCTTCGTTGATCTGATTGGTTGATTTGGCCCGTCTATCACCAACATAGGTGGTGATAGACAGATGCCTTATCCAATCAGCTAACCAGTATTTTCACCCCTTCCCAAAACTATACTACCGGATGATTCCCAGATGGATATGCGGGAGCAAATCCATCCGGCGGAGACAGGTTACATTCCTTCCCCAACATCACCTGAATTACCACATGCACTTTTCATTCACCTCTGCAGAGGTAACAGGCCAAGCTGCAAAGCAGCTGGAAAACCCCGTCTTCTCCCCAACCCGAGGCAAACTCCACTGGAGAAAAATGATACCACATCTTGGTTACCAGAAAATTGTTGTTTCTTCTTCTCCTAATAGGGGCTGCCCCAAAACAGAAAAACCCCAAAAACCTTCCCTGGAAAGAGTGAAGGGAGCAAGAAAGTACGCTTAAAAATTGTAGTTCTTTCTTGATCCGCTAGGGGCTGGCTCCAAAACAGAGCAAATCCACATTGACTACCATGTTAAAAAGGCCAACTTCACAGCAGAAATAAACATGTTTACAGCCTGGTTCAAAAAATCATGTTTGGTTTAATAGGTCAAGTTTACCTTCATGTCAACTGTGAGGGCGGTGAATTTTTTACTTGTCTGTTTAGATTTTATTTAATGTTGAAATTACATATAATTAGGGGTGTATCCTTTTGATTGACATGTGGCAGACCGGATGCCAGCCGGTGGTTGACAGTTAACTCCTTGTTTGTTCTCGGTAAGGTCACAGTCTGCAGCAGAGTAGCAAAATGGTGGTTTTTACCAGCTAACAGCAAGTCCAAATAAGCCTTACCTTTTCCCCGCCGCTTAGGAGACTAATCTTTGTTAGCTCTTGTTAGTTTCGAGTTAGCTCAATTTGCATTTAGCCCAGAGTACATTCGCTGTCAATCATTTGCCCCGAGGCCACGCTTTGCCCATTTTAGTATTTTCTGGGAGTGACGACACACGTGACACAGCAAGATGGTGACTGTATGACACGTCCAACTGGCTTCACTTTCCCTTCTTCAGACGTGACCGAATACTATGTCCATTTTTTTAAATTTTTTTTTAAGGATTTTTTGGGCACTAGTGGCCTTTATATGACAGTGCACAGTGACAGGAAAGGGGCAGAGAGAGTGGGGAGTGACATGCAGCAAAGGGACCTGGACCGGGAATCGAACCGGGGTCGACTGCGCTGAGGAGCTGTAGCCTCTGTTCATGGGGCGGCTGCTTAACCAACTGAGCTATCACCGCCCCAATGTCCATTTTTTTACAGTCTCTGGTAAATCTCCACAGACTCCCATGTTAACAAGGCCAACTTCACAGCAGAAATAAACATAGTAGCTCCCTGCTTGCTCCTGGGAAAGCCTCAGCCTGTAGCAGAGTTGCAAAATGGCAGTTTTTAGCTGCCTAACAGCATGTCTGAGCGTGCCTTACCTTTGAAAACCGCCTATCTTTGTTAGTTCCTGTTCACTTTGGATTAGCTTAGTTAGCATTTAGCGTAGCTGTCAATCATTGGATCGGAGCGGTCCTGTCTTTGACCATTTTAATGTTTTCCAGCACTGACAACACACGCGATATGGAAAGATGGCGACGCTCGGAAACGCACAACTGGCTTCACGTTCAGCTCTTCAGATGTAACCGGGCACTACGTCATTTTTTTTTTTCACTTTATTTGGTCCTCACAAAGCCTCAGAGTAAGATTAAAGGTTCATTACACTTGTTCTGACACACTGGTGTACTATTTTTGGTTTTACAGTCCATGCATCAGTTTATTTAGTCTAAAAAAGATTTTCTGTAAATTTAATTTCTAAGCTTTGTTGATGTCATTTCAGACAATCACCATAGGAGATTCGAAAATTTAACTAAAGTGCTTGTTCCAACAACACTCACCCATGTCAATACCATAAGTGTGACCTGCAGCCAAGTCTTGTTTCTGAAAAGCTGTTGGGGCTTTTTACAGTTTGGTGACAATGGCTTTTCTTTGCTATTGATTAGCGGATGTTTGCTTACATCCCGTGGAGCATTCACTACCAACTGTGCTTCACCACAATGACTCAGGCAAGTTGTCCATCGTCTGCACTTGAATTTAAAATTCATTTTCAGATACTCTGTGGACCAATAAATGTGCTCAGACAGCAGCATGTCAGGTCTGTTTGAGACGGCCAGGCTTTACCCTAACCAGAGCTCTACTTTTTCACAACACTGGGACAGAGTCGGCAACAGAGAAAGCAGAGCTGCTGTCAGAAGGAATGATGGGTGAAAAAATTTACATTAGTAATGACATTGGGAGGTTCATGGTCTACTGAAACAAGGCTTCTTAAAATCAAAAAGGCTGCTAGTGTATAAAGTTCATCTTCAGAATGACAGAAAAGTTCAATATTTTCTTCTTTTTTGTGATAACAAATTGTAGAAAATTGAGGATTATGTAAATGAAGGAAGAACAAAAAGTCTGTTCACAGAAAATGTACTGCAGCGTCATCTTCATCCTACCTGTACTGCAGCATCGTGTTCATCTTGCCCAGTGTCAAGAAAAAAAAGTATTGTAGTTACGAATTACTTCTTAAAAACGTAGTAGGGTTAGTAACTGAGTTACAGCTTTATAAAAATAATTAATTACTTGGAAAAGTATTTATTCTGTTACTTTTTAATGTTCCTTTTGATGTAACTTTGAATTAATCTTAATTTATTAAAGTAATCTTTATGTTGAATTGATAAAAAAGTGAATATTATATCTGACTAATGAATACATTAATGGAAACTTGACAGAATAAATTACTGACGAAAAATCATGGACACTGAGAGAGGGGAGGAGCTTCAAGCCCATGTGGTTATAACGGCGAGACACCACGAAGAAACATGTACTAATCAACTTTTCTCATCACGTTCGTGTCTTTTATCTCTGAGGGAAAACTGATGTTTGTGATGATTTCAGTTTATAACTCTCCCCGTTGTGCACGCATGTTCGGCTGCACACATTGACTGGGGTTTGCAATGAGAGCTCATCATCATCATCACTGTTTCTGTACTGCTCCGGTCAGATGAAGACAGATCCAGAACTAGTTTAATATATCTTTAGTATTAACTATTAACTGAATTTGGGTCATGGGGGAAAGAAATCATTCAGGGAAACTTGTTGCTGGAATATGATGCCGTTTTCTTCTTAAACTGGATTCATAGGCACTCGTGCTGTATCTGCGTCTGTGTCAGGTTGGTGACACCAGGCCCGGCCTTAACCAATTTGGTGCCCTAGGCAAGATTTTAGGTGGCGCCCCCTTGCATCAAAATACAGTACTTGCACTGCTAGTTTAAATACAGTATACTCACAAGAAACGTATTTGATTTGTCTTGCTGAGCTGGAGGCGACAGGAGGATTCACAGTGCCAGTGGTGGGACTAAGAAACCTCAGCAGCGCATCTGAAGACAGAAGAGGAATATGTGACTCTCGTCTAATAATAAACATGATTTCAAGACTAAAATAAAATTAAATAATATAAATGAAAAAAAGAGATACATGCATGATGTAGAATACAATTAAATAATATAAATTAAAAAAGAGACACATGCATGATGTAGACTACAGTGTATAATATGCAATGTAATTTTTCTAATTACCAAATTATATTAGTAATTCATATATTAGTAATAATTTCAATTTTATTGTCATTACAGTGAAATGCTAATTAGCAGAATGCAAAGAATCAGTAAACTGCAGTATAATATACTATAGGGAACGCTAAGTCATGCTGTAACATTAATGATGTGCACTTTAACACTGATGCAGAGTTTAGTTTAACATAATAAACACACTTTAGACCATCTGAGCTGTAACACAGCTAACAGCTAGGCTTATAATTAAGGTAAATAGTATTAAAAGTGAATAGTATTTTGATTGACTATTACAAGCTGGGAAAACATGAGATAACCATGTCAATGCAATTAACATTATAACACCTGCTGAACAGATCTCAAATTTACACTTTTGTCAGAGAAAAGTAAGGGTGGGGGGGTTCTTCCCCCCCCCCCCCCCCCCTAATGACTATTTTTCATAACAGCTGGGCCCTTCCATAACTTTAACTAATGTTAAAACTAACATATAGAGCTGGCTATTTATTGATTAGCAAACCATGTTATGCTAATGGCTAATGCCTTTATCGATTATTGTTCTGCCGCAGAACTTCGGTAACAGCAAAATAATATTATAAACATCTTTACTGAAACATTACCTCTGTCTTTGTCCCGTTTTTCATCCTCTTCTTTTCCCTTTTTCCTCCCCTGGGCACCAGATGGTTTGTGACGCTTCGACATGTTGACATGTTGAAAAAAAAAAAAAAAAAGTCCTGCTCCTGGTGGAAGTGGTGGGGTGGGGACTTAATTAGGCTTTTTAGGAACGTGCTGAAGTAAAATGTGGGCTTAATTTTTTCTTAAGGGATAATAATACTGTATTATTGTTGCTTAGGAAAAGAATAAGCCCACATTTAAAACTACCTGGTAATACTATTATCAATACTGTAGCGGTTGCTGTGATTGGCCCGCTGGGAGCTGGGTATTTGCATGTTTCCCATCCTGCTTTGTGGCGCCCTATAGGTTGTTCTGACTGCACCGCAATCCAAGTGTATATGTGATGATCCCTTCAATTTACTCCTGTTTGAGAGTCTGAGAGCACGTTTTAGGAGGAAAGTACATGTCTTTCCTAATAAATCCTAACACATGTGTTCAATTCATAAATGAACAACATAAGGTGATGCACTTCTCCCGTGATGACTGGCGCCCCCTAGTGGTAGGCGCCCTTAGCATTTGCCTATACTGCCTAAGCCACGGGCCGGCCCTGGGTGACACTGTCACCACCGTCCGCCCTGTGAAGGTCTGCAGCGGCTCAAGAGCACCAGCACAGTATAATCCCAACAAATGTGAAGCTTCTGTTCACCAGGAACAAAAATGAATCTCACGTAACAATAGTAACACACTGTTAGTGAAGGACGGTAACGGTGTCGGTGTTGTAATGATGGACGGAGTAATTAGTTTGATTAGCCCGTTACTGAAAAAGTAATGCCGTTAGTAACGCTGTTATTCCCATCACTGATGGGATTGCATTGGCATCATCGTCATCCTACCTGTACTGCAGTATCATCTTCATCTTACCTGTCCTGCATCATCATCATCTTCATCTTACCTGTCCTGCATCACCATCATCTTCATCTTACCTGTACTGCATCATCATCATCTTCATCATACCTGTATCCTGTGATCTCTCCATCCAGTAAAAGTCAGTCTGACGGTGACTCTTCTCTTTTCTCCTGCTCCGTCTCTTTCTCTTCCTCCAGTAATGTCCTCTGAGTGTCCTTGCTGAGCCGGCCGTGGTCATGTGCAAACCGGCCAGTGTGTCAATGCTTCTGACCTGTGGTCAACGACGGATCCAGGAATGTTTGGATAGAACATCCGTCTGCCATCAAAACACGTCAGAGCTGCAGAGTTTTCAGGTTGGAGAGTTTTGTTGTTGTAATATGCAGAAAGCTTTTGTGTGTTGCTTTGATATGTGGGTGCTGGTGGGTTCTCCAACTCATGGGACCCAGAGTTCTGTTCTGGACTTGGGTAGCCAGAGTCCAGCAGGGCCTGCTGTAATCACACTGGAGCAGGAGTTGTAATATAAACAAACATCCAGTCATTATTTATTGATGCAGTACTGTATCATAGTGAAATTTGTGATTTACTCTCCTACTAAACTTTATAAGATAGCATCTTTCCCGACGCAGCATGCTGGTAACATTTATCACATGCATTTATCAGCCATTGTCAGACTTTACATCTGTTTTCCTCTCAGTGCTGTACTCGCATAAAGTGTTTCAGTTCGGCTAAATTCCCCTCAAATCTTCTCCTTTACACATTTTTCTGTAGTCAGACATTAAAACATGGCCATCATTAGTTTTCACCTTCACTTGGAAGTATTAACTTTTCTAGCTGATACTTCCACAGAAGTCCTGAAACATCCTCTGAAGTTCAGTGTCTCTCTTCACGGTGTGTCTCTGCCTCCTACCTGTGCTCAGTCTGTTTCAGGTGTTTCTCTTCCCCAGCAGTTTCCCACTAATGAGCCGCCGCTCTGATTGGCAGCTGGACCAGCGTGCCAGCCAGTAGGGCTCCTGAGCCGAGAGATACTGGCTTTGGATTAAAGCTGCCAGCGATAGTGGAAGCGCCACAGAGGAGGGACTGTGGGTATAAAGCTCTAAGTCTGCCCACTTTACCGTTCACAAGCTTCTAATCTGCAACAAAATCTTCACCACCTGCACTGATTGATACGAATACAGGACATACTGTAGTTTATCTAGTAACTGTGAATAAGTCTTCCAAGAAATATAGAAAAAGCAGATGAGTATGATGTAATTCAGGGATGGTAAAGTCCAGGCAGTCCTCTAGAGCCACAATGCTGCAACTTTTATAGCATATCTTCTCCAATGCACCTGAATGAAAGTCTCATCACCAGCCACCACCAGCAGTGCTGGGTCCTGTCACAATACCCGCATTTCCACGCTTGTGCCCTTAGAGTATGCGTAGCTGGTCCCAAGGGGCTTTATGTGTAACTCCAAACTTCCTGAACTTCAGCCAGCTCATTTGTCTCCTGTCTTCATTACTGGACAAACTGATTAATCCAGGTGTGTCTGGCCATTGTTGTCGTAGCTACTGAGGTCAGGCCCACCTGGATTAATCAAATCCCCCAGAGTTGAAAGACGGGAGACAAAGAGGCTGGCTTAATTTCAGGAAGTAGTGGAGTTGTGCATAAAGCCAAATGGATGTTTGCCCTGCTCCCTTTGCATCCTCAGCTCGCACTTTGCTGAAGCACAGAATAAAATAGAAAGTATAAATAAAATAAAATAAAAGTGACTTCCTGCATTAATAACTGCAGAGTGAGCTACTGAAGTGAGAAGGTGCAAGGGAACCAGGATTAATTGGTTTGGTTCAGTAAAGTGAGGAAAGGTTAGAAACTGTCTCAGACCGTGTGTCCATACTCTGGGAGCTCTGTAACGTCTGCCAGAGGGTAACAGTTCAGAGCGGTGATGACCGGGGTGGGAAGGGTCCTTTGCTAGGCTCTGCTAAGGTGAGAAGGGTCTATCTGCGGGTCGCAAGACAGGGGCGTCTTGCGACCCGCAGACGACCCGTGTCGTCGAGTGGGCGTGTCGTAGTGTGACGTTACTCGACGACACGCCCACCAGGCCAATGAGAGCGCAGTAAAATCTAGCCCTACCCCTGACCCTTCCCCTAAACCTAACCGGACCCACCCACTATGTGACACGCCCACTACATGACACACCCACTGGGTTGCAAGCCGCAGATAGATACACTTGGCTAAGGTAGCGTGATGTAGCAAGGTTATCCAGGGAGGGTAGGGGACAGCCAATGATCTTTTTTGCCGACCTAGTGGCCAAAAAATGTCTTTTCAAATGTAAATACTAAAAATTTCATCTTTTACTATGCTGTATTTAAAATAATAATAAAGGTTTTCAGTGTTATTTTGGAATATGCTTCGAATATCTGAAAGTTATTGGTTTAATAATAAATGTAGCTATATTTCTTTTCTATTTAACTGTATTCACACAGATAAGTCCCATTGAGATGCAATGTCTTTTGCAAAGGGCACCTGTTTACCAAAAATATAAGTTTTTATGGAAATGTGAACGTTTATGGACATTTTGTGCTAAAAATTACAATCGAAAAGCAGCCAGTTTAATCAAAGGATATACATTTATTTTAAAAAAAACAAACAAAAGGTCATTTATCCCTGTATATTTAAGATTGTAAATTACTTCAGTCATCCATTAATTTATTTATTTATTAAAACATGAATTTTACAACATATATTTTACAAGAATGGATGAAAGGACTCAACTTTATTCAGTTTAGGTCTGAAAATGACGTCTCTTCAGCGGGCACAGAAACAAGGCTGAGCTTACAGCTGGAAACGATGACATGAAATGATGTGGTGCAAGTTAATGGTGGAACCATCACTGTCCCAATTCTGCTGTTTTCCCACACTTATAACCTGCACACTCCAACCCTTTATGTCCACTTCTACCAAGTGCGCACTTCATACAGAGCCGTAGGGTTTAGTGTGGGTTTTGGGACAGACTGACTTGCACATGAGGTCATTCAGGTGTGCTGGAGAAGGAAAGAACCTGAAAAGTTGTAGGATTGTGGCTCTGGAGGACTGGACTTGGCCACCTCTGATGTAACTGGTTCAGTGTGAGATGTTTATGATGAATGTATGTGTCAGGAACACGAATATTTCTGTCCAGCAGCTGTGGACTTAGACTCTGGAGGTATAAATAAGTGCTGTGTCTTGGGGCTTGTGGGCATAGAGCTTCATTGGATCTGAAACCGCTTGAGTTCGTTTGATGATATGTAAATACTGAAGCCTGTTCTGATACATTTATTTGTGCTTTTTAGAGTCTTTCAGAGCCGCCATGAGTAATTAATGATATGTGATATAGGCTAGTTGTCTCTGTTGAAATGCTGCATTTCACCTGCCTGCTGTGCAATGGATTTAAAACCTAAATGTCTCATAAATACTAATGTATGTAATATCATGCAAATTAGTTGGTGGGGGGAGGGCAGCCATTCCAACACTCCTACACTCCGGTATGGGTCCCCAATTATCTAAATTGCAACAGTTAAATTTCTGCCAAACATCTCGTCGTTCCGACAATTAGGGTTAGAGTTAGGGTTAGGGCTGGGGTTAGGATATGTCAGAATGTTAAAATGTCAAAATGTCTCTCGCATTATATGGATGTGCGGCCAAAGGCCGACTTAATGTAATGTCTTCCAAATGAGTCAAAGTGATACAGAAATTTTACCAGTGAGTAAATGCATGTGTAAACTCCTAGAAATAAGGTCCAGGTTGAAAAAAAAGAAAGTTATCCTTTAATTTATAATCAGACATATGCTATGTCATGATAGCCTAGCATTACTGGATCATTATCACATGATCCTTGAGGATGAGGAAATAATTAACCAATGTGGGACTAAGCTGTTGTCTGTTTGGAAGTTAAAGGAGCATCAGAAGATGAGGTTGAGGACGCCGAGGCCAGACGAAGGCCTTGAAATGAACATCTCAGCTGACTACTGCAGAATTTAACTGGCTGTCAAATTGTTGAAAACCTGCCCGCTGATGTAGGAATATACATGGTCACCACCTGGAGAGCATATTTCTCCTCCTGTAGCATTTTTACCTCAGCTCACTGTAAAATCTGACAGCTTTTAAAATCTTTCTGATCACTCCCAAAGCCCTTAATGGCCACATCTTAAAATGTTATTGTTCCCTGTCATCCTCTAAGGACTCCCGGCTCTCAGAATGCAGGTCTATTTCTGTTTTCCAGAATTTCAAGGACTAAAATGTGAAGTTTCAGAGTCATCAGCTCTCAGTCTGCTTCCTACTGAGTAAAATAACCCTGAAATACCTGAGTGTCTGTCACTGGATTCTCTATATGCTGAGGAAAGCAACCTCAGAGCTCCATTTATTATCTTCTTCAGCTTGGGGACACGCTGGAGCATCCTTTATAAAAGGCAGGAGGTAATTCCATCCCATAATCCCTTGAAGCCACAATATTCAAAACAAAACTTAATTACTTTGATAGAATCGTGTTGACTGATTCATAAGAATAAATCCGAGGACAGGAGGGGAAACATGACAGCATCTGTCCCTTCTGCGCTTTAAAGTCTAACGAGTTAAATTTACTTGAAAATATTTAGGAATGGGAAATGTAAGTTAAAGGTAATAGTAGAAATTATTCTGAAATAATCATATTTGAGTGAGCTGCTCTTTTATTTGAAATTGTGACCACTTTATCTCAGTATTAATTTCAAATCAGGCTGCCACAACTTAAATACTTTGAGTCAAAAGAACTTAAAGGTGATAGCTGCAGGTTTAATTCCTCCCCGCAGGTGTCACGCAAACACTTGCTTACTCAATTAGAATCAACAATTTTACAGAACCAGCTAACCGTTATTTAGCATGAACAAATGCGACCCTGAACTGGATAAGCGGAACAGAAAATGACTGATTGATGACTGCCAAATGTTAAACTTACATGTCCAGGAGGAAAGCAGCAACTTTTACGGGGCTTTTGAGCCCCTTCGTGATCATCCTGCTTCATTTTCTGTTGCTTGAATTTGAAAAAAAAAAAAAAAAGGAAGGACGATGCTATTTCGACAAATAACAAACGAGCTAGCAACTTCGGAGCTAATGCTAACAGTGAAGAATTCCGATGTTGGCATGTAATCAGATGCCAACATCAGAATTCTTCCCAACAAAATTGATAAAAAAAATTATTCACATGAAAAATATTGGGGGTAAAATTAATACTTTTATTTTCCCCCTCTAGATGTTCTAAGATTTGTGATTTTTTAAAATTTGGTGAAAAGGTTGTAGCTTTCATCTTTAATAGACGCTAAACCGAAGCCCCAGCCTGGTGTATGCAGCCCACCAATTAGTTATCAAGATTATTGCTGCTATTATTGTTCTACCTTTGATTTTTTATTCTTTTTTTTCATGACTGAAAGCATCCCCTCTTCTCTTTGGTTGTGAACATTCCCACCTACCTGTCTTCTCCAACCAGCCTTATCCTTCACATCCAGCCATTGCCACATCTTTGTGGCCAGCGGTTCATCATGGCGCCGCTCAGCTGAAGGATGTCTGATGCATAATGACAGATGTAGTGATAGCACTGCCAGGACAAAAAGGGACATCATTTGCTCTTTTCATCACCAGCAGATCTGGTAAGTCAGTAAGTTTTCATCCACCAGAATAAGTTAACCTAATAGGTTTTAATTCCAGGCCCTGATAGGAACGCTTAATTAAACCACACAAACTAAAAACTCCTGGGTCAAACTGCTGGGTTAAAAAGGGACCAACTAATTTCTGAGTTATTTAAACCCAGACATTTGGGTTGTTTGGGTAGTGACCCAACTTCTGGGTTAAAATAACCCAACACTGTTGTCAATATAACCCAACTTCTGGGTCAGGTATTCAACCCGAAAGTTGGGTTAAAAAAAATAAATAAATAAATAAATAACCCAATTTTCGGGGTCGACTAACCCAGAAATTAGTTGGTCCCTTTTAACCCAGCAGTTTTTAGTGTGCAGGGTTTCACTGGGAAACATTTCCTTCATCACCATAAACAGAAAATTCTTTCAGACATACATCTGGCTTCTGAATGAGTTGTTGTCCAGTTCTGAAAATGTTTCTGAAAAACACATCTTTTCTGTTTGCTGTTAGCTTAATGACTGTTTAATCAGTAAATATTTTCGTCCAATGATTTAATTCATACATACTGTATTTTTCTCCTTAGTTAACACACATATTGAATAATTAATGAATAATCTTTACACACTGTGAGCCTAATAAAAAATATTTAACATTTTCAAAACCATTTTCTATGTGTTGTCATTAAACTTCTGTATTATTTTCCTGTAGAAGTTGAATTAAACATGATTATATCATGCTTTGACTTTGGAGACATGTCTTAAAGGGTAAAATATTTTAGTTTTCACTTCATGGCTTTGAACTGCTCTTTTACAGCAGCTTTTGTCTTAAAGCTCAGTTTCTCCCTCAAATTTGTCTGGATATTCATCTGTCCTGTAAACTGTTGTTCACAGACAGACTTCATTTCATGTCGGCCGGATTCTTCTTGGAAAACTGCTGATGACGTTATGGAGGGTATTTATAGCAAAAAGCTCATCTCATAACCAACGTGAACAAAAGAATGTTCTTACAAACACCAAACCCAGTCTGCTGGTTTGTCTCAGGCAGTTGAACCCTGGATGTTTCTGATTGACACATGTGTATCCTGCATGTGACACAGCTGTTGTCGAGAGTCCAGGTTGGAGGCAGTGAACACAAAAGTACAGATAATCCAAAGAGACAAGACAACTCTGTAAACCCGGCAGAGGCTGGCAGTGACAGTAGGTGGTCACGGAAAACCCTCTCCATCAGGATGTCGGTACGTAGCTGTAGTTCATCCTTGTTCTGGTTAAGATGGTGAAAACACCCGTGTGTGTGGATTGGAGGATAGTTTGGGACTGAACACTCTTCCCCTCTGTGCATCCAGGCCATCTGCATTAATGGACGTAAGAGCTGCTGACATCAACAGCACCGGGTTTGACTCTGAGTGATATGTGGAAGACAAACCGTGATCAGTTTCCTTTCTGCAGAGAAGATGTGATTTCTGAAGCCAGCTGTTTGCCTGAAGAAATGAAGTCATCAATTTTATTGTCCATCTTATGTTTCCTGTGAATTCACATAGACTTTTCATGTTTATCATATTTCAGAAATATGTTGCATTTAAAATGTTAGTTCATTCAGTGCTTTTTAATGGTCACTTCATCATGCCCACCTGTTCATCTCCTTGTTAACACAAGTATCTTATCAGCCAATCACACAGCAGCATATAGCCATGTAGAGATGTTGAAGACGACTTTTTAAAGTTTAAACTGAGCATCAGAATGAGGAAGAAAGAAAATTTAAATGACTTTGAATGTGGTGTGGTTGTTGGACTATTTACTGGGATTTTCACACACAATCATCTCTTGGGTTTCCAGAGAATGGTCTGAAGAAGCAGCAGTTGTCTGGACCAGAATGCAGCAGAAGACCAGACCGGGTGCCACTCCTGCCAGCTAAGAACAGGAAACTGAGGCCACAATTCACACACACTCACCAGAACTGGACAATAGAAGATGGAGAAACGTTGCTGGTCTGATGAGTCTCCATTTCAGCTGCATATTCAGATGCTAGGCTCAGAATTTGCTGGAACCATTAAAGCATGGATCCATCCTGCCTTGGATCAAAGCTTCAGGCTGCTGCTGGTGTAATGGTGTGTGTGTGTGTGGGGGGGGATTTTCCTGGCCCACTTCAGGCCCCTTAGAACCAACGTGGCGGTTTAACCACCACAGCCTACCTGAGTATTGTCGCTGACCATGTCCATCCCTTTATGACCACAGTGTAGCATCCTCTGATGCTACTTCCAGCTTGATAACGCACCATGTTACAAAGCTCACATCATCTCCAACTGCTTTCTGGAACATGGTGATGCGTTCACTGAACTCCAATGGCCTCCACAGCCACCAGATCTCAGTCCAACAGAGCAGCTTTAGAACAAGAGTACCTTCTTGTAGTTACAATGGCCGACAAGGCCACCGCCATACTGTACATCCAATCTAAACTGGAAGTCTCAAGCAGAAGTTAGTTAAACATCGTCATCAGTATCTATCTGTGGCTTGCAACCCAGACGCGTTTGGTGTTATCGGGTGGTCAGGGTTAGATCTTAGCAAGTTATAGGAAGAAGAAACTTATGCTTGGGACTTCCGGCGCAGATTTGATATATGGCAACAACCTTGTCGGCCATTGTGACTGCAGCTGGGTCCCTCTCCTTTGGGATGTGGAGGAATGGAAGATTCTCATCACGGATGTGCAGCTGACAAATCTGCAGCAGTTGTTGATGCGGTCATGTCAGTATGGAGCAAAATCTCTGAGAAATGTTTCCAACACCTGATTCTATCGCACCAGGAATTAAGACGGGTCCGCCCCAAACCAGAAGGTGGATCTGGTAAATTAGCTGGTGAGTGATAATATTGAGAAGCTAATGTTGTGTATCAGAGAAATTTTCCACATTATTAAATCTCTACAAAAATGTATCCAAACAAAAAGTGCAGCTGTTTTATTCATCAGCATTGTGGCCTTAGAGAACAGCCATTTCTCTTTACTGACATGTGGCAAAGTGACAGTAAAGAAACTTGACTTGAAATATTCCTGTCTTTTTGCAGAACTTTGCTTTTGAGATATTTATCGCCCCAGTTTCTCAGCACAACTTAGGCTATACCTTTTATTAGCATATTACTTTTAGCAAGAATTTTGTCTTGTTAAAAATTTACTTTGTCCTAATCTCTCCTGTATTTTCAGTAGCCTGAAAACAGGCAGCGTTTTCAGTAGGATGCTACCATATAAAGAAAAACTAAATGCTTTTTCAGGGAGATGATAGATGTGGAGGTGACATAGCTCTCGGGTGACAGAGGTGATGGCTTTCTTGTTTTTCCAGTACTAATGGTAGGGCCAGCTGTGAGCAGACATCAGTCATTACACCTTGCAACCACGGAGGTCACTGTGGTCACAGATTAATGAGCCTCTTGCTTTCTTTCTGCCCAGCCTTTCTTGGCTTTGTTTTCTATTTCTCACCTCCACAATTATCTCCTGTGACCCAAGAGAGCATTATGATCATAACAAAATATCTTCAATTTTTTTTTTTTTTAACATTTTATTCCTGCGTTTGTTATTGCTCATTTTAAAAATAAGAAACTTTATGCTTTTGTTGTCTTCTGGCATGTTACCGATGGTTTGGTATAATAAATAATAGATGTATTTGAGCTTTTTGTGCTGCAAGCAAACCAAGAGGCCAAAACCTTAAAGCACACAGTTATTCTAAGTTTGAGCAAAGTGCATGTGGGAGGGAGAAGTGGATCCTCAATATCCTGTGAGATATTCTTGAAGCTAACCACTTAGATGCAGTAGAAGTTCACCATTTGTTTCACTTTGTCACTTATCAAAAGCTCTGTACAAGCACAGATAAAGAGTTGGGTAAAAAGGCACCATAAATGTACATGTAGTTACACAGCACATTTCATGCATAAAGCAACACAATGTGCTGTAATCAGGAGAAACAGGCATGACAATTAATTTAATGACTTAAAATTATACAGACGTTAACAGGAAATGTAGTACATCAACACCATGGCACATGGCTGAAAAAAATTGTTAAAAAATACCTCCTGTCTGTTTTTTTTTTCTTTGCTGGGGAGGGGGTTCGAACAATTCCAACCGTGGCCTTCCTGTGTGGAGTTTGCATGTTCTCCCCGTGTATGCGTGGGTTCTCTCCGGGTACTCTGGCTTCCTCCCACAGTCCAAAGACATGCATGCTAGGTTAATTGATCACTCTAAATTGCCCCTAGGTATGAATGTGAGCGTGAATGGTTGTCTGTCTCTCCATGTTGGTCCTGCGACAGACTGGCGATCTGTCCAGGGTGTACCCCGCCTCTAACCTGTCAATAGCTGGGATAGGCTCCAGCAACCCCCGCGACCCTGAACTGGATAAGCGGCACAGAAAGTGACTGATTGACTATATATATATATATATACATACACACATATATATGTATGTGTGTGTATTAGGGCTGTCAAAAGATTAATCTTAAATTAATCCCATTGTCAAAATAGAGATTTTTAAAATTCTTTTCGACTGCTGAAGTTTTGATACAGGAGGGAGGTGGTCTCGGTAAATTCAAACACTGCAAGGGATCGTTATGGATTCTTCTGCCATCAGCAAAGGATCAACTGAAAGACACTAAAAAGTGTCATTACGAAGAAAAAGAGTTTATCAGTGTAATAAAAAACGTCATAGCTACAGTTTGTGCACACTCCCGTGACGGCTTGGCTTGTGACTGCAGATACCTGCAGCGCCAGTTGCAAGTCTCATTTTTTAATCTTGCCTCAAGTCCCTTTAAAGGTTAAAACCAAGCCAGAAATCTGGGAGTAGTGCAGGACTAAGACCTGAATTTCATCTTCACATTAAGACAGTTGTGAAGAGACACCTTTAATCCTAAATATGTTCTAGAAGTGATAAAAGTAGTGATTAATCAGGATTAATCTTTTGACAGCCCTTATACACACATATATACATATATATAGTCATCAGTCATTTTCTGTACCGCTTATCCAATTCAGGGTCGCGGGGGTTGCTGGAGCCTATCCCAGCTATTATCAGGCGAGAGGCGGGGTACACCCTGGACAGGTCGCCAGTCTGTCGCAGGGCCAACACTGAAAGACAGACAACCATTCACTCTCACATTCATACCTAGGGGCAATTTAGAGTGATCAATTAACCTAACATGCATGTCTTTGGATGGTGGGAGGAAGCCGGAGTACCCGGAGAGAACCCACGCATACACGGGGAGAACATGCAAACTCCACACAGGAAGGTCACAGTTGGAATTGTTCGAACCCCCTCCCCAGCCGGGAATCGAACCGGCAACCTTCTTACTGTGAGGCTGCGGTGCTAACCACCACGCCACGTATCGGCCTGCATGCATAAGAAAAAGATGCAACATTCTCCCAGCAAGAACCAGCAATGACATGCAGACTTAAAACCAAGTACAGAGTTTTGGAGAATTACTAGTTTAAAGCAGAACTCAGTAACTTCAGCTCGGGGCTCTCCCTAGTGGCGTCCTTTCACTGTCGTAAAGTTCAACCCCCCCCCCTGCACCCCCACAGCACACAGACGGCTTCTTTACCTGTCTTTCCTCTATTTTGATCCCTGATTATATTTCTAAGCGTTTTCTAGCTTGTTGATGCTACTTTGCTGCGTTGGTAGCAGCAGCTCGTCTCCCTCTGCTCAAAGCAAAGTCCTGTCTCTTCTGAAACGGGATGTTTTACCCGCGATTTGCGGGTAAATATGCCGTGGATTATATTTTTCTCTGGTGTTGGCGGGTAGCAGGTAAGAATACAAACTTTTATTCACTTTCTGCGGATGTGACAAGTGATTATTGAGCCTGAAGCAGTGATGCTTCACCCGGCGCCCAGGCAGCGCAAGCTACGTGAATCACTCTGGTCCAGCAAAGAGTTGGTTATGAGAGCCAGGAGCCGGTGTTTAGGTGGTGTGAAGCTAAAGAAATGTTTTCTTCGAATTATCGCTGGTAGTCTGGTTCAAATCAGAGCTGGAAGCAGCTGGGTAGATAGGGGACCTGAGTACCGTACAGCGGTTTCTGTTGTCACAAGTTCTGCTCGGGTCGGCGCAGGCAAAGTTGCATAGAGCTGCTCGCAGGCCAGAGGCCCCGGCAAAAGTTACTGAGGTTCCCCTTTAAAGGGACTGTGAAGAATCCAGTAACAGGGGCTCCGAAGGAGAAGAGCGGGATGTAAATCCAGATAGGCCAGTGAAAGAATACCCACATTACTGATGCAGAGTTATGGTTGGGGAAAGCTGATGTGGCTTCTTTGGAAGGGTTGATGATGGAACTTCCACTGGTAGTTCTCAGTGGAGTCATACTACAGGAGGGAGGGCAGGCAAGTGTGTAGAGGAGACAAGTATCCCACAGGGAGGCTCCAACTGAACTTGGCTCATTTGATGGAGACTAGTGAGCCAGCCACTTCCAAAACTGGGAAGCACTGGAAAACATGAAAGCAAATATTAGTCAAGAGGAAACATTCTCTCATGGGAGCGTAAATACACAGTACCACCTCATAGGAGCAGATAATGTGGTGGTGCAAGCTGGGGTCTGGTCCAGAGAGCAGAGAAACTCTTGGCTCACCAATACTGAGTGGAGCAACTCTGTGTTCTAGCTCCAGAACAGCAGCATTAGTTGGTTCAATCAACTCTGAGTATCGTTAACAAGGCACATCAAATCAAATCAAATCAAGTTTATTTATATAGCCCTTTACAGTACCCATTGGACACACAAAGTGCTTTACAGGAGGGGTAACAAAAAAACATTGGGACAGGTGGGGGAGGGGAGAAAAAAAGAAACCACTGTCCCGCCCTCTGAAACAGAGGACGTGATAATGGGTTAAAAAAAAAAACACCCTCTGTACAATTAAGCACGTATACAGACAATCACAACACATGTGGTAGGGGGAGGAGGGGTCCAGAGCCCAGTGAGAGAGGAGACGCAGCCAACAACAGGGGGCGCATCTTTCCAACCTCCACCGATTTCTGGTGGGAGGAAGTTGAAGGACCAGCAGTGCAGTGGACATGTGTGTGTCAGTATCGTGTGATGTGTGTGTGTGAGCGAGAGACAGAGCACACAAAGTCTGTAGGTGATAAGAACAGCCTTGCCAGAGTGTCTACTGCTCCCGTGAAGGGGGGGGGGGGTTGCAGAGCTTCACTTCGGCAGTTTCTCCAAGGACATTGGGGAGTAGATTAGATAAGTAGGATTGTTTGGGTCAGGCTGACATCTGTTTTCTTGCCTGCCTTCAAGTCCCAGCGGTCTCCAATGGCGATTCCAAACAGCCAAATCTTGCTCATTTCCATCAATTGCCGGTCGTCAATTTCTCCAAGCTTGCATCAATCTTGCGCAGCTCAGAATCTCCTCCTGCTTGTCACTCTTAGTCAGAGTGGCTACAAGTTTTTGATTCTGCTCACAGATTGCATTAGTCTGAGTGTTGGCAACACGGCAAACAGCCTCCGGCAGCTTGCCAACCGCTGCCATCAGCTTACCATATTTCAGATAAACCAGGTAGATGCATGCTCCAATCAGCAGGAACCCGATTATCATAAATCCAAAAATGTATACGTCCTCGACGTCTTCCACAGAAAGCACGGACAGGCACATAATCCTCCACTTTCCCCATGAGTCCATTACATACCCGGCCGGGTGCGTTTCTGCAGGGCAAGAAGGCTGTCCCGAGCCTTGTCTTTGGGTGGAAAAAATTTTATCCAATGCGTTGAGAGACCAGCCGACCAGATCCATGATTTCCAAAAATTGAAGTTTGGGAGAAAACAGACAGAAGCTCTGAGAGAGACAAGACAAAGATTGCAGGGAAAGCAGGGAGACGGGAGCAGAGGGAAGCACGTCTGCACTCGCTGAGAGCCGGAAGAGAAAGAAAAGCCATACAATGCCACCCTGTCAGTCCACCAGCTTGTAGAAAACACAGATGAAACTTACTGCTTGCTTACATGTACAAACCACAAAAAAAGCTGTCATCAGTGGTGCTCTTGGATTCACCATGGCAACCACTGACAAGAGTCTGCAGTTCTTGTACAAGTGGACAAGGATGATGAAAAGGTATTCTGGAAAAAAGTCCACTGACACAATTTTTGACGTTATTATAACTGAAGCGCATGAGTTAAGATATTAGTGGAGAGAATAAAATCTGAGTTTATTAATATTCAATCTCACTGGGGAAAAACACATGAAGGAAACTGAGGATGAAATATAAGTATAAACACATCTCCCAGAAACGTAAAGTAGATTGTTCGAGGTTTGTTTATATGACCAGGGGTCTCATTTATAAAACTGTGCGTAGGATCTTTACTAAAAGTGTACGTACGCCCAAAACCAAAAGTTTGCGTACGCCAAAAAATATTCAGATTTATAAAACCGTGCGTACGCACAGATTCAAGCAATTCCCCTTTATAAATCACACTCTTCCTGGAAGTTTGCGCAGGTGAATTTTGACTCATATTCCGCCTCCTACACCCCCACATTCTACCATAGATGGTCAATGCAAAGCACCTCATGGATGTTTCTGCATATAAATGAGCCAGCTGATCTGAGGCATTTGAAACTGAATTGTGGCGACCGAAAAGACAATAAAACTTAAAGACTGAAGTGGAGGTGCTTGTTGGTGAAGTGGAGCCTCACAAAATCATTTTATTTGGGCGTCACAGAAAACACAGATAAACGTAAGTCTGCTGAGTGACAGCAGGTTGTTGTGGCGGTGAATAGATGCAACAGAGGTCTGTTCCAGAAGTCGCTGTGGAGGAAACGCTGTGTCAGAGCGACTGTGTGCAGAACACAGAACACCTGTTTGGTGGGGTACAGCGCGATTCCTTCTCCCGTGCCCTCCCCTCGCCTGCAAACACCTCCGCCGGTCTTTCCACGACAGAGCACTGACTGACTGTGGTCAGCAGCCACTGATGTGTCGGGGTGGGCACGGCTTTGGTGGTCGGTCTATCTGGGTCCAGTTCGTAGACAAAAGCGCTGCAAAAGTAAATGTGATTAATAGCCAGTCATCATCATTGGGCCAGGAAATCCTGAAAACGTGCTCCCTTCTCATTTTCCCATCTGTAGGTCCTCCAGCAGCACCGATGCAGCATCAGTGTCCCCACGGTATTAATATGTTTATACATCAATCAGTCTGATTGACGCACACCTTGTCAGAATCTATGTATCAATGTGGTGAATATATTACCATGATGATCAAGATGACGATAATAGTGAGAAGACATTGATGAAAAGTTTTCTTACGGACCTTTTTATTTATTCAAAGGTTCTTATAGTTTCAGCTCACCTGCAGCATAAATAACGCTGCTGGTTTGAATCCTATAAAGCCAATGCGATTGAAATTTAATATGAAGAGGGACATAAACGTTTGAGTGTCACAGGATAAAAAGGAGATCTTGAACGGGGATCGATCTCAAGTCTCCTGTGTAAAAGTCATGTGCACTAACCACTCTGCCAGAGAAGTTGGTAATCAAGCAATATCTGTTACATAACAGTAACAGGACCCCGCGCTGCCAGCAGGGGAATCATGATGCCGTGTGGTTTCAGTTCCCCACCTCACCATCTGTGTCGCCAGTTTCCCCAGTCTCCAAAACCTTCGTACGCATGGGTCAGAATTAATGAGGGAGACAGCACATTTTCCTGTCAAGTTTTCTTTTTATAAATCACAACTTTTGCTTGAAAACTGGCTTTTGCCAGTTTCAGGCCCCGTTTTGCGCATACGCAGCATTTATACCCCAGTTCTTTATCCAGCCACCACTCCTCCATGTTTGTTCATTCAATGTGTGCTCCTCCATCACAATTGACCAAAACTAAAAGGCCACAACCAAAAACTTCATCATATATACTGTATGCACCTCTTGATGCTGGAGTTGATCCGCTCCCCTCTGTAATATAACCTTTGAGGCTTTTCTGAATGGATTGACTCTGTAACATCACCGGCATAACAAGAAACAGCTGAAAGAAAGTCAATACGGTGGATCTCAGAGGTGGTTGACAAAACATCACTGCAATAATCTTTTAACTTCCAACAAAAGCCAGCTCTGCTGTCTGCTAACAGTATTCCTTTCATAACCTGCAGTTTTATCCTCATACATCAGGGAGAAGTGCATTTAACTTGGTTTTATGTAATAATCTGCAGTTTGCCAAGCCTATACAGACTTCATATTCAATTCAGTGAGCATGTAATGTATTTATGTAGTCCAATGAGTCACCCATACGCCTAAATTCCCCTGCTCCTCCTTACATCTTCAAGCTATGTGTAGACGTGGTGATGATACAAAATGATCAGCTGTGGAGTACAAAGCTACACTCGATGAGATAGGGAAGTCCGGAACTATGTACCGAGACAGGAAATACCTTGTCATATTTGAGATAACCAGCTTTATAGTTCTCTTTTTACCACACAGTTCTAGTTCTTTGTGTTTCCATTGCATCCAAAGAACTGAGAGGTTTGGATGGTTGGAAAAAAAAAAAAGATAGGGCTCAGTCACACTGATGTTGCTTGATTTTCTACGAATGAAAGAAGTGAACTTTGGTCTGCTTGGAAATTTGGGGTCTTTGTTCACTTGCAAATGAGTTTACTTGCAGTATGAAAGCAAATGAGCCAGTTAGCCAAAGAGAGGAAGTGATGTAAGACGCCAGAAATGGGGACTTGAGTTTGGGACTCGGACTCGAGTCTCACTCAAGTCATATACAGTGAATTAAAGGAGCTGTATCATGCTTTTCAAATGTTCCAAAAGTCAAATATAGGCATTTATAAGCTAGATATGTTCCCATCGTTACTATAGAAACTAATTTGGCGTTAAATATTAGTTTTTCGATGCATCTAATTTCCAACACGGAAGTAAGATGGCTGATTGTACTGAACCGCGGAGCTCTCGACCAATTGCAGCATGTTTTACGCCCATTTCATGACGTCGCCCCGGAAGAGACACTTATTCTGAAGGGTCACAGAATTGTCTGTAGCACCGGCACCGGCAGCTCTCATGTGGATGTTAGTAGTAAACATTGATGGATAATTACTCCGATCGACGAGATCTAACGGAGCAGCCTGTTATGGAGCTGTATGCACTCAACACAGAGTCTGATATGGAGTTTGAAGTATACGCAGTACCACAGAAGTACCACAGAGACCCCCGACAAGCAAGTAATTTAGCGAACAAATCATAGGCTAACAGTTAGCGCTGAGCTAAGCAGCACTCACATGGATCTTGTAAACATTGATGGATAATCGGACTCCGATCGACGGGATCAAACGGAGCAGCCTGTTATGGAGCTGTATGCGCTCGACCCAGAGTCTGATATGGAGTTTGAAGTACACGCAGTACCACAGAAGTACCACAGAGACCCCTGACAAGTAAGTAAATTAGCGAACAAATCATAGCCTAACAGTTAGCGCTGAGCTGAGAGATGTGTTGACTCACCAGTGTTGTTGTCTGTCCATGCGCGTTTTTATAGTAGGAACTGCGTCATGTTTCAGAAGTAATCCCAGAGAAAAAAACACTTTACTGCCCGAGATTCATGAAGTTGTCAGGAGTGAAGTTCACACACGAAGTTGAGTTTTTTTTTCCCCCTGCTCCTGAAGTTAAAATCCAACCACTTCTGGCAAGTCGATTCATCCAGTACAACAAATACACTCCCACGCTGAACATAACCACGCTGAACGTAACTGCATTTTCCCCAACTTGCTGTCCTCTAGAGCTTAAAAAAAAAAAAAAAAAAGGAAGAAAATTCTCCTGAACTCTTGAGCAAACTTCTGTTAGCTGATGGCTGCTTGTCTCTGAGGAAATCTTCCTGCAGGTGTTAGTTTCTTCCTCAGAGAGTGTGTATAGGATTCTCTGAGTTTCTGTTCAACAGAGGGCGTCTTGCTACGATACTGAGCATGCGCATTTGGACTTTCGTGATTGGTGCCACGTTCATACGTAACGGGGTGGGTAGTCAGTCGTTTGCAGGGAGGTAGCGCTTGGTTTAAATATTCATGTAGATTACTCAAATATGCATGAATGAAGAAAAATAACGATTTAAATAATTTCTTGATAAGGAAATAACACACTGACATGCTGAAAAGCTCTTAAAAGTCCATTTTTCATGATAGGGCTCCTTTAAGACTCAACAAAGGATATTTACTGAGTACCGATGTCGTTTGGTGCCAGTTCCTAATCTTAATGATACCAGGGTACCAGTAAGATTCTGGACACTGATACTCTAATTGATACTTTTTGAACTGTTGCATAATCACGGCGGTGATTATGCATATGGTGGAGTAAGACAGACACACTTTGCTTAGTCCCACAGCTGTCCTTCACCTACCTTTGGGTCCAGCCTCTTTGACGTCATGTGAACAAGTGTTCTCCACCACTGGAGACGCACACTGTCCAGAGAGGTCTCAGCTGCAGCCTGAGAAATATGTTGCTTTCTCTTCACAAAAACTGGCTCAGTGCTCAAGCAGTGCTTCCAATGCTCTGCTCTGTTTATGAATGGCTTTCTCTATGATCTTCTGTTAGAAGTGTTGAATTGTAAGAACAGCTTCTGTTATGTTCTGACCCTCATTTGTGGGAATTAAAAAGTTTAATCTTTTAACATCTTGTAATGTCTTTATTGTTTACTCTAAATTTAGCTGTAGTATTAATAAGAGTATCAATATTGGTATAGCTATTGATAAAATCATAATGATATACATCCCTAGACTTGACTTAGGGGCTTAGGTTGACCTAACTTAGTTTTGGTTCCGAACACGGCGTGACCAGGTCTGTGTGAACACGCCACTCACTCTCGTAGTCGGAGTAACTCACCTGTTCTCAGACCAGCTGGAGAGGGTGGTTTCAGAGTAGCTTGTGTCGACCTGAAATGTGGTGTGAGTGATGTGTATGTGCCATCTTTAGCTCGTCTGTAATTCCAGATACTCCACCTTTTTGGACTAAACAGGTACCCGTAAGCAGCTGTGCTATTGGATTATCCTTCTTATTGATAGTTATACTACAAATAATATGGTAACACAGCAAAACTGTAACGTTTCGTAAATGTGTGTTATGTTTACAAGAAGCCACGCTTTTTTTCAGCTGGATTTACATGTCTACTTCCGTCTGGTTGCCATGGATACACAACACTCCAGTCTGTACAGCGTCTGCTTGAGCGCGGTGATACAAAGCATACATGAAATAGAGCCGTATTCATTGAAAATTGAAACACTATGATTTTCACTGCTACGGCAGCGCCTGGCTCGACCAAAAATGCATGAAAAGCCTCTTAAACTTGTATTCAATAGACTTTAGACACGACTTAGACTCGTGATTAGAGACTTGTGAACGATCTGGTATGTTTAATGTGTTTTGTGAGTTTTCTGTGTGTATGTTTTCAATCTCTTCTCTGCCTGATCACCTGCTGTATGTTATGCGTTTCCTATCAGTAGTGGTGCGCTGATGTACTTGACATAAATGGCACGCAAACAATCACAGTCATGGATACGCAAATGAACACACCCTTTGTTTTAACTTTTGGGCTCAAAAACTTCACACAGTTGGCCAACAACAGAGCAGCAAACTACAGCGTATGTGGCATAAAAGTACAGGATGTTGGGTCCACCACATTTAATTTTATCTGCCACCTGAAAACCCACCCGCAAAGGTTAGTCACTTTGGAAGATTGATGTTAGCATCTATGCTTCAAACAAGCGTAGTGCTGCAGCGGTGCTAGTTTGTTACGACATAGGTTTCAACCAAATGGTAACTCATTTAGCTTGGTACTGACTGGATATTCTTAAATAAGGAACCACTTTTAGTGCAAAGTTTTGGCTATTATATACTCTGAGAAAAGAAAACAAAGCAATAGGCACAGTATTTTTAAACTTTTCATGTCAGGGTTAGGGTTAGGGTTTTTACACATGCTGAAACAAAATATGTTGAGTATTACTAACATCACTCTAAGCCCGGATTAGTTGAGTTTACTAGAAATGACTAGAAACCTGTTACCTTAAACCATTCTAGCTTTTACGTATGCTAAACTATACGAGTTAAGTTGTACCAACTTGTGCGATAAGTAGTGATTACTAAACGTTAGTTCACTTAACTCATTTTCATTACTCTCCATGATGTTTGAACTAAAAGTCTTTTGTCAAATTTATTCAAATATTTTTAACATACATGAGTCACATTGGATAAGTCTGGATCAGTAAAAAAAATTAAATTGCATGAAGTCAACATGAAACTTGGCAGTATGACGATGCCTTGTAACAACCTAGTGGTTGTGTTATGAGGCATCCCATCATCCACACAGTCTCTCACCCACGCCCCCATTGCTACGTCCACTCACCCCATTCGTCCACTGTGTGCACTTCCGCTCAAGCAGCGTCCTCTCAGCCTTTCATATGGCAATCTCTCTGAAGGACCACGTAGCTTAAGCAGCCACCACAATGCCGCCAACATTCCCAGGAAATAAACATTGACCACGACGCGGAATCAAAGGTAGTTTGGCCCCTTTGTAACTATTCTTGTGCTTCTGTTCAGGGAATAAAAATATTCCTCAAAAACGTGAAAACAATTTAAGCTTAATTCCGCTCGTCTTACAGCCAGTTCAAAACCGTGAACGTGGAAGTCCCTGCACCAGCTGGTGACATCATCAACAAAACAGCTGATCACTCGCAAGTAAAAACCTACCCGAACCAAATTACAAACAACAAAAAAGTAAGTGAAATCACCGTTTTGTCTCTCCTCTGTAAAATAATAATAATATAAAATTGTTATTTTATTGCAAAAGGGAAGCCTGCTTCCTGGATCTGCCTCTGATATGTTCAGGCCCCATTGCAACCTGTGAGTCTCCTGTTTTTTTCTGTTTACCACATCAATAATGTGTCTTTGCACAATAAAATGTTTTATTATGTTTTTGTCCATGTTCTCTCTTCAGTTTATGCTGTGGGGCAATTTATGTGGGGAACTAAGACACATTGTTTGAAGACTGGAACTGTGCACTCTGATTTTCTGAGAATACAAAAGTGAAATAAAATTTTTCTTATTGTGTGTTTACTTTTAGAAAAATAGTTTGTCTCTCCTGATAACTGAAAGGGTCTACATCCAGTGTGCAGGTCCTTGTGTGTTCGGTTAAAATGACCAATAAAAAAAAAATATATATCCTATTTGTCAGGGGAGATACCTGGCTGACGGCCCATGGGAATGCAATGAATCTGAGCACAGACCTTCGCAACTAGCAGTTATGACAATACACGTACACAATTATCACAAGACAACTTCTCTTAAAACTGCGACAATAAAGGCATAAAATGCAAAATGGCATCGATCAATTATACTGCACTGCTAAATACTATTGTGTAAATCTACAATAGTAAGTAAAAATGCTACACTGTATGAAATAAAGAGAGCTGTCAAAGCTACTTCATAGCTGCCGACCACCCACTCACTGAGATGAGGATGTTCATTTCAGGATGTGTTACATTATGCATGTACAATATTGAACAAAAATAAAAACTGTATATAGCATGTAAACCAACAAAAAGGCCTTTTGCTGTTAAAATAAACAGGTACAAATACCCCGCTGATATTTTTGCCCACATGCTGTGGCTTTGAAAGCCTATCACTGCCTCTCAGCAGCCAAATCTCATCTGAGTGTCATATTTCTGGACCTTGATAGAGCTGCAGAAAGCCATGTGGGATGTTGAACAACCTATTTACATGTTCAGTGTGTGTCTTGTTGTTTTTGGTTTGTTTTTTTCTTTCTATCCACCATAAAGAGCATAAAACACCCCAACTACTGTATAATATTTCTGAAAGTCGCTTCATTCCTACAGTTTAAGTAAAATGCACAGAAAATAAAAAGCAACACATGCTGGCTGCGTTCTCTGCAAGGCTGTTTGGTTTATGTATGTGGGATAAGGGTCAAGTACACCCAGCGGCGTTTAAATTCAGAAGCAGAACAGCTTGAAGCAAAAAGATACAATTTACAGGACTGTACAGATGCATTATGAAAGTAACAACTATTCACAGCTGAGGTTATACTGTCATGAGCAACACATCAGCATAAACTTTGCCTGGATTATACTGTATTTCTAATGCAGCAGCTGGTACTGTTAGACTTATTAAAAGCATGTTACCGAATAGTGTTGTTACATAACTGAGAAAGAAAGAGAAGGCCAACACATCTAAACTGTTGGACTTTTATAATGTTAAACATGGACTGAATGGTAATTAAAATAGTTCCACAGGGAAAAGGAATGTTAATGCAAACGCGTTGATGTATAATAATTAGATTTAGTTTGTCATTACAAGTCTGGTTGCAGGAGGTGATGGCTTCTGGTGAGATGGCCTTCGGTCCAGTATACCTGAAGAAGGCTCGGACTGACTGCCATGCCGGGGGGAAGCTTATAGAAGTGGGGGGTGGAGTCCTGTACAACCAAACTAGGAACATAAAAGACTCACGGAAATGGGGACAGAGCCCTTTACAACCAGACCAGGATCACGCGAGGCTTAAGAAGTCGGGACGGAGTCCTGGACAACCAGACCAGGATCATACAAGGCTTTTAGCAAGGTCACATGGACATTTTTGTCATGGTTAAACCATTCTTGAGTCTACAAAAAGAGTTAGATCCATATTTTATGCATCATGTGACCACGCCAAAAATTCGGAGCAGTTGACACAACTAGGGGTGTCCCCGAATAGTCGACAATTTGACAATTTGTTTCCAGGACTGTGCTTCAACTGTCAGCCTCTAAGTCGAATAGTCGAAGATGGGAAACAGTCTGACAGACATAAACACGGCGTCCACTTCGTGCGCAATGCTCAAGATGGATGCGCTGGTGCTGCTGGAGGTTTACTCAAATTGTATCAGGAAAGAACATGGTTTTAAGGACCATAATGTCCTGAATCATGAAGCCTGCGGCTGACATCAGACTCCCTAGAGCAGCACTTTTATCTTTGTACTGAATTGGACCGGCGGTCTCGCCGCATCAGCTGTTGAGCGGCTCCTCAGTGATTGGTGGAGATGTCAGGGGAAGATGCTGAACCATTCCAGCAAGCTGTAGAATAATCATGGCACTGATGTTCTGCACATTCCCTCCACCTCCACTCCACGCCATCCGGAGGAGATTCTCCTGACGGTTTTATTGTTAACGAAGCGATGAGCGCACCTCTCCTGTTAATGTGATTTCCTGACACACAACTTATAAAGATTCAGGCGGTAACAGGTGCTGTAGAGCACGGCTCTTTCTGTGGCAGGATATATTTACTTATTTATTTAGGTCAGATCTTGTTTTATTTTAGGACATTATAAACTTTACCCGGAGACTGTGTGTCTCAGCAGCGCAGCGTCATCGCCTTTTTGCTGTGCACTTTCTAACTTTTACTTTTACATGGATATAACTTTGTACTTCGTTATGAGCCTTTTTTTTTCTTTGCTGTGTGATTCATGTATTTATTCAGTGAAGGTTATTCTATTGGAATTCCTCTTTATGTGTTTGACATTTGAACCGTGCGCGGTGCACACAGACTGTTAAAACCTTTTAATTCCCTTTCCCGACTTTAAATTGTTGAGCAAAACAACAAATAAAAAAACATTAGGTTTATGCCTGCAGTGTTCTCTGAAAGATAAAAATCTAATTAATGAATTGTTTCACACCAATATACCTTGTAATTTTCTTTTTGTTGAATATTTAAAAAAAATAAGATAAGGACTGTTAAAGAGCAGACACGTTTAAAGTGGAAATGCACCCCCAACCTAACTTTATTTAATAGACGGAGTCCAGGTCTTATCAATAATTATATACCACAGGTGAAAAATATAAGCATATAAAAGAAAAACGTTGCTAAGTTTGACATTTTTAGGACAAGAGCGCCACCATCTTGCTGTACACTAAGCTCTGACGTCACCAGGTTGGTTTCCCATCCGACTCTGCATTAAATCAATAGAAATAACCAGCTAAGCTGCACTATAATTAACAAGCCAGGACATGTTTTAGAAGATTAATATGAGTCTAGTAAATAAAGTTTGGTTGGTTGCCCGTTGCATTTCCACTTTAACAGCCGAATCAGTGATATAGAAAAATGAAAGTTGATGGAGACTGACCAATTGTTATCTTATGCCAAGTGAAAAATGTAATTTATTTAATGAGGTGTTTTAGCTCTTTCTACAGAGCAGAAAAGACGCAAATGACATTATGAATCAATAAGGGAAAAAAAAAAACAAAAAAAAAAACACGGTTCGATAATTTTTCAACCAATGGCATGATCTGATGAATCAGGTTCGACAATGAAAATTTTTAGTCAGGGACACTTCTAGTCACAACAGAACGGTTGAAGGAGGTCAGTTGGATGATTCCAAAATCCAGAATGGTTGGATGCAAAGGTTGAAGTACCCACCAATGTTTTTAACTTTTCAAGGTTTTAATAATCTGCCGGATATGAAGGAATTACCACTAAATGAACCAACTTGTAAGTAGCTACGTTGACATGGACAAATAATTCATCTTTCCGATCAGAGTCCAGCTAATGTGTTTATATGGACACATGGGAAAAGGGATCTTTATTTGATAGACAGATTTTTTTAATCGTAATGCTTTGACACGCATAATGCCTCTGAATTTGGAACAAGATGGGTTTTCCTTTTTAAATTTATAATCTTTTGACCGTCGTAATGCTCAATAATCTTTAACTCTTTCAGTGTCAAACAAAAACGTTGCATCCGCCACAGTCTCGTTCTGTTTTGCTTCTGCCTCCCAGCCAGCATTTCCATGGGTTAGATTTTGGCTGCATACGAGGGACCCAAGTGGGTTTGTCCACATTTCCACCTGTGTTTTCTCACTTGGGTTTCCACTTATGGGGCCCATGTAACTTGAACTATTAGATCTGCAAATTTGCCCAGTTCAAGCCCATGCCCATAGGCAATATGGGCAAGCACAGGTGGGGCCACCATGGAAACCGTGGACAAACCCACTGGGGTCCGTGGTATGCAGCCAAAATCGAATCCATTGGGCCCCAAATGTCATGACGTAGTGACAAGAGTTTCATGCTTAAAACGTTTCTGAAAACAACCATGAAATCGTGCAGCGAGAATCCAGATCATTCAAGTCTAGTTCGTTGAGAAAACATATGAGACCGTTCCCTTGCAGAAGTGGGAACAGACTGTGGTAGTGGGGAAAGATGGCTGAACCAGTACAACCAGACTAGTGTTTTTTTACATGCCAGACGTTCGCGCTACTCAGGCTTTTTATATAAACTACAGTATGTGAGAACATCAGCTGTTACAGCTCAGACAGGACAATACACCTTTCTGCCTTGTGCAACAGAGGAGGGAGGGGGGGGATTGGTATGAAAATCTGGTCAAAAATAACATGCCGTAACACTTTTAGCGATACTCCTAGCTCTGTCGCGTCATTCTAGAGATGGGGAGTAGAGTAACCCCAGCTTTACACCGGGTCTGTGAGTGCTGCGTCCCGTGCATGCCACGCCATGTCGTGCACTGCTAAATGTTCTGATTTTAGTCAATGGTTTGATTACATTGAGCACACTGCAGCACGAGCGGTCTGTCGTCAGTCTGTTGCATCTCGCCACTGCGCTAAATGTATGCTAAACCTCTATTGTTGACATTGTTTTCTTAGACCTCAGTGCATGTTCTACACATCACTCTTGTAGCCACAAATTTAACTTCCTCTGGTTGTTAGTACAGCTAGCGCAGCATGTTCCCGAGCTGTACAAGTACATTTTTTTGAATATTCTTGTTGAAATGTTGAATAAATCTCTACCACCGGCTCTCTACCACTCTGCAACTCACAGAGTCACTGAAAACAGCTGTGATCAAACCTCTGCTAAAAAAGGATAATCTAGATAAGACACAGATGAGCAGCTACAGGCCGATCTCCAATCTTCCATTTTTAAGTAAGATCATTGAAAAAGCAGCCTTTCACCAGCTAAATGACTTTTTAAGAGAAAACAACCGTTATGATGTCTTCCAGTCAGGTTTTAGACAGCACCACAGCACCGAGACTGCTCTGACCAAAGTCATGAATGACATATGTCTGAATACTGACACTGGAAAAATGTCAGTGTTGGTTTTACTGGATCTCAGCGCTGCATTTGATACGGTTGACCACATTATATTACTCCAATGACTGGAGAAGTGGGTGGGTCTATCTAGTTCTGTACTAAACTGGTTCCATACATACTTGGAGAACAGGAAGTACTTTGTGTCAGTAGGCAATTTTACATCTGAGCAGACAAAAATGACCTGTGGAGTTCCCCAGGGCTCTATCCTGGGGCCTCTTCTGTTTAACATCTACATGCTCCCACTGGCTCAGGTTATAAAGAACAACAATATTAGTTACCATAGCTACGCAGATGACACACAGCTATATATCACAGTATCACCAGGAGACCGGGGCCCTGTAAAACCACCAATCAGGCCAGAAATCTGGGTGTAGTGATGGACTCAGACCTAAACTTTGAAAAATACATCAAAGCGATCACTAAATCAGGCTACTATCACCTGAAGAACATCTCAAGGATAAAAGATCTGATGTCTCAGGAAAATCTGGAAAAACTAGTCCATGCATTCATCTTCAGTCGGCTTGACTACTGTAACAGCGTCTTTACTGGTCTACCTAAAAAATCAGTTAAACAGCTGCAGCTCATTCAGAACTCTGCTGCCCGAGTTCTCACAAAGACCAGAAAAGTGGACCACATCAGTCCAGTTCTCAGGTCTTTACACTGGCTGCCGGTCCATCAGAGAATAGACTTTAAAGTTCTGCTGCTGGTCTATAAAGCTCTGAATGGTTTAGGCCCAAAATACATCAGTGACCTCTTGACCCAGTATGAACATTAGACCCCTCAGGTCATCTGGATCTGGCCTTTTATCAGTTCCCAGAGTCAGAACCAGACATGGAGAAGCTGCGTTCAGCTTCTATGCTCCACATGTCTGGAACAAACTCCCAGAACGTCTCAGATCAGCTGAAACACTTAGTTTATTTAAATCCAGGCTGAAGACCCACCTGTTCTCAGCTGCATTTACGTAGATTTTATTCAAAAGTTAAAATCCGCACGTCTCTGTATTCTCTCTTTTTAATCTTAAATGCTTTTAATTTTGAATCATGCTTCTAATTGTTTTTTTCTCTCCCTTTTGCTTATAATGTTTTATGTAAAGCACTTTGAGTTGTTCTGTACATGAAATGTGCTATACAAATAAACTTGCCTTGCCTTGCCTTGCCTTACCAGAAACAACACCTTACACTTTGAATCAATGGCCAAGCGCTATTTCCAGTATCTTGCAGGAAGTTGATCGCATAATCGTTTCTACATTTGCTAGCTCAGGAATAAGGTGGATAGAAGTGGGGACGGAGTCCTGAACAGCCAGACCAGGAACAAGCTAGGCTTATACTGTAGAAGTAAGGACAGAGTCCTGTAAATGAGGAACATGCTGACCGTGGAGATCTAAGTAGAAAAAAAAAGGCTACACAGAAGAGCATAGCTCCTCACTGGTATAATAAAGGAAAATGAAAGAGTTTGATCCGAACACTCTGACTGAAGTTTCTGATCTATGACAGAATGGATAACATCAACCAACCCTAGTGAACTGGACTAGTTGAAGAGCAAAAACTCTAAACTTTACTTCTTTGAAACTAAACCAACCACATTTCATTTCTCTTTTGTAGAAAATGGTGTGCCTCCAAGAAATGATAACACTGTTAAAGTCTATCTTCAGGGATTAATTAAAACCTAAAAATTGGTCTATGTTCATTCATAATCCATAATTTAGAGTCCCCCCCCATCCCCCCATGGAAATAAATCCTTGATGCCTCAAAATGGATCAGGTGTAACCACCAAGTATGCAAATTAGCTTCTTTCCCTTCTGCCACTCATGCTACTTATTAAATCCCTTGCAGCATATCAAGCACAGCATACTGTATGAATGTGTACAAATATTAAACTGGTGTTTTCTTTCAAATAACAGCAATCACCAATTACTTATTCAAATTTTCAGATGATGCTGCAGGTCTTGTTGACCTTAATGGAACTAAATCAATTGAATTTAAGCTCCTAACTCGATTTAGCGAAAACCTGATCCAAACAGTCAGTAATCTACTGCTTCCAACATGCTGCTGAAATTGGTGCCCGGCTCATTAATGAGAGATATGATCAAAGTAGACGTAGCCAGTGATGGATCATACATGCATACCCCTGCAAACTTCAGCCATTACAATAAACATAGTGCAGGTTCTGATTAAAAGTTACTGTTGCACCGAAAGAAGATGCCAGCAAGTGCTAACATGTTTTAAAGGTTGAAGTTTGTCTCTGCAACTTGTTCACAGATCACTGAGTCTTGGGAATTAGAAGAAAAAAAAAAGGTTTTAAATTTGAAAATTAAAAAGATAAGTTATACTACAAAGGTTTGCCAAAAAGAATCAAGGTCTTGGCTGTTCAACAACATACTAGTGCAACATCCTGACTGTAATTTCATTTTAACAAAATAGTTGTTTTGATGTGAACACTTTCTTTTTGTCAACACTGTCAGATGTTTCAAAAGCAAAATATTTTATTGATTTGGTCTAATATGTATTTAGAGTTTTTAAATCATTTGGCATTCTTAGTACACAAATAGTCATCCCCAAAGTTATTCATACCCTTCCGTTAAAGAAGGAAAAAAAATCAGCTGTCAGTGAAATACCTTGAAATTGACAAAACTAATACGAAATTAAAAAAAAAAAGATTTATGTAAATTATGACATTGATTTTGAATTGTGGTTCAACAGAAATATTTAAAACAAACAAATAAATAAAAAATAAACCAATTAAACAGGCATGATGGGATTCCTAAAATAAAATTTTATTGAACCAATCTCTGCAGTGAAATGTTTTCTGTAGTGACCAATCTGACTTCTGCACCCGATGACAGGTATTTTGGCCCACTGTTTATAAGCAAAGTGTTCTACTTTGTCTGGGACAGTTTCGATTTTTTTCATAATATGTATATATATATATATATATATATACATACATATATATATATATATTTAACCACAATTATAAAGCAATATTTTGTCTAAATAAATTATAATTCAGCATATGTTGTTAAATGTTGAACATTTACTTTAATCTTTTTTTTTATACTGTTTCTCTTAAATATTTAATTTCATTCATATTTCATTCAGGACATGTCTTTTTGATTGACATGCAGCAGTCCGGGAGCCCGGCCTACCGACCAGTAGGGTTTTCATGATACTAAAATTTCATTCTTGATACCGATACTAAGGATGGTGGTCGATACTCAATACAATTTTCAATACTATATGGGTGAAATATCACCCCAAAAAATAACAATCCATAAAATACAACAAATATATATATATATATATATATATATATATATATAAATACATATATTTACATCTATGTATATATATATATATATATATATTTATATATATATATAAATAAATATATATATATTAGAGGGGGCAAGATGGCGCCTGTGTCTGGTCACGCCACTGGTCGCCTTGTTTGTAGATTATTAGCGATTATTCTTGCAATATGTGAGGTCATATCAGTCCGAGTATCTAATGGATATGCTTCTGCTGTTTGGAGTTACGAACATGGTTCTCTTTTTGGCATAAAGGAGTCCATGGAGTCCCTTTATCGTGATTGGGAAAAGTACAGCCAAACTTTTCCTCCACCTGTTGTCTGCTCAACCAACTAACTTGAGTTCCTGTTGCTGTTTCGTGCTCCGGGCAAGAAGAGGAGACAGAGGAAACGTGGCTCCAGATCTGGCGTCCAAGTTAAGCGCAGGAGGGCTTCACGTTTGTGGGCCGACATCCTGGATTACCGGGCCAGATGTTTACGGTCGATTCCTCTCCTCAATTTGCGCTCTGGGGCCGGTGCGCCCCCGACGCCGCCTTTGCTGGCTTCATTGACCAGTGTGTGGGAACCAGTGCAGCACTGGAACTGGAATTACTGGGATGCTTTGCCACCGCGCCTTCCTGTGTTTACATCTGCCTATCCGCGTGTGACATCCCGGCTCAGCTGGAATCCACGTGACCGCTTCGTGTGCCTTCGGCAAATTCCGTTGCATCCAGCTGACGCAAAGGCTGTGACATCATCTTCTTCGTCTCGGCTTGGTCTATTGAATGCTCGCTCAATCGCAAATAAATCCTTTTCACTGAATGAACTTTTTGTCAAGCAAAACTTGGATTTTCTGTTCCTTATGGAGACCTGGCAGAGAGAGGGGGAGTTCATCCATCTAAATGAACTCTGTCCTGATGGCTGCTCGGTTGTCGGGTAACCCCGCCCCTCCCGTCGTGGAGGTGGTCTCGATGTGGTATACAGGGAAAATTTCACTTGTAAAGTGACGAAGACTCAATCTTTTTCTTCCTTTGAATCACTGATGTTCAAGATTGGTTCTTCAGGCTCATTTCACTGTGTGTTGATTTATCGTCCACCTGGCCATGCTGCTATCTTTTTAAAGGACTTTAGTGATTTTTTTATCCTCAATAATTATGTTGGAAAATGTTTTAATAGTTGGTGATCTAAATATTCATGTCGATGACGGCAATTCTTGTGCAGCTAGCGAACTTTTAACACTGACTGAAATTTTTAATTTCAAGCAGCATGTTTCTGGCCCCACCCACCAAAAGGGCCACACTCTTGACTTAGTTTTTTCTTTCTTGGTATTAATGTGGCTAACCTCTGTGTTAAAGATGTCCACATTAGTGATCATTGTTGCGTTTTATTTGATCTGCTTTTTGCCCCCAAACCTGTGCCCTGTCAGACTAAGTCAAAGAGGTGCATTATTACTGAGAATACGGCAACTCAGTTCTCTGCTTTGTTGAACTCTGATTTGTCTGTGGAATGTCATGATGTGGACAGCCTCACCTGTAGATTTAACAGTCATTGTAAATCAATTTTGGATCAGGTTGCTCCTGTTAAATCTAATCTGGTGGAAAAAAAAGTCAGGGACCCATGTCCCTGGATTAATGAACATATTAAGGACATGAAGCGACTTTGTAGGAAAGCAGAGCGTCTGTGGAAGTCTACCAAACTTGAAGTTCACAGATTGCATCTTAGGGAACTTATGTCTTCCTTAAATGAAATGATAAAAAAATGCTAGATCTGACTACTTTCGTCAGCTGATCATCTTAAACAAGAAGAAACCCCAGTTTCTGTTTGACACCATTGGTTCTATTGTGTGTCCTGTTGCTCCTCCTACACCTGTTTCTTGCAAAGCTGATAGTGATGCATTCTTAAAGTTTTTCATCAGCAAAATTCAGAATATTAAGGCTAATCTTCCCCTGCTCTCACTCTGTAACCCTGTCACCATTGCTGAACCTGCACCTTATGAGTGGTCCTCTTTTAATCTGGTCACCCAAGCTGATATCTCAGCTTGGGTGACCAGAATGAAGCCCTCCTTTTGTCCTTCTGATGCTCTTCCTTGTAAACTCTTTCTGAAAGTGTTTGATGCCATTGGCCCCTGGGTTACCAAGCTGGTTAACACCTCACTGTCATCTGGTGCTTTTCCCAGCTCATTCAAACATGCTTTTGTGGAACCACTTCTCAAAAAAAAACTAATTTGGATGCTACTGTTACAAATAGTTTCAGGCCGATATCAAAGCTTCCATTTCTGTCCAAACTCTTAGAGAAAGTGGTCTCTGAACAACTGACATCCTTTCTAGAGACAAACAATATTTTTGACCCCTTTCAGTCTGGTTTCCGCAAACACCACTCTACGGAAACCGCCCTGCTCAAAGTCTCTAGTGACATTATGATGTCCGCAGACTGTGAGAAATGCACTGTTTTAGTCTTGTTGGATCTCTCTTTGGCATTTGACACTGTCGATCATGAAATCTCGTTAACAAGACTGCATGAATTGATTGGAATGTCAGGACCTGTTCTGTCCTGGTTTGCTTCCTTTTTGTCAGGTAGGAGTTTTAGTGTTTCAGTAAATGAGTTTGTGTCTGATTCTGCAGAATTGCTGTGTGGAGTACCTCAGGGTTCTGTTTTAGGCCCAATTATGTTCCTTTTGTATGTCCTCCCCCTAGGAAACATAATCAGGGAGTTTGTTGATGTTTCATACCACCTATTTGCAGATGATATCCAGCTGTACTGCTCATTTAAGGTCTCTGAGATTCACAAATTGAACTCCTTAATTAACTGTCTTGTGCAAATCAAACAATGCAAACTCCCTGCAGTTAAACTCAGATAAAACAGAGGTGCTGGTGTTTGGCCCTGATGATGCCATTCCTGGTATCAACCACTATTTGGGTGACCTGAGTGCTTCATCCAAATCAAGCCTCAGATATCTTGGTGTTTTCTTTGATAAAGCTATATCACTAGAACACCACTCTAAGCAGCTTACGAGGAACTGTTTCTTCCAGTTAAGGAACATCTCCAAACTGAGGACGGTTGTCTCAAAAGATGACCTCGAGTTGATTATTCACGCTTTTGTTTCATCTCGTTTAGACTATTGCAACAGTTTATATTCTTGTCTAAACAAAAAGGACCTATCTCGTCTGCAGCAGGTGCAAAACTCTGCAGCAAGGTTGCTGTCTCGTACCAACAGGAGGGCTCATATTACTCCAGTTTTAAAGTCGCTCCACTGGCTTCCGGTTTCTTTTCGCTTTCGCTCTAAAATTTTGGCACTGACTTTCAGAGCTCTGCAGGGTCAGGCTCCATCTTACATCAGGGACCTTTTATGCCCCTATGCTCCCCCTCGGAGGCTAAGGTCACTGGACCAGCATCTGCTCATGGTCCCTCATACTCGCTTCAAGACACGAGGGGATCGTTCCTTCCAGACAGTTGCACCGAAGCTCTGAAACGATCTTCCGTTATCTATACGTTTGTTGGACTCCATTGATGTCTTTTAGGGGCAAACTGAAAACCTACCTTTTTCTCCAAGCGTTCTAACTTCAGTAGCGAAAAGGCTGTTTTATGACCGCCATGCTGATTTTTATTCAAATTTTCTCATTGCTTATATTGTTTTTTGTATTTTATATTTGCTGTATTTTATTTTCTTGTATTTTAATTATTCCCTCTGTACAGCACCTTGTGACATCCCCTTGTCTGTGAAAGGCGCTATAGAAATAAAACTTACTTACTTACTTACTATATATTTATGAGAGAAGGCATTAAAAATGTAAAATAAATACATTATCTTAGTTAACAGAGACATAGATATTATATATAGAGTGGTTTAATTTGCTAAGTTATAGTGTATTCCAGTTTTCTCTGAACTCGTTTTTCCGAGGTAATTTTCCGAGGAAATGACGTTGTGAACTTGTTTCTCTGGGATACGAGCTTGTAATTTGCAGAGGACGTCAAGATTTTAGATTTAAGGTGGCTGCATCCAGTACCATTGTAGTGTTTATTAAACTTTTGTGTAAGATTTTGTCTATTCATAAGTTTCAAGTGTAAACGGCACCAAGTTGTTGTTATTGAATTTTAAGTTCCCACGGTGGTCTTTTTTTTTTTTTTTTTTTTTTAATGCAGCATGAATATGTGTTGTTTATTAAACACACACAGTGAAATTGGCTGTTGTTGTCATGGTAGCATTGTTATAACATTGTGTTATTTTTCTAGCTGTTCTAGCTCACAAATAGACTGATTTGGAGATGTTTAATTTTTCCTTAGTTGGTGCAACTGGAATGCAAAATACCTGTTAATGACATCACCAACTCGCTACTGCTTGGAATCCCGAGACAACCAGAACGCACCATTAGCCACACTGTAAACAATGGGTGCTGCAGGGAGATGTTGTAGGGGAGGGGCTGCCCGCAGCAGTGCCTGTTTGAAAGGGCAGAGGTGGCTGATACTTTCAGCGACTCAGCAGATGCCAAAGTGGCATCCCCCCAAATTAAAACTAACACTTAAACTAATAAAAACTACAACAAACTAAAACTAAGCATTTTCCAAAAAATAAAAACTAGCAATCCTGCTCAAACTGAATTGAAAAACAAAAAGTCAAAACTGAAACTAATTAAAAATCCAAAACTATCCTTTGTCTGAAGATGAGGAGCACACAGGAGCTGATCTACATTAAAAAATATGGCAATGGCAAATAATAAATGAAAAAAAAGACATAACAAATGTCAGCTTTAACTACCATCATGGTACAGCTGCAGATGTTCTTATTCATCTGTCTAGAATAAGGGGAGTGGAGATGGTAACATTGGGGAGTGGGTAGCGTAGTGGTAATGTTGCAGGCTTTGGCGCGGCAGACCCAGGTTTGAGTCCCCGACACGACACTTAGGTGAACTATTGTGGACCCTTGAGAAAGGTCCTTAACCCCCACCAACTGCTCCCCGGGTGCTTTAATTAGCAGCCCACTGCTCTCAGGTTCAACCTGAGATGGAGGAAAAGAGAATAAATTCTATTTTTAATATTTTTAATGAATTTATTATATTTTTTTTTTTTTTTTAAAAGTGTGATTTATTGTTATTTTTTTTTTTATTTTTTAATATTAAAAATTCCCCATCTCCCCCCCTCACACATATGATAATTTTTTACCACCTCTCCCCTCCTCCCAGCCCCTCCTCCATCACCTTTTTTCCATAAAGCTCCCATTTTTTCCCTCCTTTCCCCCCCTCTTTTATACACAAAATTTTTTTTCCCCCTTTCCATTACAGGGTTGACAAATCACATTCTTAGGTGTTAAGCTGAGTTGTTTGCATAGTGACCTCCTAATATTTTGCTCGTTCTAGTAGAAACGCCCACATTGCATATTCACCTATAGCAATGGATAGCGGGGCTATTTTGCCCAATAACAGGCACAAACCTTTTGCCCTTTTTGTAAATCAGTTCCGGACAATTATTGCGTGTACAATAAAGATAGTATGCGTTTTAGTACACACACATCTTTCATAAATCAGGGCCAAAGTGTCACTGAACCAGAACACTTAGAGGTCACATTATGGTTTTGACACTTTTTGTGGTTAATAATCTTTTTGGAGAACAACATGATGTGCAATAAATATTTAAACATTGAAGAATGTACATGCAAATTCAAAAGTTTTGACAAAGTCTCAGTCAGTTAACTTGGAAAGGTTTTGGTACATTTTTGGTTCATTCTGGTATAATACAAAAGGCCAAATATCCTGTTTGTAAATGTGTATCCTTCACAGGGAGAGAGAAGACAAAATAATTGTGATGTTGTTAAGAAACCTTGGATTCTTTGTGTTGAATCATTATGAATCGTCGCATGAATCAAACTGAATCACATTGTATGAAGTCAAAGTGTTGTTAAATCATTAATTAATCACTTCGTATTGGCAAGAGGCTTCACTTTATCGTTGCTGTATCATATCACTGGCAGCGTATCAGAATGTGTATCAAATCGGCCTCATTGGTGGAGATTCACATCCGTAGTTTATATACAGGTGGAGGGAGAATAATGAGCAGCAGCATCAGGGCTACTTCTCCTCTGGCATCCCCTGGCTAAAAAGCAAACAAACAAAAACAGTCGATACAATAAAAAAAAAAGTAAAGGTACAACTCTGTACAAAATTTCTTGCATGTTTGGGTCCGTTTTTGTCCGTTCAGCCAACCCCCCAACCTTGACACAAGGCCCGGCCAGCACCCAGGAGGATTAGACCAGCCCAGATGGCCGCCTTGCAGGGGCAAGTACCAGCCCTGGAGCCCCCAAGCTACACACTTTGGGCACCATCGATCACCCGCAAACCCTAAAAAAAAAAAAAAAATTGCATTACATAAATAAAATTCATTTTATTTCATTCTTTGAGAAAATCAAATGCATATCAGCAGAATGACTTTTTAAAAAAAATCAAACCTCAGCTTTTTTTTCTTAAAAAAAAGCAAAAAAACCCAAAACAAAACAAAACAAAAAAAAAAAACCAAAAAGCAAATCCAGTCATTACAGTAAAAAAAATGAACAAATTGATATTTGATGATCAGATAAGTTGCATTAACCCGACGCTGAATTGAACTCACTCTTCCTGCAGGTGCTTCAGTTCGGATGCTGCTGCTTTGTGCACAAACTGCATCATTTAGGAGCCGAGCGTAAACGTGAGAGAGGTTAAGTGAAGAAGACAGACCAGCGAGGGGAAAATGACAGCGTACAATCGCCCTCTAAAACCCTCCATTAACTGTCTCAAGAGGGGATCCCACATAGTGTGAGGCTCCTGTCTGCTTTAAATTTTAAATTCTGAGACCATTTCAGGAATCTCATTATCTGGCTTTTTGTACACAGCTTAAAATAAAATACACAAAGAACTTGACTGCCTGGTGCGCTGCCTCTTTTAAAAGACAAGGACACAATGAGCAAATATTTATCCTCTTTATTTTCAGAGTTTTGCACCAAACTGTCTTAAGTTTTATGATTATTTTATAGAACAAGGCCCCCAAATTCCTCCTTTACTTAGAAATATTTATCTCAGACTTTAAAGACTTGCAAAGTCACACATTTCCATGACAGATTGAAAGAAGCCATCTCAATGTTGTCTGACTGCTAGTGTTTTGTAACTACTGAGCACAAGCAGTGACTTTATTTATGCATCCAGTCATTGCATTTATATTCCACAGCACATGCAAACACATCCACACCTCCACTCAGTCCCATTTTTCTGTTTATGGCTTTGTGCATCATATTTACTGAGCAGATTGGTGACCTCGGTCACTTCATCCCAACAGACAGCTGAATGAAAGCAGGATGGAACAGAAGAATAGAATAATCCATTAGCTGCTCTTCAGAAGGGAAATTTGCATCATTGCAGCAGCAAAAGGACCAAGCAATGACAAAAATAGTATCCTTACGCAAGCAAGAAATAAATAGATGAAATGACATGTATAATAAAAGGTATTTACAAAAATAAAGACACTGAATATATAAATGGAAAATTTAAACGTGAAACTATTGGTTGTTAATATATAAACTTCTTATGTATTAAAAACACTTGTAGTGTTACAAGTGTTTACAACACACAGTATGAAAAATCTACTAAAACCGTAGGGACAGGGAATGCAGGGAGAAGCAGCTCCATTCTAGTAACGCCTTCAAATGAAACTGCTGGACCCAAGTTCAAAATATGCCGACTGTCCTTTTTGGCTCTCTATCTTATAGAACTGGGTTGAAACACTATCTTCATTCCTGGTTTGATAGATCCAAACATTCCTTAGATGTTGTGACTTCCAAACCTTTCTGACCGTCGAGGGCAGTTGCAAGAATGCGCAAGTTTGCATTTCCCACGAGCTTTTGTGATCCAGATACATTGAGTTTTGAAAATAGCCCTGCCCCCTCTACAGAAACATAATATGTTCAGTTATCTTTGCTGGTAATTATTAGAGCATTTCACAATGTTGAAAAGCCTAAGAAACACCTCGTAAGAAGACGCTATTAATACAAAACATGAAATGATAATTAAACTCCACTAAAACATTCATATTTAAACAAAATCAGGGTTAAGAGTGTGGGTGGTGCAAAAAAAACTGTTTTCCAGGAACAGGGGTCTTTTTCCATTTCTGTGTCACATGATGTTAATCCAAACACTGTATTAGTCTAAATATTTTTTGTTTGAGGGTGTTTACAGTTAAGATACTTTGTTGTCATTTCAGGCTAAATTGAATTCAGCAGAAACAGTGAGAGGGCCACGATGGCCAACAAGGGCGTCGCCATCCACTCGACACCGGAAGTCCCAAGTGGAAGGTTCTTCTTCATGTAACTTACTAAAAATCTAACCCTAACCCTAACCACCCGACTACACCACACGCATCTGGGTTGCAAGCCGCTGATAGATACTCTCGGTGATGTTTCACTAACTGACTTCCAGTATGGATTGGATGTATGGCGGCGCCCTTGTTGGCCATTGTAACTGCAGGAAGGTACTCCTGGAAACAGCAGATGACATGTTCATGTTTTCACCGTAAACACTCACATATCTGCGCTGTCACTGGTGGCCTTGAAATCCAGAGGGAGAATCTGTTGAATCTGCTGTTTCTATCATTTTCACCTCAATGTCAGGCTTTACTGCTTAAGATTGGCTAACTAGGTTTGGAGTCACAACAAGCGAGTGTTGGAGAGATGTTAAATTGCTGCTGAAATAAGTCAGGCTGTCTATCCGCCCTACTGGTGTGAAGATTCAGCCCCCTGCTGGGTCTCCTTGTTTCCCCAGCATCTAACAGACATCCAGCTGTCAGCCAGGACATTCAGGCTGTGCCTGTGCAGAGTGGAGCGGTGGAGCATATAATGTTGGTCTTGGGCTTTAAAGTTTTTTTTTTATCCTTTTCTTTTCCCTTTTCCCCATTTCCACCACAATTTGTCTGTCCTCTTTTCCAGCTTATGTGGGGGTCCTTAGTACCCTGATTGCAGATATTTTCTACCTGTGGCTCGTCTTCCTCTCTTGACCTGATCCATTTTCATTGCCGGTCCCTGTGACAACAATGTGGTTTTGATCAAGCCACAGACAAAGCCAGCTCTTATCTCCATGCTCCAGTGGCGGGTCTTAAAAATTTTACATGGGGGGGCAAAGGAGAGGCAAGAGGTCCAAGCAGGGTGGCAGTGTTGTATGTCCTCAATGAAGTACGTGAACATCTTCTATATTTGAATGGAATAAAGAAAAACACCCTTAAAACAATTTAGAAAAGTGTCTTTCACTCTTGTTTTGCTTTGCATCTTCACTGTTGTGTTTGGTGGTTTATATATTCTTTGACAGATTCCACTGTTTTTTCTGCTCAGCAACATATAGCAGACTGATAAATTCAGAAACTGTGTTTTGGAGCTAAATGGGCTTTATGCACAACTCCACTACTTCCTGAACTCAAGCCAGCTCCATTATTTTCTGTCTTTTATTACTGGACAAACTGATTAATCCAGGTGTGCAAACCATGATGAGAATGGTCAGACACACCTGGATTAATCAGTTTGTCCAGTCATGAAAGACAGTCAACAAAGAAGCTGCTAAAGTTCAGGAAGTTGTGGAGTTGTGCATAAAGTCCATTGTAAGAGGAATATCAAACTGAAAGAAAGTTTAAATTAAGATTAAGTCCATCAGGGGGAATCAAGTGCTTTCTACAAGAGTAATTGTTTTTTTTTTTTTTGTTGTTGTTTTTTTTTAAAGAAAAACTTATCGAGTGTAGTTATGCTCCCAATATTTCTGAAACTGTGACACTCAGGGGTGAGAAAAAGTACAGATATGACAAAGAAAGTGGATGTTCAAGGACTTCACCCGTTACCATCACACAGAGCAACTACTGTAGACTGCTAGTAGTACCACTAACAAAAAACAGAATAACATCAGTGTATTAAAATATTTAACCTTCAATACACCAATATATTTGACTGAAAAATGTTTGACTGTAACATCTAATGTCTCAGCACCAACTTATATGGAGAATAAACAGCCAGCGTAGCAGGTGGTCCAGTTGGAGTACTGTACAGGTGGATTCCCTGATACTGTGCCTTCCTTTTCTGCATCCGCCTCTTCTCCACTGTCTGTGTCTCTCTCTGACCCTAACCGGAAGCAGTTTGTACAGACCGGAAGCAATGCGTGAAGTGGGACTTTAAAAAGTTAAAGAAATCATCGATTACTAAAATATTAATCAATCATTTTTTCTAATCAAATAATTTGAATAATTCGATTAATTGTTTCAGCCCTAACATCCATAGATTGTCTATTAGTGACAGACATCGCACTCTAGAAAACCCATGAGACTGTGCTTTAAAGGATAAGTTTCTTTTTTTTCAACATGGACCTTATTTCTAGGAGTATATACGCGCATTTACTCACCGGTAAAGTTTCTGCATCACTTTGAATACTTTGGAAGATATAACTTGATTCACACTTCAGTGTACATCCAGTGATAATGGCAGAGACAGGGCAGCGACTATATAAGACATTATCTGCAGTAAAACTCCTTGATTTTCACCCATACTTTAAGTAGAATGAACTAGCGAACGAGTACTATTGTCCTGTGAGTCCAGATTTAGCTTTCCGTTAGTTATCAGGTAGTTCTAGACACTATTCGGGGCCGCACGTTCACGATGCGCGCTTCCGCAGTTCAGCTGAGAAGAGCAGCTCGCTACCCAGACAACAACAGAATTTGCAGAACTCTGAACTCAAAGGACAATAGTACTCAATCTGTCGTTCATTCTACTTAAAGCATTGATGAAATGAAGTTGTTTTGCTGCAGATAATGTCTTATATAGTGGCTGCCCCATCTCAGCCATTATTACTGGATGTTCACCGAAGGGTGAATGAAGTTATATCCTCCAAAGGACTCAAAGTGATGCAGAAACTTTACCGGTGAGTAAATGCATGTACTGTATAAACTCCTAGAAATAAGGTCCAGGTTAAAAAAAAAGAAACTTGTCCTTTAATTCATCCAAAAGGTGTTTTATCGGGTTGAGGTCAGGAATCTGTGCAGGCCAGTCAAGTTCCTCCACACCAGACTCTGCCATCCATGTCTATATGGACCTGCTGTGGGCACTAGTCCACAGTCATGTTGGAAGAGGAAGGGGCCAGCTCCAAACTGTTCCCACAAAGTTGGGAGCATGGAATTGTCCAAAATGTCTTGGTATGCTGAAGCATTCAGAGTTCCTTTCACTGGAACTAAGGGGCCAGGCCCAGCCCCTGAAAATCAACCCCACACCATAATCCCCCCTCTGCCAAACTTTACACTCGGCACAATAAAGCCTGATAAGGGCCGTTGTCGTGGCAACCACTAAACTCCGGCTCCTCTATCAGATTGCCAGATGGAGAAGCCTGATTTGTCACTCCAGAGAACGCCTCCACTGGTCTCAAGTCCAGTGGCGGCTGCTTTACACCACTGCATCCACGCTTTGCATTGCACTTGGTGATGTATGGATGGATGCAGCTGCTCGACCATGGAAACCCATTCCATGAAGCTCTCTGTCACTGTTCTTCAGTTGATCTGAAGACCACATGAAGTTTGGAGGTCTGTAGTGATTGACTCTGAAGAAAGTTGGCTTCGGACTATGTGCTTCAGCATCCACTGACCCCACTCCGTCAGTTTACATGGTCTACCACTTTGTGGCTGAGTTTCTGTCACTTCCATTTTCTTATAATACAGCTGACAGTTGACTGGAATATTGAGGAGCGAGGACATTTCACGACTGGATTTGTTGCACAGCTGGCATCCTATCACAGTTCATCACTGGAATTCACTGAGCTCCTGAGAGTGATCCATTCTTTCACAAATGTTTGTAAAAATAGTCTGCATGCCTAGGTGCTTCATTTTATACACCCGAGGCCATGGAAGTGATTGGAACATCTGATTCCCATAATTTGATGAGTGAACAAAAAGATTTGGCAATATAGTGTAGAAAGGAAAAACTTCATACAAATCCTTAGATAATTTTTTTGTTGTTGTTGAAGAGGACCTAAGTTAGAGGTCAGTCATACATGTGTGCCTTTTGGTGTTGTTGTAAGAGATATTTTTAAAATATCCACAAACAAGAGGTTTGTGGATTCCTCCCATATGAGGAATTACAAGAACTGTTAAACGACAGCATCCTGATAAGTTTCACATCACGTGCTTCTCTGAAAGCCTAATAAAGATGATTCATCCCAAATCCTGCATTGTGAGCGGTTTTACAACAGTGCACAGCAAAAAAGCCAGTGTTAAATCAACTCTGAGAGTGTTAAATTTAACACCAAGAAAGTGTGTATATGCGTCCACTCTTTTTAGTGTTAATTTAACACTAACACTGGTGTTAATTTTTTTACACCCACCTATAGTTATTTCAACACCGTAGGGAGTTAAAAATTAACACTGGCTAACACTTGTGACGTGTTAATAGTACTCTACACTAGTGTCAGTGTATATTTTTTACACTCGGGTCTAGTAATTTCAACACTGCAGCAAGTTCAACATTAACACTGAGTAACACTTGTGAAGTGTTAATAGTACTCTACACTAGTGTAAGTCTATAATTTTACACCCTGGTCTAGTAATTTCAACACTGTACAGAGTTCAAAATTAACACATGTAGTGTGTCAATACTTTTGTTTTTACACTCAGCTATAGTTATTTCAACACTAAGGAGTTCAAAATTAACACTAATATGTGTAGTGTCAACAGTACTCTACATGGCATTGCAATAAAATGTTACGTTGTCTGCAGCTGAAAATGCTACGCTTACTAACAATGCATTCAGGCCAATGGGTGTAAAATTCAACTACCAATAAACCCACCCACCCTAAACCACCACAATGACCCGCCAAACTCAACACAAAAATACACAAGGCAAAAACTTCTTTAGAAAAATAGTGTTATTAAAAGGCCACCACACCACATTAACAATTAATATTCTGCATGGATTCACACATAACAGCAATAGGGAACAAGGTACACTTGATTATCTGTGTCATATGAAAATTGCCTATCACAAGGTCTGTAATACACAAGGTCATTCACACAGATCACTGTGAAAACTTCATTTTTCTCCTCAATACCAAATGCATTTAAATGGTCATCAAAAAAAAATATTTGAGACTTTACAAATGAAAAGATAGGCACTGTTTTCTCTAACAATTATACCGTCAATCCTGTTGAACAAAGGCATCTCATTTTCAACTCCAGTAACGACATACATCCCAACTTGATACTCTGTGCCATAGTTTTTGACCCAGGAAGTGGTGGAAACTGATGACGCAGCAAAAGTTTCACTCAGCACCTCTCCACCCTCTATACTGCTTACAAGGACTTCGGAGATCGGACCAAACTGTAATCTTTGGAAATAAAAGTTCTCAAAATGAAATGCTAACTGGGCTTGATGTTTCTTAACCAGAGTCTTGGCAATGTTTTTGAAGTTTTTAACAGATTTCTTGAAGAAATTATGTTTTCCTTCAAATCGCATGCACCAAATGTGTATGAGTGGTCCAATTCTTCTGATACAGCTTGGATAGTGGATCATGTGATGATGTTTTGGAATGAGATTGTGCTCTGGGAAGATTGATTTAAAAAGTTTGTGATGATCAAAAATCAAATGTTTCAAGTAACAAGTCATACCATGAGTTACTTTTGGTGAAAACACAATGTTTACAATCTGAATTAAAAGGAGTAACAATTGCCAACAAGCATCCTCTCGTTCTACTAAATCTCCAAATATCAGCGGGGCATTGCGAAGGAGGCACCAGGACTGGATAGCATTAAGTCCAAGATCTTTGCTGTCGTCATCCAGCTTAAGCCCACCTGGCATGTTCTTTCTCTGTGTGTATCCATAATTAAAGCTAACGATTCTTTCAGACAATGAACTCAGAGAAATTGAATTCCTGATCAAATACTGAAACACAAGCTTTAACTCATATTGCACCACTCCTTCTAGTAGGTCATGCATTATGTCCACAGCGTAATTGTTTGACGAATGAAAAAACTGAAGGGAATTGAGTGGACAGTCTCGTTTGACACCAAATGTTGATTTCAAAGCGGGATTTTCATGGATGGCACGAACATGCTCAATATGAAGGTCTCTTGAACGTAAGGTCAAACCTGGGTGATCTTCACTGAAAACCGACTGATATTCACTTTTATCAGTTAAACATAACCTACAGCAATACGTCGCACTGAATGATTCAACAAAACCAAAAAGTGAATGTAGAGCTAAATTGTCTCCTGTAACTTGAATGACTGAACCTTTCACAGGTGTGGCAGAAAAGGGCAACTGTATTCCTTCAGTCTCCAAAATCTTTAGGTCATCAATAAGTGGCTTCAGAATTGGCTCAAACCCATATTTTTTAAGATCGTCTGAGTGAAAGAGAGCAACAAGATGAATATTCATTAACACAGAATTGAGCTTTGGTGACAAATTTCTTAAAATAAAATAAACACATCCGAGTTTGTGCACTCCCTTTTTTGAGCCCAATGGATTGGCAGTTTCAAAATCATCATAGTAGAGCTGGATCTGAAGAGTGGGTTCTTGCTGAGAAAATAAACTATGATTTTTAAAGTAGGACCCATCACTTATATCTCTGTAAACTCCTTCCTGGTGTGGTTTTACTTCTTGGAAACTGTTACAGAGTTCACTGTTACTAAACATAGATGAGAGAGAACCGCGAATAGGTACATACATGAACTTGTCATTTACTGGAACTTGTCTATACGTGCCTGTTAACCTCTCTCTTCTTATATCAAAACGGACACCCAGAACATGCTCTACAGGTTCTACTATATTCCATTTCTTTTCAAAATGCCTCATCCTTTTAGATTCTGTGTTAAGACATGAAAATGGGTTTTCTAGTTGATCAAAACAATTCTCAACTCTCTCCAAAGTTTCTCTAGATGCATCAGAAGACAAACAATTAACAACAGCTTCCTTTGTATGAGCCTGGATGTCATTAACCAGTTCCTCCATTGAACCAACGAGACACTGCACAGTACTCTCTGGAACACCTGAGGCTTGAACCTGAGCGATAACAGAGCTGCACATGTCCAATATATTTTTCTTTTCAACAGGAACATGTGTAGTGACCCTCACAGGAGGATCCACATTTACTGGGGTGGAAGGTCCAGCTACAGGCTCAAATTCAAAACTGCTGACAGGATCTGGATCAAGACAGTCTTTATGTGCTCGAGATAAGTGACGTTGGTAACCAGAATATGTACAAAAAACATATGAACAACCAGGCTCTCCACAGTTCAAGCGCAGAGACCTTCCGGGATACAATCCATGCTCAAACTTCAAGTGTCTAAATAACATTGAACAGCGGGTGTGGTGCACCTTGCAAATGTAACATGTGTACATTTGTGGTCAAAATATACTGGCCTTCAAACTTCACAGTGAAGAAGCCTTGTTCTGATTTCTTTTACGCGAGGACTCTCTTTCACTTTGCCGACATCGATACCATACACAGTGGTTTGGATGAAGATGAAGAAGTTGGACAGCGCATCATCATATGACACGGCAAAAGCATAATGCGCCTTAAAGAGCTCATCAAAGGCAGCAACTGGGGTCTGCATCCTGCAGGGTATGGCCTTCTGATCCAGGATGATGTAGAAATCCTGGATGCTGTTTCTTCTTTCTCCAACACCAAGAAGAAATGGCTGTTTGTGGCCAGTTTCTTTTAGGAAGGTCTGAATGCTTGACCCCACCTGAGAGGGAGAGAGGGGGAGGGGAGTTTTTACTCGAGTCATTTTAATTAATGTGCAACTGACTGTATGTATGGATGTATGCAGGACACAAATGATTAATTAAAATTTCATAGATGTACACAAGTAATTAATTCATGGATAGATCTACGAATGTACACAACATTAATTTATTTTTGTGTGATGAATGGTTGGATGACTTTTTAAAAACAATTTAACAGCACCCTCCAATTACCCTGCCATTTTGGCTACTGGAAACCTTACATCAGCTGACATGAAAACCTTGCATCAGTGATGTACAGTTTTTAAAAAATACCTTCATGAACTTGATCAGGTGTCTAGCAGCCTCTGATGCGCTCATCTTGCTGGTCTTCTTGCCTTTAACTGTTGGAGGCAAGAGGTGAAGCAGCAGAAGAATGGCGGCCATCTCAGAGTCCCACTCTTCAGAATGCCACACTGCGAAATTAGAAGTGACACTATAAAATGTCTTATTTCCTTATAAGCATTACATTAGTTATAGTAAAGTTTTCTTAAAATTACACTGGATTATGGTTACCAGTAAGGTACAGTATGTGATTTGTAGAAAATTAGCAAAAAACACGAAAGAACACAACAATGTACTCTTTGGTTGTGTTCACCAAGGCATGTACAGTCCATTGTGTCCACCATTCAAATAACACTCACCACCATCATCAGACTCTTGTTGTGCAGACAGAAGTAGCTCATCCACATGTGGACTTGGGGTTAGATTCTTGCAGCAATCTGTGATGACTCTTGGTCTGAAGAATGTTGGCCACTTGGAGAGGAATTTACCAGACACCTCCTCACCAAAGATCATTGTGAAATCTTGCTCGATCTTTAATAGAAAATGTTTGTTTGCGAATGAGAATACCATTGTAATGGTGCAATGGGTGCCAATAAACAGTCATGCAAAATAATGCAATCACAAAGTTGTCAGAAATTCATTTTATGCTTACCAAGCCAGGTGTATCCAAGAATCTGGGAAAGAGATCCAGAACTGTAGAGGCAGTATCTGGGTCTTGAACCACCTTTTGCCTATGCTGGAATGTTGCCTTCATCTTATTCTTGACAAGGGTCGCATCATTTGAGTGTTTCATCACCGATATGGCTTCCCTGCATTCATCACCAGTCAACTGCTTCTCATCTGAACGGATACTGCGTGGAGTCTTGGGGCCCTCTTGGAAACTGGTCTTTGATTTCTTGATGTCTTGAGCAGAGTTCCGCTGAACAGTTTTCAGCCTCCACGCTAGGTAGCCGGAACCACTCTGGTGATCATAGAAATGTTCCTGTTGAAAAAGAAAAACACATTGACTCATTTCAACTAAGGAAAAACTCCAGAAAAAACCTTTAACAGGGGGGGGACACACCTCAAGGTGAGCAACAGAGGAGGGATCCCCCACCCAGGACTGGCAGACATGCAATAGATGTAATATACGGACAACTTTTACAATACAGATTGTTTGAGGATGCATTACTGTTTACTTACATAGCCATGCTTGGAATCTGGGTCTTTCAATTTAGGGAACAGTGTTGTAATCCCAAGTGCATAGAGGATCCGCACATTCACCGGAGGGATCCTCCTGAAGAGAGAGATGTGTCATTCTTCCAAAAACTGCCAATTTAATTTATGTGCACTTGGGTTATTGTAGTTAACTAAAACTTAAACTAGTAGTGAAAAAAAAGAGTAAACAGAAATTTTTTTTAAAAAAAGTTTGTTTTTTTCAAAAAGAAACCTAAACAAAACCTACAATAACACTACAAAACTAAAACCAAAACTAAACAAAAGTGAATGTCAGATAACATCAGCTTAGTTGTAGTTAGAGATAAGAGTGAATGGAAACATGGTGAGGACAGATGGGAACATTATGGGATGCAAACAAAAGAGGAAAAAGTTAATCTTAAGAAATCTCACAGAGGCTCCTAAAATCTGAAAAACTACAACACACTATAATAATCTTGATGGGTGAAGACATGATTGGCAGCACCTTTTGGAGGTAAAAACAAACAACCAAAAACAACAACAAAAATAACCCATTACTGCAATTGCATTCACTTACCCATGGCTCTCCACCATATCTGCCACAAGAATGTTTACCATCTTTCTTCTTGTAACATCACTGATGGTGCCTGTTTTTTCATACTCTCTGAAAATTTCCTTTCCACCAGGCTTTGAATACAGAGCGACTCGAACATTCTGAAATGACAATTGAATAACATTCACACTGCAGATACAATAGGTTATTTCTGACAGTTGGTTAGGGGATGCATGATAAATGAGAATTAGCCAACATAACAGAGCTCTGGGTCTTCAGTCCAACACCTTAAGCTGCAGTACTACTTGCTGTGAAATTATAATGCAAGGTTTGGCATCTGCTTAATTGACATCAGAGTCAACATCAGGTATCTTACATCTCTTGCAACGTTGCTATCTAGGGGTCCTTCAACCAGCTGTCTTTTCCGAGCTTTAGTAGATTCCAGTATCAGTGTTGAGTCAGAACCTGATGATGACCCTTGGGATGCATGTGATGGTGACCAGTCTGATAAAGACGAGCCCTCTGAGAACTCCACCTCAGCACTGCTACCTAAGAAAACACAGTTTTGCATTGTAAATGATGCAACTGACCATGAGAGGAAACGAGCTACAGCTCAATTTACCTTTTGTAGAAAACAGACTTAAATTCTTAATTAAAAATATTAGCATGCAATCCCTTACCATCACATTCCTCTGCCTTGAAAGACACCCCAGATGACTTCAAGAGTTCATCAAAAATATCTGAATCCACTTGAACATCAGAGGAATCCTTCAGGCTCAAGGAAGCAGAACCTGGTAAATTGAATTTTGCCAGCACTAAAACAAAACATAAGATACATTATATAAGCTGAATTTGGGAGGAACAAATAAGCATTAATGAACAGAACTGATTAACTTTAAATGCACTGGAGTTAGCAGGAAAGCCAATTTTCATCTGTAGTCTCTGGGAAAACATTGGGAACCCCTAAATACACAAAACATGACAGTCAAACTAGCCTGAAAGTTACCTGCTTGCAAAAACTGGGAGTAATTGTACTCTTCCTCCACCTGTGGTACCCTGACCCATTTGCTGACTCCTTTATACTCTACAGGAACCAGCATTTCGCTTCAAAGACAAGAATGGCATAATGTATTATTTTTAATTTATTACATTTACACAAGTGTTTCCCGCGCAAGTTGGCGGGTAATTTGAGCATTGTACAATTACCGCTACCGCCATGCACAACAGTGCAACAAATGTGTGTGTGTATATATATATATATATATATATATATATATATATATATATGTATACATGCTGTATATACACACACTTCCCCTCTTTTTCTCCGTGAGAATGTTTAGAGGACCCAAACGCTCTCTTCTGTAAACTATAATTTAACCCAACACTACCAACACAATGTAGGCATATTTATAAAGCCCCTTTCAGACTTGCGCTGGAAAGCGGCAAAATTGCAGACTGTGTCCTATATTAATACTTGCATTCAGACTTGCGTTCCGGTCTTTCACATCACAGATGTAGAGGACACGTACCGGCTGGTCTACATGTCATAAGAGCGGAAATGTTGCGGCATGTCGTTTTGGCTAAACGCAAAAGAAAATATTCCGGACTGAGATGAAGGGAGAGTGGGGCTGTGCTGACTTTTCCGCAACATTTCCTGATGTCTGGAAGCGCCCGGGACGCGATAAGTCCGCAAGGCAGCGACATGTTTGAAAAGACGAGTCCGCTTATAGAGCGGATGGACTTTACTGCTCATGTTCCGCAATGCAAGTCTCAACGCGGACAAAAAAAAAGTGAACGCGGTCCAAATGTGTCTTGCACATGTGTAATGTCGTCATACGATACTGGCATCGTGTACAACCTTTTCAATACATTCCTAAAAACTGAAAAACCCTTTCCACGATAGGTACTTTTAATAATTTTTTAACTAATGTTAGCTAAACCCTGATCCAACGCAGTGTTAGACGGGGCGAGCGACCTAAGCCAACTAGCTAGCTAACAACTCTAGCTTGCTAGCAGCCAAAGCCAGTCAACCATCAAAACAACAACAACAAAAAATAAGAAAAACCCCGCTAAAATGAATGCAAGATAGACTATTTTGTCAAACAAAATTGAACTTACCGTAGAAAGAGAAGACTTAAACGACGTTTAGTGCGACTGTTGACTCTGTGTGTGCCACCAGTGTACCGGTCACTGCCAATGCCAGGGCGGTAGGGGGCGAGAAATTCAAATGTGGGTGTGGCCAATTGAACGAGCCCCAGTGTAAATTCAAGGTGATTTTCAGAACGACGGATATCAACTCTCACACTCTCAGGAACGGACTGTAGGGGGAGTTCATTTCAATCAATTCTGAGTAAAAATAATTGCAACCCCTGTTAATTAACACCAACACTAAAAATATAACACTGGCACATTTGCTGTGTGGGAGCTTATCAGAGGACTCTGCTGAAAGCTAAAATGACCATTTAGCCTCCCAGTGTACACTCTGCATGGCATCAGCAGCAGAAGACGGCCAAATTCTGATAAAGTCAGCCAACTTTCATTACTGCTGACTGACTGAAGCAGCTCTGCTAGAACTTTCTGTTTGGTTGACACTTAAATTCAAAGTTTCACCTCAAATTAAATACCAGTCACAGAGAGAATACAATTAATTCTTCTCAGAAACAAGATGAGTAGGAAAAACAGTGAAGACATGACGGCTGGTTTATGGATGCTGTTTATCAGTTTTATGGGAATATTCTTTTGATTTTCTTTCTTTTTAAGCTTATTTATTGTTACAGACACATCATTCTTTGCTTGATTGGTTAGCCAGAAAACATAATTGATGTGGTTTGATAAAGATCTATGATAATGAAGTGAGAATGTTGTGCGACAGGTGTCACGTGTCCCTGTTCTCTGCCTGCACAGCCTTACCTCTTCTATCTGGACCAGAGCGGTTGAAATGGTACACAAGCTTCACGTCATGAAGGAAGGTTCAAATGAGTAAAAAAAATTAAAGCTTTGCTCCAGAAATTTCTGGTCGTGTCATGATTTGTTTATTGTTTGGAGGTTCAGAACATCTTTTCCTCACATTGCGTGTCTTATGGGGAACTCTACTTCCCTCAGATAAGTACGAAGGAAGTACTATAAGGCATTTATATGAAACCAACGTTAGCAGCCAACTAAGTCTTGCTATGTTATGTTAAAAATTCTGTACCGTACCGTGTGTCTTTTTCTGTTTTTACGGGATTGGGTTGTAGGGGCAGCTGCCTCTGCAGGGAAGACCGGACTCACCTCTGCTCGGCCACAGCTGCAAAGTCATTCTGGGACAATAGTGTCCTCGGCCAGCTGAGAGACATGTTCCCTCTAGTGTATCCTGGGTCTTCCCCGTGCCTGAAACACCACACCAGGGAAGCATCGAGGAGGCATCCTGACCAGATGCCTGAGCCTCCTCATCTGGCTCCTCTCAATGCGGATGGGCAGCAGCTCTACTTTGAGCCCCTCCCAGATGAATGAGCTTCTCACCCTATCTCTAAGGGAGAGCCTGGCCACGCTGCGGAGGAAACTCATTTCAGCTGCTTGTACCCGTGATCTCCTTCTTCCGGTCACGACCCACAGCTCATGACCATAAGTAAGGGTAGGAACATACAGTATCTACTGGTAAATCCAGAGCTTCACCTTCTGGTTCAGCGCCTTCTTCACCACAACAGACCGATCCAGAGTCCGCATCACTGCAGACGCCATACTGATCTCCTGCTCCATATTTCCCTCACTCGTGAACAAGACCCCGAGATACTTGAACTCCTCCACCTGGGCAAGGACCCCACTCTGGACCCAAAGAGGACACGCCACATTTTTCTGGGTGAGGACCATTTTGTGAAAAATTCACATTTAGTAATAAACATCAGTTAATGGGTGCGTTTCCGTTATACCTGGAATTTCCCAAAATCTAAATACAGCAAATAAAAACTGGTTATGCAAACACTTAATTTCAGGGGAAAAACACTTATAGCTGAAGTCTATTACTTGGAGCTGGCTGTTGTTTACTTAAAAAAACAGATGAAATACCTTTATAAAGTCACAAGGCAGTCTTGGTTTGTTGTTTGGCGAAGACGTGAGGGTGTGTGTGTGTGTGTGTGTTGGGGGGGGAGCTTGGCGGCAGAGCAGGAGTGCAGCGACGAGGGAGGGGTAAGTAGTATGAAACTTGTGTTGATTCAAATTTTCTAAGCTAAGTTTGCTTCCTTCTCAATGTAACAGCTTTAAATTTCACAAAAATGTACACTCTCATGAGGTGGTTTTTCTAGACCTTTCAATAAAGTAGTAAATCATAAAAGTGTAACAGGAACACTTTTTTTCACATTTACACACCCTCAGGAAGCCTTTGAAATAAAAGTGATGAGGGAAGTTTTCCCAGTCACATGTAGGCCTCTATGAAAACTCAGAAAATGTCTGAGTATTTTTTTGCATTACTAAAATGTTCTTGTGTAAAAAATATATAAAATTGTTTTGGAATGAAGTTCATTTTAGCCAGCTTAGTTTTGTTGGGCTGCAGAATTAAAGGAACATTTTGTCGCAGTTGTGTATTGTCAGCAATTTGCTTGTATTTTTCATGCTGCATTCACATGAAACCGGGCAGACAGCAGACGGACGACAGCTGCTGCATGTAAAGGCATAAACAAGCCTCTATGTGAAGAAGCGGTCTGTCAGTTACAGTGACTTCAGTCCACATCTGTGATATGTTGTCATGGCGATGTTGTATTGTTTTCCCTGACCCATGTTTTACTGTCTTTCTCTCAGCTTTTGGGATTAAACATCTGGTTTCATTACCGACAGCCATCTTCCTGATAGATGGACCTATATAAATAGGCCCATCTATCAGGAACAGGTGTGTAGTACAGGTGTTGTACAAACCCAGGAAACCAACTACATCAGTGGTGGGGAACCTTGTCCCTCAAACGTCATCACCTGCGGTCAAAGTCATGTTCCATTTTAAAGCTCGCTTCTGGGCAAGTACGCTGGAAATCCCCGGATGAAAACTTCCTCCGCCCATTTTACCGAGCATGCATCAGAGGAGGCTCGTGCGTACTTGGCCAGATATAAATCCCAGCATGCACCTCGCACATGCTTAGCATTTGGGAGCCTCCTCCAACTTCCTCCACCTCCAACAGCCATACCTGAGCGATCATTTTCATTTTTTACTGTTCTTGGCCTTTTATCCGGAGCTCTTTTTGCCGTTCTCCTGTCACAGGTGTTTTTGATCACATAATTATGACCTGATTGCCTGATTGGTATGTGCTTATTTATTGGAAATAAATATAATTTACATGTTGGAAACAAAAACACTGACTCACTATAATTGTTTTGCAGCAGTAATTTTCATTGTTTTCATTTGTTTTAGCACAATTACTACAGCTCCACAACAATAAATGACCAACAGCTGTGGAATAATGCAATGTTATTTTCATGTTGATGGGCAGCTCTTGCTCTGCACTGCTGCGCACGGCAGCTGGTGATGTCATAAGTTTGCATTGTCCCAAACCATAAAGTTTGCAGAGTCCATACTTGTGAACTCCACAAGTGCGGACTTCCAGCACATACCCACAAGTCTGTACTCACAAGTACATGGGTATGCAGTACGCCAACTAGGAATTGAGAAACGGCCAATGAGTCACTGAACAGAAATTGATGGGCCATTAGATCCATCGGATTTAAAACAGATGTGCTAGAGTGGGGACATATGGAAAACCTGAAGGGACAGCGGCCTTCAAGGACTTGATTAGACAAGTATATCGGTACAAAGTACACAATACTTGACGCGAGAAAAGTAAATTTGAAAAACAAGCATGAATAGGTTTAATGCACTAATTATTCTTTAGTTCAGACATTGTCTGCATTTATGGAGTGTGGAATTCATCTGCAAGGTGTATGACTGACCTCTGATGGATGACACTGCTTTTTCTACACATGAAGATTCAACATTTAATTTGCAGGATTAAATTTGGGACAGTTTTTATGAACTCCTGACAGATCAGGGTCATGGAGAGCAAAGGGAGCAGAAAGTTGCTTGGTAAATCATTGGAGGTATGAAAAGCAAATATCTGGGCCGACCACCCGACAGCTCCGATGTTGCACCTTTCAAAATGTCTGCCATCACTACCCCAAATCCCCAGCAGCTCAATCAGCATGGGGTGACGTGCTGAGCGGAGCGTCTCAGAACAGATCTGAGAAGACTGGGATCATGAAGACTGGAGCATCCGTCTGCTGATGTGGGAAACTAGTGGGAATCACATGACTGCAGTGATGAGGGCTTCTTTGCTTATGCAACGCTCTTTCTGAGCTGAAGCCCCATTAACATAAATTTCTTAGTGAGGGAGATGAAATCCCTGCGCTCCGGACTGACGCAATCCCTACGGAAAGATTTTCTCTGAATATGAAAGCCTCTCCGTTTTCTGCACCACTTTTTCAACATGACAGTCAAGTGTAACTGAGACACCGTTGTTGGACACCAGACGATAAAAATGTGTCGAGTTTTAGTTTCAACATCAGAAAGATGTGCAGTGAATAGCTTTCTATGACAGTAACAGACTAAAAGAATATAGTTCCTGAATGCATGTCATATTCCGTCATTTAACAGCAGCATCCGTAATGGGATTCTATATTTAGTGGCTCAGCTTATTATGTAGCCATCATTGCTGAATGTGCCTCTGTTTTGGATGTGATTATATTTGTTTGTGTAATGAAGCCATCTGCTTTCTATTCTCTCTGTTTCTAATCCATCAAGTGTGGCACTAATTAATATTAGAACACAGCATTGAGAGAGAGAGATTGCGGAGGGAAATCTGAGGAGATGACAGGAATGAAGGGAGAGGAGTGCGGGGGAAGTCAGAGGTAGTGCAGTCAGATAAGAAAGGGAAGAAAAGGGGAGGAAAATGAGCATGACTGGCAGTGATTGCAGATGCAGATGCTTATGAAGCCAAGGCAGATGGCATGTCAGATTGATTATTGTTGCCAGCGCTGCATGATAGATACGAGACAAACACCGAGCTCTCCCCTCGTTCCAGATGACACACGGTGATAGAGACGTGTCAGCTCACGGGGTTAATCTTTACGCCATTCAAGCTGTTCCCAATCATTTAGACCCATCCATGTGAGCCAGCCTTACCCCTTTCTGTCAAGCCCATTACACCTGTAAATAAATACAGCCCCCCCTCCTGCGATCACAGGTGGGAATTTCCACAGCCAATGTGCTTAGCCTCGCTGCTGTAGCCCTATCTCTGTGCAGCAGAAGGAGGCATTCTCTGAGGCTCCATCATTTCGTATGGGTGGCATTTCAAATGACCCATTCACCAACAAAAGCAGCTTACGGATGCATCTCATCCCCCAGAGTGAAATATCAAGAACCAAATATTATCTGACAATGTGTTGGATGTAAGCCGGCCTGCTTGTGCCATGATATGTGCAATCCACTCTCATTTCTGGGAATTTCATCAGGAGAAAGGTGGATGATTGAAGTACATCTTTCTCATCATCGCATCACCGACTAATGGCTTTGACTTGTCAAATATAAGACCGTATGTTGATCAACTTTTCATCTTTTCATCAAGGTGACTGGTGCTTTTCTCAAATGTTCTGATAGATGGAGGTAAATAACCACAAAAAAAACCAAACAAACAAAAAAAAAACATCGCGCAGCTTTTTCTAAAGATAAATATTTATATACTCAGGAGGAATGTGACCTGGTTCTTTCATTTGAGCATTCGAACATGCATTTCTGGAGCAATTTAGAGGACTGAGACTTGTGCTGCTTCGTGTTGATTTTGTTGCGCTGCAAACTGTGTGAAGGGACAGTCGAAAGTATTTGCTCACCCATCCAAATCATTGGAATCAGGTGTTCCGATCACTTCCATGGTCACAGGTGTATAAAATGAAGCACCTAGGCAGTCAGTCAGTCATTTTCTGTACCGCTAATCCAGTTCAGGGTTACAAGGGTTGCTGGAGCCTATCCCAGTTTTTACAAACATTTGAGAAAGAATGGGTCGCTTTCAGGAGCTCAGTGAATTCCAGCGTGGAACTGTGATATGATGCCACCTGTGCAACAAATCCAGTCATGAAATTTCCTGTGTGTTTTGGAATGACAGCAACTCAGCCATAAAGTGTTGGGCCACGTAAACTGGCGGAGTGTGGTCAGTGGATGCTGAAGCGCATAGTGCGAAGAGGTGGCCAACTTTCTCCAGAGTCAATCACGACAGACCTCCAAACTTCATGTGACCTTCAGATCAGCTCAAGAAAAGTGCGCAGAGAGCTTCATGGAATGTGTTTCCATGGTAGAGCAGCTGCACCAAGTGCAATGCAAAGCGTCAGATGCAGTGGTGTAAAGCATGGCACCACTGGACTCTAGAGCAGTGGAGGTGTTCTCTGGAGTGACGAATCGCGCTTTCCGATCTGGCAATCTGATGGATGAATCTGGGTTTGACGGTTGGCAGGACAGTGCTTGTCTGACTACATTGTGCCAAGTGTAAAGTTTGGTGGAGGGGAGATTATAGTGTGGGGTTGTTTTTCTGGAGCTGGGCTTGGACCCTTCCAGTGAAAGGAACTCTGAATGCTTCAGCATACCAAGACATTTTGGACAATTCCATGTTTCCAACTTTGTGGGAACAGTTTGGAGCTGGTCCCTTCCTCTTCCAACATGACTGTGCACCAGTGCACAAAGCAGGTCCATGAAGACATGGATGGCAGAGTCTATGTGGAGGAACTTGACTGGCCTGCACTGAGTCCTGACCTCAACCCAATAGAACACCTTTGGAATGAATTAGAGTGGAGACTGAGAGCCAGGCCTTATCATCCAACATCAGTGTGACATCACAAATGCGCCTCTGGAAGAATGGTCAAAAATTCCCATAAACACACTCCTAAACCTTGTGGACAGACTTCCCAGAAGAGTTCAAGCTGTTGTAGCTGCAAAGGGTGGACCGATGTCATATTGAGCCCTATGGATTAGGAATGGGATGTCACTTAAGATCATATGTAAGCCAAGGTATGTGAGTCAAGGCAGGTGACCGAATACTTTTGGAAATATAGTGAATAAAAGATAATCATGAAAACCCACAGCTCTATATATCTGCTGAACATAATATGTATGAACATTTCCTCTTGCTTATGCATTTCAGCTGCCATGAAAGTGGCACAACAAATGACAAAAATATGATGAAAGAAAGCATTATATAAGAAGTTTGGGTAACACTTTACAATAAGGGTCCCTTAATTAACATTAGCTAGTGCATTATTAAGCATTAATTAACTGCTTAATAATACATTAACAACTTTTATTAACTATTACTTTGCATTAGCTAGCATACTGGTTAATGCGTTAATTAGCAGTTAATTAATGCCTACTTTCTAACCGTACTTAATGCATTATTAAGCCTTCACAAAAGTTGAATTATGTAATGAATTACCAATATGTATGCGATACTCAGCATTTATAACCATGTTAGTTGATATATGAGTAGTACTCGAGTTGAAGGGGGATGAGGGGGGATGAGGGGGGATGGCATCCCCCCTGAAATAAAAACGATCAAAATCATCCCCCCTGTAAAACTGCCATCCCCTCATTATTAGAAAGTAGTACAGATGTTGAGTAAAAGAAATAAAATTTGAGGGCACAGGGGCACGCAAACATGCAATGACGCAACATGATTGGTTGACGCCCGATGCCAGAGGGAGCTACACAAGCCGCAGCGGAGAAGGACTGCACAGTAATGTCAGCATGGCCAAACCGGCTGGACAACGTGATGTCGGAGAGTATTTAAAAAGATGATAGCCACAGGTGAGCAATGACACAAGACTCAGAATCTCAATCATTACTTTTGATCAATCTATACAAAAGTGCTAAATTCGTCACAAGTTGCACAATAACAACACAGCCAGGGTCCGAAATTAACACTCGCGGGCACCAAATGCGAGTTCATTTTTGGTGAGTAAATCTCAGAGGTCTATCCGCCACATGGCGAGTAAATGTTTTTTATCAAATTATTCATGTTTTTAAATCTTCATTTTGTTGGATTTCTTCTTCATGTTGCTCTACCGTCTACATGCTTCATCGATGCGCATATTCACAAACACACACAAACGCACCTTCGTGCGCATGAGACACCCTATGTTACCTCCGTTTACTAACAAGTAGCGTTTAGCTCGGGCTGATTAAGCAGCGCGAATATGTGGTGACTTTTATCAGGAGCTCGTCAGCCTTCCATAAAAAATCACGATGAACTGGGGAGTAAACCAGCAGATTTACACGCCAACCAGAAAGTTCAGTGAGAAGCGGCGCTTTGGAGACGTTGCAAGACACCGGCTGCACTAGTCAGGGTCCGCTCCATTTACTGCCCTGGCGACTGAGTGGTGAGTCAGGTGGGTGGAGTTTTTACTCATCCGCTCAGATCCGACGTCTTGTTGTTCCAACTTGATAAATAATGTTGATATGTGCCTTTATTGAAGCTCAGTAGATAAGTATGAGCATTAAAATGGTTCCTAAAACAACTTGGGTCGAATTCGGATTCTGTTCAGCTGCAGCAGCAACATCATGTCACAGTCCACCTGCTTTACACTGTTATTGTCCTCGTTTGTTAAGAGACCTCCAATGGATCTCTGCTGCACTGAGGCTACAGCCTGAAACAGATGTGTGCAAACTTATCAGTTAGTATAAAGTGTGTTTTTTTTTTATTATTATTATCATTTTGTTTTGTTAAAGCATCTTTCCATCTGTAAATGATTTCCACTCCATTTAAGCAGCAAAAAGTTGTAAAAGGAGGTTTCAAAACACTGAAACAAGTAAAAAAAAACAAAAAAAAAGACTGGGAGACTGTCAGATCTCCTTATTGTCCATCTGTGTTCTCCAGAGATCAGAGAGTAGCTATGCTCCCACCAGGCTGTAAGGCTGCAGGACTGTCAGGACCAGGAGGCCAGATTTCATGAACTTTGTGAAAGCACCAAGTAGAGAACGAGGAGTCTGACCAGGAAGTTTCAAATTAATGAATTCAGAAATGACCAGTTTACTAAATACAAATATGTTTTTCCTGTTCTTGTTTTTTTCAGTTTGAATCCAGTATAATACTGTATTAACAGCCTCAAGATATGTGAGTGTGTAAAATGGTTCAATATTTTGGCCGGTAAAAAATATGCTTGGCTGGTAGATTTTAAAGAGAATCTCCAATGAGTTTTTCCATCCCCCCTGAAACTTTTTTACAACTCGACTACTGTTATATGTTTTTTCCCTTTTTTCTTTTTCTTCTTTTTGCCCTTTCCCCCTCCTCCCCCCCCCCCCTTTTTTTTTTTTTTTTTCTTTTTTTTTTTCCCTCCCTCTTTTTTCGTTTTTTCTATTTTTCTTTCTTTTTTATCCCCTGGGGGTTTCGATCGCGTCTCCCCTCCGGGCTTCCCCTTTTTCCTCCTCTTTTATTATTAAGTTAATAAGTAACAATTATTATTTTCAACAAGAACAAAAGTTAGTTGCGTGTCATGTTGAATCGTGAACGTCTGTGTTCTGTTATCTCTCCTCTCCATCCTCTGCTCACTCCCTCCACCTTCTGCTGGCAGAAAAACAAAGACAACTGCACTTAATGACATCAGAAATGCAAAGAAACAGGACAGGTTACTCAGCAATAATCACACTGATGACTCCGTACATAATAATAACTGCAGTCATGAATTTCAGTGGTCTTTGCACCCATAACAAAAGTAAAACTTAATTTAATCAGTGGTGTAATCTAGTTTATTTTAGTGGTACACTGACTTCCTTCCCTCCTCGTCTTGGAGCAACATTTGTCCACTAGTACCCTCCTAGCAGCAAAAGTGGATTTTCTTGTGGATTACCAGCATGCCATGTAGACCACACCACCAAATTTACTGCAAATTGTGTGTAACAGAAAACAGCAAAGCTAACGGTTAGCTAACTATGCTGTCCTCACATGTGACTGTGAGGCTGGACTGCCAGTGAACCAAAGCAATCCTCATCCTCATCACTGCTCCAAAAACAAAAACTGCACAAGAGTTTGTGATTAAGGCCCAGTCTGAATTCTCCCACCTTAGCCCTTCCCCTCCGCTTTGTGTATACATGTGTAGAAGTAGGGGTGTCTCAATCCTGTTAGGACAGAGGGGTAGTGGTAGGGATATATACCCCTTCAAATGAAGGGCTTTCAGATGCAAACTTAAAACGAAGGGGTGTGACAAATTTTCAAACCACCGGCAAGATGGCTGCGACCAAGTTGAAAAACCCCCACAAATGTAAATATTTTCTGCATAGATGTTTAAATGTTTAGCTGTCATTTTCTTTGTAAAAATGCACATTGAAAAAAATCTATACTGTCTAGTACTCTGTTGAAGCTTCAGCAACATAAACGCCACCAAGCTGAAAACCAGCGGTGCTCTGTAGGCAGCCCCGATAATCTACAGTTATAGATGATCAATAAAAACTTTGGCATCATCACTGCTGGTCTTCTGTTATATCAAGGGCGTTGTGGGACACAACACAAGCAGGAATGTCATGCACAAACTGAACTTGCTTCGTCGAATTAATCCATAGGCGGCTTGATTTCCTGAGATATCCAGCAACAGCTCAGCACGCATCTTGTATACAAGCCGGTGAGGATCACTGATGGTGTATGCGATTGTTGAAGGGGTGTCCCAATTTGTAGGGAGTAACTTTCAGCCCTAGCCCCCATGGCTCCGTTTTAAGTGGCAAGGGGTAGGGGTCATTGTTGCCAACTTAGCGACTTTGTCACTATGTTTAGCGACTTTTCAGACCCCTCGCGACTTATTTTCAAAAAAGCTCCCAGCGACAAATCTAGCAACTTTTTCTGGTGTTCGTGGAGACAGATAAAGTTTATATTGCTCCACCTGTTCATCGGGTGCTCCCTGCGTTGGCTCCTCCCTCCCGGTTTCCCAGCACTCACTCACTGTCCCTTTGCAGGCAGCAGCCCTTCTGACCTGCGGTGAGATGACCATACCTCCTCATCCAGATTATTTCCCACGATGCCTTGTGGCACAACCTTCTTTGGACCATGACTCAAATGTGTATGTCATCCCTTCAGTACCCTTGTGAATGAGGAGCTTGGTGTGTCAAACAATAATGATGCTGGGGACCATTATTTGGTATTGCACATGTGTAAATGTGATTGGCTGTAGCAATGATGTCATTTAGTGAGTTCTAGCAATTTTTGGGCCAGCCAATAGCGACTTCTCCCCCTGAAGAGTTGGCAAAAGTGATAGGGGTACAAAAGAGAAATGAGATTGGGCCTAAATTGATCAGATTTGTAATGTAACAATATATTATCCTATATGTTACTATTGAAAAAATCCTGGAATACACATTACTGTACTCACTTACTTTCTTCCACTAAGTAATTATAGAATTTTAGGTATATGAAGGTAGTTACATTTAAAAAGTTAGTATTTATTATTTCAGTGTCCTTTTATCCTTTGGGACTACAAATACAGGATGCATTCAAGAATAGAAATAATGATTGTTTATTTTTGTCAATTTAGAAAATGCAAAGTGAGCAAACAAAAAAAATATACATAAACACACCGGTTGCATAACAATATATACACATATTAATGTACACAGATACCCACACACACATGTATGCATTTAAATAGAAAGAGAGTGATGTGAACCTGAAGGAAAATGTCTCATATCTCAGATCATATCCATGCAGCAAACAGTGACTGCTGAATAATGTTCAGGACCACTGGCAGAAAATCGCTCAAAGAAAATATAAAAGACTTAGCTGGATACAGAATGTGTTTGGGAGCCGTGGTGTCTGCCAAATGGGGATTACTAAGCAGAGACTTAGCAGGGGCCAAACCATTACACATGGCATCTGTTAACTTTCTTTATTTCTTTTTAGTTTTGTAGTCATGAGTAAGAACCATCTGTGCTAATATATGTGAAGAAATCTCACCTGAATGTCTAAAGGTTGGGAGGGTTCATATTTTAACCTTTCAAATCTATATTTTTACACTATACTTTAGCGTTCTTCTTCGTCACAGCCAAATGATCATGTTATTTATTTATTTATTTATTTATTTATTTATTTATTTTTTTTTTTTTTACTTGTCCTGTCCAGCATCGAAGCAAGCAGAATGGAAATCTGATTGCTTTATTCTGTTGAACAGTTTTGCTTTATCAAGCGGAGCTTTATGAATATAAGGCTCCACTTGATATCGTGTTTATTCATTTTATTTCTTTATTTAAACATTTGTCTATTACACCATTCCATTTCATACTGCTGGGCCTGACAAGGGAGAAATGAAAGTTAACAGAGGTAATGATAGAAAGTGAAACAGAGAGACAGGAGTAAGGAAGAGGAAGAGAGAGAGGAGAGAAAACATGAATCCACTTACACAGTTCACTGGTACATCTGTACCGCGATCCCTAAACAACCAAGGTCTCTGTTGGAAAACAAAACAAGCAATCCCCTACAGGAGGACCTGCAGGTGGCTTAAATATCCTCAGATCATACAAACACACACAAACACACGCAGAACTACGCAGAGAAGAGGTACAACCTAGTCAGCGCAATGGGAAGTAGAGAAGAGGTACAACCTAGTCATCGCAATGGGAAGTAGTGTCACAGTGTCAACATGCATAATAAAGGGTGCTCCGTGGTGATACAGTCATGCAGATGCAGCCTCGTCTCCGCAAGGAGGAGGAAGCCCGCAAGGCTCACGACCCAGGCCCCCAGCAGCCACCCAGAGGCCCAGATCCCAGCTACCCCCCCAAAGAGCGGACATGCATCCCCCCGAAGGGCGGCAAAGGCGGCCCCAGCCGGAGCCCCCTGCAGTCTGGAGGCCCAGGCCCCAGCGGACCAAGACCAGCAGCTGCCGACCCCACCGGGCGCCGGGCGTCCCCCGGAGCAGAGACAGCGCCGGGCCCAGGGCCCAAGCGCCCAGGAGCAGCCACCCCCCCCCGGACCCGGGCGGCCCAACCGAAACCCAGGAGGACCGGACCCCCCAGACGACGCCCCCCCAGGGCAGGCCAGCCCCCACCCCCAAAGTCCCTGCCCCATACACCTGACACCAGGGCGCCACCACCTCCTACCACCCCCTACCCCGCCACCACGCTCGCACACACACTCCCCCACACACCTACCCCAACACTAGGGCTGAAAGATATACCGTCACCGCCCCCACATCGAGACACAGGCACCCAAGACATCAATACCGCAAGAGCAACCACATACAGGATACAGATCCCCCCTGCGCCCGCCCCGCACAAAAGCCCCGGAAGCCACAAACAAAACCGCACCCCCCACCAAAGCGCCCCGGCCCCCAACCAACCCGCAGCCACACCGCACCACACCGACACCAAGATGCCCGGCACGAATACCGAGATACGAACCTCCGCCCACACCGCCCAGCCCTACCCAACACCTCCGTGTACCCCCCCCCACACACACATACACCCACCCACTCCGCTCTCCGACCTTACATACCCACACTCACTCCTCTCTCCACCCCCAACACTCTCCTCCCTCTACCGTCCACACCTACCCCCACCTCCTCATACCCTCTAACACACACATGCACTCCCCCCACATAACTGCACCAACCCCCTCCCCACCCCCCCCACACATACGCCCCCACCTCCCTACACCCCCAATACCCCATACAGTGGTAGCTCGGGCCGGGGGAAGGAGCCGCGAGCTCCAAGCCTCCAACACGTTCCCCCCCCACCACCACCCCCATCCCCCACCCCCGGACGCAGCAGGCCAGGCATCCCCCAGGCCAGCAGGTCCCCCGCAATGCAGCCCGCCTTAACCACTGGCGCGTGAAGTAGCCACTGTCCCCCCTCCCCCCAGTAGCGCCCGGGAGACCGGGGTATGAAAGGACCCTGTCCCCCCCCCACCCCCCGCTCATGACTGTGTGTGTAAGATGTGTGTTGTTTGCAGTTAAAACTAAGGGGCAGTGCCAAGTCATGCCGGGAGTGGGGTCGCGTAGAGGGCATGACCCCCCAACCGGCCCCTCCCTCCTTCCACATACTATATGGCCCGCCCCTCAGAAGTGGTTGTGAGCTGTTGTTATTTTATGTGTTTAGGTGTCTAAGTGTGGTTAAAACTGGGGAGCAGGCTGCCTCTAGACGTGGCAAGCAAAGGCATTTTGGTGCCCTCCCTCACCACGCCCGCTTGACACGCACCCTCCCCAAAACCCTACGTGTGTGTGTGTGAGGTAGAGCAGGGGGGGGGGGGGGGGGTCTTGGGAAAGGAGACCAGGGGGGTATGAATTCCCCCCCTGGAAGGAGAGCCGTTACCGGCATTAGGTACCCCTGCGTCCCGGGATCCCCCCAGGGCAGAAGGGGCAGGCATGGCCGCCCCCACGGCCCGGCGTCCGGCGTTCACCACAGAGGGGCCAGCCTCGGCCCCTGGGGGCGCTCGACCACGCCAGGCCAGGGAGGGGGGAAAAGGGACGGGAGCGGAAAGGGTCGGCGGAGGGGCCAGAGTCACCGGCCCAACATCCCCAGGCCTCGCAAACCCCCCAAGAGGCACGCAGAGCTGCTATTTTTTTTTTTTTTTTTTTTTTTCTTTCCCCCTTTCCTCCCCCCCGCAACCCGACACACACAACCCCACCAATGCACCACCACCCCCGCACCCAAACACCCATCATCCATGCACCCCCACCCACCCACCCATCTCCACACACCCCCACAGGCAGCCACACATACACACAACCGCATTCCCGCCCCCCTCCAGTCACACACCCACCCACACATACCAAGGACGGGGACCACGGGGCCACCAGCCCCCCCACGCCACAAGTCCACCGCCCCCAGCCCCCGGACCATGCGAGACCAACCCGCACAAGACCACCAGCGCAGGCCAGCCCCAACCGACACAGCGGCCGGGCGGGACAGGCACCCGGCGTGGAAAAGACCCGGCCATCCCGCAACCCCCCACCTCCACACACTAGAGCTGGACGATATGGACAAAACCCCACACCCCGACAGCCACGCCAGACACCCCAACATCGATACGACACGACATGACCACGGGTCCGCCGAAAACCAAGCACCCCGGCAGAAAGCGCAGCTCCGTCCGCGACCCCCAGAGCCCCACACGCAGGACAAGCACAGGGGAAATCCACACCCCCCACATAGCCGCCCCCGCGACACCAACATCCCGGATGCCCACATCCCGACACAGACACGACAACGATACATCCCCCAGCCCCACCACACACACACCCCCACCAGCACACACACCCGCACGCACACAGCAGAGGCGCCCCGGCCCCCGGCGCAGTGACTAGACGTCACCAGGTCGTGAGGACCGGCCAAATCCAGAGGAGGCACGTCCCGCAGGCCCCCCCCCCCCCCAGCGCCACCGGGTCCCCCGGCCCCGGAGGCAGGGGCCACCCCGGAGCACCGGGGCCCAGGACCCCCGCCCCGGGACGACCCCGGCCACCCGGCGCCAGCCGACAGCCACCGGCCAGGGCCCCACCAGCGACCCGCCCCCGCCGCAGAGCAGCCCCAACCGCTGACCCCCATGCCCCCCATCGGGCTGGATACAGCCCCGCCCCAGCGGCGAGGCAGCCCAGACCCCCCAAGTCAACCGCCAGGGATCCATGCCATCAAGCACTCGCCGGCACCCACCCCCACATCGCCGCGCTCTCCTACACCAACGTTAAGTGATGGAGCTAATCACAGGGGACCAGAGGGAGTGGAATTCATCTAACTGGTTCTTAGAGGAGGCAGACATCGTCTCAATACTGATATGGTCTACTAAGAAATTCCTAAACTGGCTAATGCTCAGATTATTTTTGGATTTCCAGTTTACCAAGATAGTTTTCTTTGCAATACATAATACAGTAAGTATCATATGTGCATAGTTGGTTACCGTGTTGATCTCATCCAAGTCCTCCAGTAAACACAGTGTGGGGCTTGCAGGAAAGTTACACCTGAGCCACGTTGACATGTCATCACACACCTGAAGCCAAAACCTCTGGACAGGTGGACAAGACCACAAGGCGTGAAGATAATAACAAATGATCATGTTAAATAATGTTATTAAAAGTGATAATAGTTGTCCCCGCATTGTTCTGCAATAGTCCATATATTCCACTTGTATATTCTATGTTTAACCAGCAGTAATAGTAAACAATGGTATCAGGTGGAAGGTGGTAAAAATAAAAACTAAGCTAAAACATATATATATATACATACATATATATATATATATATATGTATATATATATATATATATATATATACAACGGTACTACTAATTAGAATATTGTGAAAAAGTTTGTGTTTTTCTATCATTAAACTTAAAAGGTGCAATTTAGACAAATAATATGCAAATCAATATATCTCAAGCTTTTATTTGTTTGAATGTTACTGATTAGGGCTTGCAGCTTAAAGGGACACTGTGTAATCGGGAGCAGCTCACTCGTACTTTTCATGCTGCATTCGCGTGAAACCGGGCAGACCGACGACAGCCGATGCATGTAAAGTTATCACCGGCCTCTATGTGAAGATGTGGTCCGTCAGTTACAGTGACATCAGTCCACATCTGATTTGTTGTCATGGCGATGTCGTATTGTTTTCCCTGACCCATGTTTTACCGTCTTTCGCTCGGCTTCATTGATTAAAATGACATCTGGTTTGTTACCAACGGCCGTCTTCCCGACTGCACGTGAACCCAGCATCAGTGAGACGCTGGTTTCTCCCCACTGCAGCGCGGTGACTTTTCAAAGGCATTACCTCGAACTGAGCTGAAAACTCCGGTGTGTCCGGTGAGTTTCTGTGTTTTCCTACCGTCACGCTTCTCCCGAACGCAAAAACATGGCGATACGACATGGCAGCCTTCACCGAGCCGCCCCGCTCGATGTGTAAATGAGTGATACGAACGGCAAATTTAAAACTTAGAGGAGCACTTCAGTTTGTTGATGGGAGTGATTACTGATTTAATGAAAAAACACTTTTGAACCAAATAATCAGTTTTTGTGAATAAAACACAGGAGAACTTACACAATATCCCTTTAAGAAAACCTCAAATTGTAAAACTAAAAAAATTAGAATATTGCATGAAATCAATTTAAAAAGGACTTTAAACAAAAAAGTCAGGCCTCCTTAAGTAAAATCTTGCATCGGTACTTAGTACTTGGTTGGGGCCCCATTTGCTTGAATGACTGCCTTAACCCAAAGTGGCATGGATGCAACCAGCTTTTGGCATATCTCAGGTGTTATGGAAGACAAACATCGTTCAATCACAGCCTTGAGCTCTTCTCTATTGTTTGGTCTCTTCCCGTTCAGCTTTCTCGTGACAATGCCCCACATGTTTTTGATGGGGCTCAGGTCAGGTGAGTTTGCGGTCCAATCAAGCATGGTGATCCCATGGTTGTTGAACCAAGATTTTGTACTTTTGGCAATGTGGGCAGGTGCCAAGTCCTGCTGGAAGATGAAGTCTGCATCCCCTTACAGCTGGTCTGCTGAAGCAAGCATGAAGTGCTCCAAAATGTCCTGGTAGACGGCTGCGTTTATGCTGGACTTCATGAAGCTCACAGGTCCATTCCCTATGAAGTCCTCCACACTTTTGAATGGCCCTTTGACCATCTTCTCCAGGCTGTGGTCAGTCCCCAGGCTTGTACACCGTTTTCTTCCACACTTCTTCCTTCCACTTAACTGTTCATTAATGTGCTTTAAGAAAGCACTCAGAGAACATCCAGCTTCTTTTTCTATCACTTTTTGTGTCTTCCCCACCTTGTGCAGGGAGTCAATGATGGTTTTCTGCACAACTGTCAGATCAGCAGTCTTCCCCATGATTTTGAATTCTTCTAAACCAAGACAGGGACTTTTTTTATAGGCTTGGTGCACTTATGGAGGTGTTTTGGATTACTTACCTGATTAGAATGTGACACTCTGAGCCTACAATACTGGAGCTTCATTTCATTTCATTTATTTGCAAATCATCATAAAATACAGCATAAGGTTCTCAGGCTCCATCAAAGAGCCAGATCTGCAAAATGGGACTCACCAGAAGCTATACAGCTTATAATTGGTGAACCAAGTATAAGATACATCAAAATGTACAAATAACAGCTCAAACAACAACAATATACAAATTAATGAACAACAAAAATCAACCCCCCCCCCCCATACACTCCCCTAAAAATCTCCCTCCAAGACAAACACATGCTCAATATTATACCTTCCACACTGTGTGAAATAGTTTCTGTACATATCAGATTATTCAGTGCATAAATTTAATTTTCGGGGCTGAAACATAATTACTCAACAACAACAAAATATTCAAAATACTTCTCCCAATCACTAGTCACATCGGGGGGCCATTTAAACATAGTGTAGCAGTAATTGCTGTTTAAAGAGCTTTTTAAATGTATTTAAAGAATTTAGTTTTTTAATAGAACTGTCAATCTTGTTCCAAATCTCTGGACCTCTACATGCAACACTGAGGCACTGAGCTTTTCACAGTATTCAATTTTTTTGAGTTTTTGAATTTGAGCTTTTCTTAAGCTGCAAGTCCTAAGAAAAGCTTAGGACTTGAATCAGATATATTGATTCACATATTATTTGTCTAAACAATATGTAAATTGCACCTTTTAAGTTGAATTACAGAAATACATGAACTTTTTCAGGATATTCTAATTTTCTGGGTAGTACCTGTATACAGATGCGGGCATAAAAAAGTTCCGCCTTTTTCTGCCAGAAGTAGTGCAGTAGTAGTGCACTATCACTGGCTGAACGATTTGGACACACGCACGGTGTCCAAACTTGGCGTGTGGAAACGTCCTTGTTCCAGGCATTCATTTATGCTCTGAAATCCTTTCCCCTGGGCACACAGGCATTTCTCTGTGCGACTGAATTAGCAGACAAGTCGCTGGTAAGTGGCCGGCAGTCGGCAGAAAGGGGAACTTTTTCATGCCCGCATCTATTTATATATATGAAATGAATGAATAAATGAAAAATACTTCATTTATCCTAGAAGGGAAATTCAACATCTTTAGGGTGATGCTGCTGGTAGGAATGAATTTCTGTATCTCTCCGTTCAGCGAACCTGACGCAGCCTTCCACTGAACACACTCTGTTGGTTCTTCATCGTGTTGTGAAGAGGAGGAAGAATCCTCCATCATCTTCATCAGCTTGTGCAGCATTCTTTTTAGAACGATCATCTCCAGCGGCTCCAGAGTTCTCCCCAGCACAGAACCAGCTTTCTTGATCAGCTTGTTTAGTTTCTTCAAGTCTCTGATTCTGATGCTGCTTCCCCAGCAGATGCTGCAAAGCTGATTGCACTTTCCACAACAGACTTGAAGAAGATCTGCAACATCTTGGTGCAGACGTTGAATGATCTCAGCTTCCTTAAGAAGTAGAGTCTGCTCTGACCTTTCTTGTAGATGTAGTCGGTGTTGCATTTCCAGTCAAGTCTGTTGTCCAGCTGAACTCCAAGGTATTTGTAGTTCTCCACCACCTCCACCTCCTCTCCCAGGATGTAGACAGGACTATGCTGCTTATTCTTGCTCCTCCTGAAGTCAACAATCATCTCTTTAGTCTTGCTGGTATTTGACATGAGCTGATTGTTACTGCACCATTTCACAAACTGATTGACAAGTTCCCTGTTCTCAGCTTCTTGTCCATCACTGATACACCCCACAACTGCAGAGTCATCAGAGTATTTCTGCAGATGACAGGACTCAGAGTTGTACTGGAAGTCTGAGGTGTACAGTGTAAAGAGGAATGGTAAGAGTACAGTTCTTTGTGGTGCTCCAGTGCTGCTGACCACCATCTCAGACACATAACCTTTCAGTCTCACAAACTGTGGTCTGTTTGTTAGGTAGTCGTAAATCCAGGTGGTTGCGGAGGGATCCACCTTGAAGTTATGGAGCTTCTCACATAGCAAAGCAGGCTGAATAGTATTAAATGCACTTGAAAAATCAAAGAACATGACCCTCACAGTGCTGCTTGACTGGTCCAGATGAGAGTGGGCTCTCTGAAGCAGGAAGATGATGGCGTCTTCAACCCCAACCCCATTACGATATGCGAATTGTAATGGGTCCTGAAAGGTGTTCACTTGCTTGTTTAGGTGAGCCAGTAAGAGTCTCTCCAGGACTTTCATGATGTGAGATGTCAGGGCAACTGGTCTGTAGTTATTTGGTGTTGTTTGTTTTGGTTTGGTTGTTTGTCATTTGGTGTGGTCTGTTTCTTGACCTGGTTGCGGGAGACAGTCAGGCTGAAGGTAGAGGCAAAAGAGGTCTCAGGATGTCCTGATGTGGAGGGAGATGAGGCTGTGTTCAGGTCCATGACTGAGGTGCAGGGTGACAGAGTGGAGGTGGGACAGGAAAGCTGTGGGCTCATGGAGGGTGTGTGGAGTGTTGGGTTTTTGGCAGGGGGGGAAATGAACCTATTGAAGAACATGTTCAGTTCGTTAGCTCTGTCTAGACCTCCAACAGTGTGATCCCCCTTTAACTTAAAGCCGGTATATACGTATATATATATATATATATATATATATATATATATACAAATGTATGTATGTATGTATGTATGTATGTATATATAACAAATTTGTTCTTAAATGGTCCATATGAGTGATTTACGAGAAAATGTGCATTGTATGAGAGAGATGGAGAAAGCGAGAAAAGGATGACAGATGTGGTCTAGCTACACGTTGGCTTTTTGTCCTGCTTGGATCCACCGTACGCATGTGTGTGCGTGTGCATTAAAAGGAAATTTTGCTGAATGCTGCGCTGTGCTGGATGATTAAATTCATATTAAGCATTTACATCATATTTTGCATCTCTTGGCCTCAACCAGTACTTTTCAGTGGCTGTCTTGCTTTTGTTAGACGTCTTTTTGCCATTATTATAGGATGAAGTATTTTTTTTATTTTTACTTCTGTAACAGTGCGACCACCAGGCGACACAGCATTTACAGCTCTTGTGATTTATTCTCCACTGCTCAGCTTTTACCTTTACCTTTAATTCTGCTGCTCAGATCTCAGTCAGCAGACTCTCCATCTACGAACTGGTAAAGTTTCTCTTCTCCGCCTTCAATGCCATTTTACTGAATGAACATCTTCTGACAAGCGTGGGAAGTCGTGTTCTTATATGAAATTATCGGAGCAGTATTTATGCAGATTTGCAATTCTCATGAATGCGCGCTCACTTGCGCACAGGTGGAATGCATCACGTTTATGAAGATCATTTACACAGTTATCTGAAGTTGAGAGCGTTTGTTGAATCTGACGTGGCGCACTCGTAGGAGCCCACAGTAGGAGAAAAAATAAGAGAAAGATACGAAAAGAATACAAACATGTTGTTGCATGAGGCCCATTGTCCTGCTGCAGAACCCAAGTGTACTTAAGCTTGAGGTCACCAACAGATGGCCGGACATTCTCCTTCAGGATTTTTGGTAGACAGCAGAATTCATGGTTCCATTTACCACAGCAAGTCTTCCAGGTCCTGAAGCAGCAAAACAGCCTCAGACCATCACACTACCACCACCCTATTTTACTGTTGGTATGATGTTCCCTTTCTGACATGCCGTGTTACTTTTATGCCAGATGTAATGGGACCTACACCTTCCAAAAAGTTCAACTTTTGTCTTGTCAGTCCACAGAGTATTTTTCCAAAAGTCTTGGGGATCATCAAGATGCTTTCTGGCAAAACTTAGACAAGCCTTTATGTTCTTTTTGCTCAGCATTGGTTTTGGTCTTGGAACTCTGCCATGCAGGCCATTTTTGCCCCCCAGTCTCTTTCTTATGGTGGAGTCATGAACACTGACCTTAACTAAGGCAAGTGAGGCCTGCAGTTCTTTGGATGTTGTTCTGGGGTCTTTTGTGACCTCTTGGATGAGTCGTCGCTGTGCTCTTGGGGTAATTTTGGTTGGCCGGCCACTCCTGGGAAGGTTCACCACTGTTCCATGTTTTCACCGTTTGTGGATAATGGCTCTCAATGTGGTTCTCTGGAGTCCCAAAGCTTTAGAAATGGCTTTGGAACCTTTTCCAGACAGATAAATTTCACTTACTTTGTTTCTCATTTTTTCCTGAATTTTCTTTGGACCGCAGCAGGATGTCTAGCTTTTGAGGACCTTTTGGTCTACTTAAATTTGTCAGCCAGGTCCTATTTAAGTGATTTCTTGATTGAGAACAGGTGGGCAGTAAGCCGGCCTTGGTGTGGTTAGAGAATTTTAACAGGTGGGCAATCACTTTTTCACACAGGGCCATGGAGGTTTGAATCCCCCCCACTAATGAAACTCTTCATTCAAAAACTTCATTTCCTGTTTACTCATGTTATCTTTGACTCAAAATAAAATTTGTTTGATGATCTGAAACATTTACGTGTGACAAACATGCAAAAAAGTAAGAAATCAGGAAGGGAAACACTTTTTCACACAGCTGTATACAAACCAACCACTTTAATAGATACACCTGTCTAACTGCTTGTTAACGCAAATTTCAAATCAGCCAATCACATGGCAGCAACTCAATGTATTCAGGCATGTAGACATAGTCAAGACAATCTGCTGCAGTTCAAAATGAGCATCAGAATGGGGAAGAAAGGTGATTTAACCCATTTAGGCCTAAAACGCTTGGAAAAACATACCAGTAAAACCTATGGGTCTGTAGAATCACCCCCTAAAACCTGACCATTTCCTAGAAATTCAACACTGTTGTCAACGTTTACTAAATAATTGATATCTCAGCCTCTGTAGTAGATAGAAACATAATTCTAAAAGAATCTGAAAGCTTACACTTGTGGCTTTCACTGGAACATAGTTTTATTATTATAAACCTTCAATAAAATTTCCAAAAACTCCACAGAAATACAAAAAAATAAAAACGTGTGAATTTTTGTGAATTTTTCAGTGCAAAAAGGTTGGCAATAAAGTGCAGCTTCCTAAAAGCAGCATTTGTTCATTCATAAATGTAAAAAAAAAAAGTGTCAGTGCAACATCAGCACTTTTTTCACAAAAAAAAGTTCAAGTAATACAATACCATGTGGTGACTGTAAGAATTTGTTGAGTCCTCTTACATGTAACTGCGGTAGTGCTTGCCAAAGCACTCAATGTGCAGAGGTAGCTTACACTGTTTATAGCCATAGACAGTTGGCCCACCTACTTTCTCACTGTCAGGGACAAGTTGACACTCCCTGCACAGCTTTCGTTTGTCATAGGTCTTTCCACAGTCATGCTGTGGAGGAGCTGTGGCTCCTTGGGACTCTGAAAGTCCTGCAGATGGAGAAGGAGGAAGAGAAGGTGAAGATGGAGATGGAGAAGGAGGAGGAGGAGGTCATAGGAACACCTCTTGCTGTCAGTGGTGTGAGAAGCTCTTCTGCCAGGTCCTCTAGCCAGTTCTTGTAGCCTCTGTACTTTTTGTTGAAAACTGTTCCTCCAACAGACCTTGCAGCGATGTATGCATTGTGACAGGACACAGCCAAGAAGAAGAAAAACACCCTCCTCCACCACTTCTTTGATCGATGCTGGAACCCATAGTAGCCAACCATTTGATCGAGCAGATCAACGCCTGGAACACACATACATGACACTTAGTTCATAAACACATTTGGACTCAGAGGACAGCAGTGAAAATAACCTTTCAAACTTTTTTTTTATATATATATATAAACAAGTGGTCATACATTAGCATTTTTGTCCATAATATAAATCCGTCAAACAAACCTTTCATATGTTTCTGATAGTCAGCAAGGCAAGCTGGCACTGTCACCTGGGATTGCCCTGGTCCCTCTTTCCTTCGGTTCACTGTCCCTGTCTCAGTAGGATCATGATGGTTGGAGAGCACCATGACTGTCTTTGTGTCTTGCCAAATGCAGAAAGTGAGGTCCTGCTTTTGAGCTACTCTGAAGTCATGCCTTCCTAATGAAGCTATCTTGGTCAACACATCACTCTTTGGGAGACCAGCGCGGTTAGCACGGATAGTGCCGCAGGCGTTCAGGCCATGTGTCTTCATCTCCTCCAGCAGCTCTACTCCAGTGTAAAAGTTGTCCATGTAAATGGACAGGTGAGAGCCATAATAGGGTCTGGCTAAATCCATGACAACACGGTGTGCAAGGCCCTTCTCCTGTTTCCCTTCGCGACCGCAATACACCTGGAGGTTTGTTAGAAAAAGAAGTCTGAGGAAAAGCTTTGTCACATGAAAGGTTACTCAAAGTAGCAACATTTCAATAATATTTGCATATAGGAGCTACTTTTTGTGTAGATCAAATTTTTCTGACCTGGAAGTTGGTCATATATCCTGTGGAGCTCTCCGCCATCACCCACACATGACACCCCATTTGGTCGGCTTCAAGGGGAGGTACTGCCTGAATGAGAGACGCCCTTTGAACTTGATCATACTCTCATCCACTGACACAGTGCCATTGACCTCATACAGTGCCTGGAATCGGGAAGTGAGGTAATTCAGGAACCAGCGCATCTTCCAGAGTTTGTCATCCCTGTTGATGTCTGCTGCCTGGTTGTTCTGGAGGTGTAGATACCTGAAAATACCATAATATACATAGGTAAATTGCCTTCAATAAAAGCATAATATAAAACATCACAATTATCAGATGACCTTATTTTGTGAAATAATACTCTTTCTATATTGTAAATTATATTAGACTGACTGCTTTCACTTGAATAATGACTGGATAAAAAATACATGCATAATGAATAGCCTATATCCATTACATTTCTCAACATGTTTTTTGTTTGTTTTTTTGTTTTTAACAATATAACATTTGTTATTTCATATAAATGTTATATTCTTAAAAACAAAAAAAGAAAAAAAAAAGAGTGAGCTTTTTACAATGATGAATTTCCCTTCTGGGATAAATAAAGTATTTTTCATTTCATTTCATGCCCTTTAGCAAGATGTAATTCATACACCATTGGCATAAACATAAATAGCACACCTTTTATTCAATAATAACATTGAACATAATAATAATTATTACTATTATTATTATCATTAAATAATAATAATAATAATATTAATTATATTAATTATTATTATTATTATTATTATTATTATTATTATTATTATTATTATTATTATTATAGGATTAAAGGTGTGCTATTTATGTTTATTCCAATGGTGTATGAATTACATCTTGCTAATTATTATTATTATTATTATTATTTTAATTGTTATTTTTTATTATTATGGTATTTATACTGAATTACACATAACATTACGATAAAAAGTAAGTCTTTTTTCTGTTATTGTTTTATCGTCACAATCAATTAGTATTATTACTGGTCTTACCTCCATATTGCCACGAACCTGTCCCGGGACATGTAATTGGGAAGCTGCGTCTTGAGGAGATTCTTCCGTTGTCTCCAGTAATCTCTTTGCACTGCAAGCACCATGAGCCCCATGCCGATGCACAGGCAAATGAACGTTTTCATTTCTTCCACAGTCACGTCAGACCACTTTGCCATCTTTGCCCTAGCTGGCGTTCTTTGAGTCTGTACTCTGTAAACATTGGTCTCGGTAACGAGGTGCGCCCAGAGTTCTTCGGTAAAAATGTGATCAAATACCTGTAGTGGTGTCGCATCTGTAGGTATATTTACTTTCGACCCTGGGGCGCGATTGAAATGACCTCGGGGATTCGAGTGAAAATTTTCCGTTCTCCATTCGGTTTCAAAGCCTCTAAAATCTTCTTCGGCATCTTCATCGTCTAAAAACATATGTCTTAACCACAAATCGTTATCAATTGGATCCAGTGACTCAGCTTCCTCAAACAAGTCCTCTATATCACTCCCGTCACTTATGTCACTTCCTCCCGTAATGTCGCTGCTTGTATCCGCCATGACTGCTTGGAAACTTCCTAAACATCCCCTACGAGGCCCACGTCACCATCACGTGTATTATTCTGAAGCAATTAATTGGTCAAGAGACCGAGAATTGGTGAGAAAAAAAAAGACATATCCGCTTTCCCGGCCTGAAAGGTAGAAATGCGCCACAGCGCTCCCGGCTCTAATGGTAGAAACGCGGTACTGCACTCCCGGCCTAAATGAGTTAAGTGACTTTGAACATGGCATGGTTGTTGGTGCCAGACGGGCTGGTCTGAGTATTTCAGAAACTGCTGATCTACTGGTATTTACACACACAACCATCTCTAGAGTTTAAAGAGAATGGTCCGAAAAACAGAAAATATCCAGTGAGCAGCAGTTCTGTGGGCACAAATGCCTTGTTGATGCCAGAGGTCAGAGGAGAATGGCCAGACTGGTTCGAGCTGATAGAAAGGCAACAGTAACTCAAATAACCACTCATTACAACCGAAGTATGCAGAGGAGCATCTCTGAATGCACAACACATCCAACCTGGAAGCAGATGGACTACAGCTGCAGAAGACCACACCAGGTGCCACTCCTGACAGCTAAGAACAGGAAACTGAGGCTACAATTCACACGGACTCACCAAAACTGAACAACAGAAGATGTTGCCTTTTCTGATAAGTCTCAATTTCTGCTACGAAATTTGGATGGAAGGCTCAGAATTTGGTGCCAATAACATGAAAGCATGGATCCATCCTGCCTTGTATCAATGGTTCAGGCTGCTGCTAGTGGTGTAATGGTGTGGGAGAGATTTTCTTGACACACTGTGGGCCCATTAGTAACAACATAGCATGGTTTAACCACCACAACCTACCTGAGCATTGTTGCTGACCATGTCCATTCCTTTATGACCACAATGTAGTATCTTCTGATGGCTACTTCCAGCAGGATAACGTGCCATGTTATGAAGCGTAAATATTCTCAGATTGCTTTCTTGAACATGCGTTCAGTGTGTACTCAAATGACCTCCACAGTCACCAGATCTCAATCCAATAGAGCACCTTTGGGATGTGGTGGAACAGGACATTCGCGTCATGGATGTGCAGCCGACAAATTTGCAGCAATTGTGTGATACTACCTTGTGAATATGGAGCTAAATCTGTGAGGAATGTTTCCAGTATCTTGTTGAACCTATGTCACGAAGGATTAAGGCAGGTCTGAGAGCAAAAGGGGTCAATTCGGTACTACCAAGGTGTACCTAATAAAGTGGCTGATGAGTGTGTGTGTGTGTGTGTATACATATATGGTGGTGGGTGTGTGTGTGTGTGTGTGTGTGTGTATATAGATGTATATTGAAAACATCTTTGACTATGTTTTGATCTAAACATTCTTTCCATGAAATTCTATGAAATTAAACCTTATTTCTCTGTGGATTTTTTTCATACAGTTTGCAAGATGGAATGCCTGAAATGGTTTCTATACATTAATCTGAAAGGAAGCATTCTGTGCCAGCCCATTTCCACTCATTCACTTTATTTAAAGCAGATCTGATGCATTTGGTTTGATTTTGTGCATACAATGTCATAATAATAAGGGGTTAATAACTAAAAATGCTCAAGGGCTATCACTGTGCATCATCTGGAATTATTAAAAGGTGACCCTAGGGTACAAGAATCAGCTGAGAAAAAAACTTTTAGCGACAAAACCATGTTCAGCCAAAAACCGCCCCTTGACTACCGGACTATTTGGGAACAAACCTACAATATCAGCAACGTATTTATCAGGCTGATATCTGACATTAATGTCCTGGCAGACGTTTTTATAAAATCTGTTGTTTCTATTTCCCTCCCTCTTTGCCCTCCTTCCCTTCACTCTGTCCTCACTCTTCTTTTTCACTTTTCTACTCTTCTGTCCTGTCACTGTTGCTATGCTACTCTCTGGTTTGAGCTTGATAGCAATCACTAGGTAGGTAATTAGCTTTGGCAGCTGATAACGAAGAATAAAAGAAAAAAAAAAAGAGTGATTTTGGACAAATCAGAAAATTTCTGGGAGTGCTGGGAGTGAGGTTAGTACTGCAGATCAAGTTTACCTTCATGTCAGCTGTGAGGGGGTGAATTTTTTTTTATAACTCATCCGTTTAGATGTTTAATCTTGAAATTACACATAATCAGGGGTGTGATCTTTTGATTGACAGGTCTCAGACAGGAAGCCGGCCTGCCAGCCAGTGACTACAAGGTAGCTTCTTGTTTGCTCTCTGTAAGGTCTGTAGCAGAGTAGCACAACGGCAGTTTTTAGTCAGCTAATAGCAAGTCTAAGCATGTCTTACCTTTAGCCCACCGCTTACGGGGCTAATTTTTGTTAGTTCCAGCTAGTGTTGAGTTAGCTCGGTTAGCATTTAGCTCAGAGTACGTCAGCTGTCAATCGTTTGCCCTGAGGCCACTCTTTCTCCATTTTAGTAATTTCCAGAAGGGACGACACACGTGACTCTGCAAAGACTGGGGACAATGGGATCTCCCGACTGGCTTTATTTTTAGCTCTTCAGAAACCAATGGGTCACGTGAGCGGAAGGTTCATAACCTGTTTTCACCGACTCTGAGTGAAGCAGCAAAAAAGCAAGTAAAGCAGGATCTGGCTGCAGTTTCATTTATTTATTGTTTTATTGTATCTTTTCTTCACCTGCCTACAAACTAGAGGTGCACATTAGCTTGCTAGCTATAATCCAACATGTTTGCACCTGATATTACATGTGTTCATTAATGTGTACTGCCCCTATCAAATAAGCAATTAAGTAATGAAAAAGTTTGAAGATTAAACAAATGCACACAGTTAAAAGGCTTCTTATAAACACACTGAATGCAAATAGGGTTTCAACACAGAAACCATTCGATTTTTGCAAAGTTAAAGTAAAATATGGCTACAAAAGATCTTAAATTGAGAGCCATTCGGGAGTCAAAAGAGCCGGCTCTGAAAAAAGCCAAACATCCCACTACTGTGATGATAAATGACTTGCTGGCTTTATATTGTGTGAATTCCTAAATATGAAATAATGTCACTCTGATGCTCAAAGCTGCCAGTAGCCCGCCTCTCGGAACACAGAGCTATTGAACATACTACATGTACATTGTATTGCCAAAACATTTGCTCACCCATCCAAATTATGGGAATCAGGTGTTCCAATCATTTCCATGACCACAGGTGTATAAAATGAAGCACCTAGGCAAACAGACTGTTTTTAAGAACATTTGTGAAAGAACTCTCAGGAGCTCAGTGAATTCCAGTGTGGAACTGTGATAGGAAGTCACCTGTGCAAAAAAATCCAGCGTGAAATTTCCTTGCTCCTAAATATTCTAAAATAAACTGTCAGCTGTATTATAAGAAAATGGGAAGTGTTTGGGAACGAAAGCAACTCAGCCACAAAGTGGTAGACCACGTAAACTAACAGAGTTGGGTCAGTGGATGCTGAAGCACATAGTGCGAAGAGGTCGCAAACTTTCTCCAGAGTCAATCACTACAGACCTTCATACTTCATGTGGTCTTCAAATAAACCTTCCCAGAAGAGTTGAAGCTGTTGTAGCTGCAAAGGGTGGACCAACGACATGTTGAAACCTGTAGATTAGAAATGGATGACACTTCAGCTCACATGTGAGTCAAGGCAGGTGAGCAAATCCTTCCTCTGGCAATATAATGAATAAAAGCTGACAATCATGAGAGGACCCACAGCATCTATAAATCTGCTGAAAAGAATATGTTTGATGATTTCTTCTTGATTTTGCATTTCAGCTGCCATGAAAGTGGCACAACAATTGACAAAAATATGAGGAAGGGAATGTCACTTCAGCTCATATGTGAGTCACCGCAGAATAGCGAATACTTTTGGCAACACAGTGTATAAGCAACTGTTTGAGTGGCATAGATGGATAATACTCTGACTCACTGAAAAAAATAAAGGCAGAAAGCATCAACAAAGAGAAGCGCAAAGTCTGAAAGGGGAGCTGATAAATTATCGTATTTGTATATTGAAATGAGTGGTAATAACACTGAAAATTACAAGTTATAATAACAGTTATTAAGAACCATCATAATAATAGGAATAATCATATTACATTGTAAATGGTTATGATATTGATAGTGGTATAATAATAATAATAATAGTAATAATAATAATAATGACTTTACAATGACTATGATGACAGTGATGATAACAATAATCATAATACAAATTATGATACTGATAATTATATAAAATAACAGTAATAAGAATAAGAATAACAGAAATTTAAAGTTCAAAGTAGAATTTATTTTCAAGCCTCATGTAAACAATTTTAAGTAAATCACTTAAAACGTATTTATTACACCATCGCATCAAAGTTCCTGGTCCTTGTTGCCTCTTTCCCATTACATCCTGAGCCATGGTGGGTTATCAACAGATATGTCCTCAATCAGGCAGAGAAACCCCCATTTTTTTCTGTTACTGTTCTACCCCCTGGGGGGCTCAGCTTGTTCTGCAGGATCATCTCTTCTGGTCTGATCACCATGTGGTCTGCCAGTTCAGACTTACAATTCCTTCCCACGGTGACAAAAAAGACCCTCACGAGGTTCCTTGTTAGCAAGTAATCACTGCTAACGAGAGGAGGAAGATCCATCACCTGCAGCAACACAGCAGCAGTACTCACCCCTCTGCACATTGTCATTAAGAGCCAAACTTTTCAGCAGCAAAGCTTTTTATCTTTATGCAATAAATGTACTCAAGATTCTGAACATTACTAACGTGGAATAAAAAGAGCAGTCAAAGAAATGACACAACCACATCTCATTCTTTTTTTCTTGTTTTGAAAAATATCTTCCTGGATGTGCTTTGTCATCTAAAATACAGTTTAATTTTCACTGGGGACAGAAGGAAATGAATACACAGCTAAGAATTCGACACAGCCTCTAAAGTGGGATTTTATGGTTATTATTTTAGTTTTGCATTGATGAGGAGCCAAGCCAGCAGCTACTCACAAAGAATCATAAATCAGCTAAATTATTCACACTCAAAATGTTCACACAAGCTCTACAAAAATGGTGACATTTACACTCAATGACCTCAAAATCTGAGGCTCAGTGTGGTCTGCTTTTACCTGTATCATGCTCCATTTACGGTGTGAACTCTTCCTCTGTACACTGGAGCCAGCCAAACAAGCAAACTCTGATCTCATTGAAACCTGGAGCTGAACCCTGGTGAGGTTAGCATGAGCCCCATTTCCACCATGAGGTCCAGTTTGTTACAGGTAAGTTAGCTTCAGTGAATCTGACCTCTGTTGCATTTCTGCAGCAAACCATACATTCACCTGGTAGGCAGTAAATCAGCTGGGTTGCCATAGATGTATCAGGCACATACTGTAGAAGCATGATGTGACACCAACGTGAACCCAACGAAGAAGCAAAGGAAGAGAATGGACATCCAGCAGGTTGTGTTCTTCCTTCGGGTTGTTCATTCTCACGTCGAGGTTCTTCTGAGGCAACAGTCACTCGATTAGTTTGACTACTAATATGACGTCTTCAGATGTGAGCCCCAACGTTTGAAGCAGCATTACTGCCTTCATTTGCACTGTGACTGTAAATAATTTCAGTTATGACTACTAAGTTGGGCCTCTTATTTGTGCCACCCCCCCCCCCCCCCCCCCCCCCTTTTTTTTTTTTTTTTTTTCTTTTTTTCTTTTTTCCCCCTTTTTCCTCTTCCCCCGCGGGGGGGGCTTTTCTTTTTCCCCCTCCCCCCCCCCCCCTCCTTCCCCTTTTCTTCCTGGCTCAAATTATTTTGGTTTGTCCTGATTAAACCTGAATGCCCATTAGAGGTTATTGATGTTTAACCTTTTCATCTCAGTCAGTTCAGGACAAAAAATGGAAACAAAAATCCTTTTTATGATACTTAGTAAACTGTATGAATACAGGTAAACGAGCTATTTGCTTCCTCACTTGATCAGATCGGTGATCGGTTTTTTAAAACTCTCTGATTGGTAATCGGTGATCGGCCCCAAAAATCCTGATCGTGTAAAGCCTAAATGGGACACCCTTAAATGCAGATGCATCTTTAAACTGTGGGGGGCGGCATTACTCCAAAGTGGCGTTCAGTCTGTCAATTCAGAAGACGCAGAAGAAGAAGAATTTATTTACATTTATTTGCACTGTTAACCCTGCCTAACCATGGACATATTCAGCTGTCATCGCATACCACAGCTTATTGAAAGGTAAACACCAGCTTGACGAAAATTACTTGGGTAACTGTGGTTCTGTGAATTCCTGGATGACTGCCAGTCAGCTGGCCTGCACGTCACCTGACTGACAATTGTCATTAGGACTCGACCTGCGAAGAGTGCGAGGAGCTTTGTTTACAGAAGGAATGAAACAGAACAATCGTTCTATAACTCTGCGACTACGGGAGATGACATCAGCCCGATTGTCTTATACTGTTATCGGCACAAGCACGTTATAAAACAACGACATTACCGCCAAGAAAAAGGACCATTTTGTAACATTAACTAGCTTAAACGATAGCAACATGGCTTGACCGCACCGCATATTATGCAACAATGAGGTAACTAATCCATAACATGGGCCAAACTAAGATAATACAATGGTTTTTGTAATATTTATATCTCCATTAACAAAGAAAATGCTTGAGATTTGTAGCTCGCCTTCTTTGCCACTTGCATTCTGGGTAGCCCTTACTCACAAGGGTGGTGTCGGAGAATCTCAATATTGAGGGCGATTCAGCCCTCAAACTTGCCCCTTAACTTAACTTTCTGAGAATCGGAACAGCACTTGCTCTTCGCGGGAGTGCGCATTTTTGAGATTGAGGGTTAAGATTGAGGGTTTAGACAGGAATTGGAATTCACCCTAAGACTAAATAAAAACAAAACTGAAACTAAACAATTCCTCAAAATAAAAATTAAAAACTACTAAATCATTTTTTGAACTAACTAAAAATAAACTGAAATAAAAGAGGAAACTGAAAAACTAAATGAAAATAAAAAAACTAATGAAAATTTCAAAACTATAATAACCTTGGTTGCTATGGACGGACTGATGGGTGAATGCAGTGACAGATGGATGGAAGCCTTGCTGATGAGTGTCTTCAGTTCCTAAACAGCGCCTGAGTGGTGTTAAAGGGAAATATGTAACATGATGTAAACATGGCCGCCTCTCAGCTGTATCGTATCAATGAATCCTGAGAGAACATTTTAAAGCTGAAGTTGAGGGTTTGCTTATGCTTTCACTCTTGCTTTCATTCATTCTTACTTTCTGTCTTACCGAGCACAGAGACACCTGACTACAGTCAAACCGTATGTCTAGAAAAGCAGGAGGTTACCCAGCTTAAAGGTAACCATGTCTTTAAGTGGAAGCTGCAGCACTTTGATGGAAGATTTAACCACAAAAGACATGAATTTGTTTTTTATTCAAACTGGCGCTTCTTAACTTTACTTCCTTTGATATTTCTTCATGTGTCAGTTGCGTGTTGTTTGCAACAGTTTCCTTTCCACGGTTTACCATCTGTCCAACAAAAGACCACTTGTTCTCCACTTGGAGACATAAATGAAGCATCCTGCTGTTTTACATTCAAAGCTGTGCAAATTGTCAAGCAAAAAAGCAAAGAAAAGAAAATATTTTTCAGATTTGAGAGTTTTGATTCCTGAGGTTTTTAGGAATATCTTGGTCTTAGGGACCCTCTGCCTTGTATTTCCCTATTTCAATGTGTCACATTCAAATCAAGATGCAGAAGCTGATGATGAGACATCCTAATTAAGTCGTTTGAAGGAAAATGGGAAATAAGCAGGGCTGGGAATCACTCCCTCATCCACTGAGCTCAGTCACATCTACAATACAGTGTAAACAGGTGAAACTGATTCTTTTAGTGATTTACAGACTTGGATTGTCCAGAAGCTGTAACATGAATACACACTTCCACCAGACAATCTGGAAACTCTGCAGTAACTTATTGGCTTAACATGAAATACTGCCTTTTATTATTCATTTACTGATCACAGAAACTCATTCCTGCTGTACAAATTACTCTGCATACACTGAATGGTCCACTGATGCAGCTGGGATTCTCCAGAGGATGTTATATTGAGACTTCTGCTGAAATAAAAACGGATGGATCCTCTCTGAGAGTAACTGAACACTTGTTGACTTCTGCTCAGCTGTTTGCCTACAGATAAACATTCTGCTAAAGCTGCATAAGACAACAATAGCATGTCTGAGCATATAAATAAGAAATGAGGTCTCTCCACTCAGCATGCTCTTCTATGATACTACAGGTGTTAAATGAAGGGAAACAAGAGAAGGTGGCATTTACTCTGCAAGGAAAAGTGTGGATGATACACATTTTAAGATGTATATCATGAAGTGATTTAGTTCTGTGGAAGTGGAGCCCTGGTGGGCTGCAGCTCACGTACACGAACATCTGATTTAATTCTGAGTTGGTTTGCACTCTACATTTCTTCTAGTTATGGATTTAAGAAGAAGAAGTGTGTATAATTCCTTTGACCTGTATTAAACTCAGCTGTTACATTCATTCATACACTATGCTGCCAAAAGTATTCGCTCGTCTGCCTTGACTCACATATGAGCTTAAGTGACATCCCATTCCTAATCCATACAGTTCAATATGACGTTGGTCCACCTTTGCAGCTAGAACAGCTTCAACTCTTCTGGGAAGGCTGTCCATAAGGTTTAGGAGTGTGTTTATAAGAATTTGTTGACCATTCTTCCAGAAGCGTATTTGTGAGGTCACACACTGATATTGGACGAGAAGGCCTGGCTCTCAGTCTCCACTCTGATTTATCCCAAAGGTGTTCTATCGGGTTGAGGTCAGGACTCTGCAGGCAAGTCAAGTTCCTCCACACCAGACTCTGCATCCATGTCTTTATGGACCTGCTTTGTGCACTGGTGCACAGTCATGTTGGAAGAGGGAGGGGCCAGCTCCAAACTGTCCCCACAAAATTGGGAGCATGGAATTGTCCAAAATGTCTTGGTATGCCGAAGCATTCAGTTACTTTCACAGGAACTAAGGGTCCAAGCCCAGCTCCTGAAAAACAACCCCACACCATAATCCCCCCTCCACCAAACTTTACACTTGGCACAATGCAGGCAGACAAGTACTGATCTCTTGACAACCAATAAGCCCAGACTCATACATTAGATTACCAGATGGAGAAGGATGATTCATCTCTTCAGAGAACGCCTCCATTGCTCTAGAGTCCAGTGGCAGCTTGCTTTACACAACTGCATGAGACGCTTTACATTGCTCGACCATGGAAACTCATTCCATGAAGCTCTCTGTGCTCTGCTCTTCAGCTGATCTGAAGGCCACATGAAGTTTGGAGATCTGTAGTGATTGACTCTGCAGAAAGTTGATGACCTCTTTGCACTATCCGCTTCAGCATCTGCTGACCCCGCTCCATCAGTTTATGTGGCCTACCACTTCATGGCTGAGTTGCTGTCATTCCCAAACACTTCCATTTTCTTATAATAGAGCTGACACTTGACTGTGGAATATTTAGGAGCGAGGAAATTTCACGACTGGATTTTTTGCACAGGTGGCATACTATCACAGTTCCACAGTTCCAGTATGCATGCCTACCTGCTTCATTTTATACATCTGTGGCCATGGAAGTGATTGGAACACCTGACTCCCATAATTTGGACGGGTGAGCAAGTATTTTTGGTAATATAGTGTATGTTTCACCTTTAAATTCAGAAAACTTTTCATGAGGATATCTGCAGAGTACAATCTAATATTCTCACATTCAGTGTCCCCTTCAGGTACACCTACAGAGCCATGGAGAAGTGGCATTTTTTCCTACACCATGAACTTGATGTAATCTTTAAGCAGTGATTTATTGTTAATTCATGCATGAAGGATCTTCTGAATCTCTGTCCTGCCATCCATCACCATGTTCAGATTCATCACGGTGTTATGAGGTGGACGATCCAAGAACATGAGCATCTCTCACTACAGTACGTCCCTCAGAAATTCATCAAGGACACATCACTGAAGTCTCCTGTTTTACTGTCACAAGCTCCTCGGCATCTTTAGTCAGTATCCTAGCAACAAGGTCACTGAGAACTTCAGCAGTCGCCATGGATGTGGAGTACACAAGTGTTGTTTTCCAATCCCACTCAGCTTTATTCATAAAGCACTCTAAAACAACCACAGGGGAACAAAGTACTGTTCAGAACATTAAAAAAGCCACAACTAACAGTCAGAAGAGCAGACACATGACACAAAGTAAGACAAATAAATAGATAAAACACATCCAAACAGACCAACATCACAAAATAAAACAACATATCAATTAAAAGAATGAAAAAATATATTAAAGAACATAAATTACGGAGCGTTTTCTTCCGAAACATTCTGTAATTGTTTGGCACTTGTGTGATTTCCGACATGTTGCATGTGAAACACTCCGTTCATAACATTTCCCCGTCTCATTTTAGACAAGTCCAACAAAAGAAGATGGTTTGGATGGTTTTATTATTTTATATTGAATGTTTTATTTGGGCTCTTTAGGACGAGGCACGGAAGGGCTCCACATGGTCGAACAGCTGATTGCACGAGTGTTACAAACAAACGTGTAATCTGTATGTACATTTGTGTGTTTTCTTCTCCGAGTCTTGTCGCTCTCCGGAGGTTGCTGTTGTTCCCTTTTCTCTGGCCCTTCCTCAACAAGTCAGCATCTGACGTCCCTCGCTCTGATGGGCTAGATTCATACCCCCTACCCGTCCACTTCCCCTACATGCAAAGAGGGATTGGGACAGCACTACCTTTGTGGGAACGCGCAAAATTTAGGGGTAGGGCTAAAAAGTAGGGCTAATGGGTGTATTGGGACGAACCCTTGGTTTGTGCACGTTGTCTTGAGGGTGTGGCTTCTAGCATGCTGGTCATGCACATGCACTTTATTTAGAAACTCACTAACAGTCTCTGATTTCTGAATTGCCACAAACATCCTCTATACAGCCTTTAATAAAAAGTGTGGGTGGGACGCTGATCTAGTGGTTGCAGCATCTTTGTCCAGCAGGTGGTGATTTGGGGTAAACACAAGGGGTCTGGATGACCTGTGGATCCAGGATGCAGTTCAAATTTTACAGGCATCCAGTAGGTGGCGATGGGTTGGGTTGGGTGGGGGTCAAGAAATTTTCACTTTAATAGTGTAGCAGGCGTGCAACCTGTAATTTTACATCAGGAAAGCAACAAAGTCTGGATTTCTGATGGTTTTTCTTTTTTTTTGTTTATTTTTCTTTCCTTTCTTTTCAAGTCAAGGAAATGATGTCCCAACAGAGATAAACGTGATAAAAACGTAACGGTATGGTTGATAGAGAGGATCTGCGGAGTAAAAGGGCTGGAATCTGATGAATATAAGGAGCGGACGTCTGACGTGAAGTTAACCAAACAGTGTTAGCTTTTGTAGCTACATTAGCAGTTTATCCGTTCGTCTAACATCGTTTACTGGCATCATACATAAAAGATAATAAGTTACACAAGCAGCAACACTTACCGACTGCACATCCTCACTGATAAATCTCCTTGTCGTTGTCCTCCTCTCTGACAAAGCTGGTCATAACTACTCCGCAGCAGGTAATCAGCTGCTTTCAGGTGGTGCTAAATAGGCTAGCTTAGCAGCTAGCAGCCTCTCTAGTTCATGTCATTCGGGGGAAAAAATCCAAACTGCGTGCTGTAGAGAGCGCACTCTTGTGGCCGATTCTGGTGAAAAGAGAACCCGTACTCAAAGACAAAGTCACTTTCACTTTCCGGAGTTTCTGGCACGTTTTTACTGAGGTCCTGTTCCAGTACACATGTTTTAACTTGAAGGTGGGGTGGGTTCTTTTTCTTTTCCCCTCCTCCCCCCCCTCCCCCCCTCTTTTTTTTTTAATCGGCCCTTTTTTTTTTTTTTTTTTTTTTTCTTCCCCTCTTTTCTTCTGGAATTCGATCTCCCCCCCCTTTTTTTGAGGGGTGTATATCCCGTTAATCTGTTTTTTTTTTTTGTTTTTATTTTATTCCAATATTTTTTACTTTTTCCCTTAAAGTGGGATTTCCGGGTGATGACTCCTTTAAACTTTTCTTTAAGCTCTATGTTCAAACCAAAATAGGCCAGGACAGTCTGCTGCCGACAGCAGGTTTAGGCTGTGCTCTGGTGTTGTCTTCACCACCTCCACACAGGAGCAGACCTTCATTAGTTTGGGATTATACCAGGCCAAGAAACCATCAACCTTGCATTTGGAAAGGGGGCGATTGCGAAAGGAGGTTCATGTCAAAGTGTTTGAATGAAATTTATTAAGCAGGACTCTGCAGTAAATGGCTGCTGCACCCAAGACTTTTCTCTAATATGATTTTCCAATCAAAGCCCTTTTTAAATGTTTATATATTCCTTAAACTGCTGGCACACGAGTGGATAAAACTGCAGAATTATTTTTCTATTTACCAGTCACCTCATCTCATGAGCAAATTGTTCCATATTGATGCTGTAATAAATGCAAATAATTCCAAAATATTTTATTTCTAGCTTTTTATTACCTGAGGTTGACATGTCTCACAATTTAAGAGAAATAAATAAATAAACATTACTGTTTCAAAAGGAGAAAATACCTTAACCTTAGTTATAAAGTGACAGTAAAATTCAGTGTGCTTCCTTTATCCATCAACAGGGTGTGAATGACTTGTGCCCTTTCGGCTGTCATTGCTGGAAGGTTGAAGTAGCTTCTGTCAGCTCTCCCTGCAAGGAAGGTTTTGTAGCTTTTTTGCTGCCATGTTTGGAGCCATTCTCAAACGACCAAATCAAGGGTCTTTGTGAACAACACTGCTGTCACTGCTGTCAGCAAACTGCTTCACCACGTTTCAATGTTGGTGGCACAATTTACAGAGAAGATTTTCTCCTGTTTACTACAGAATAAACATGTGCCACACTGTCTGATAATACACAGCACATCACTGAGAGGATGCAGAACAGAGGTGGATACTGCCACTGGGATGCTATTCATTACTTTGAAGCATCGAGGTGTGAATTTCAGCCTCTGTCCTGGTTTCACTTATACCCCATGAAAACAGAAGCCAGTGGCCTTGTTTTAGATGATGATGTCACCAAGGAGATCATTATATTCATCACTGATATTCAGCCCAGTGCCATACATGAAGGAGGATAATAAACTAATCCATCCATCCATCCATCCATCCATCCATCCATCCATCCATCCATCCATCCATCCATCCATCCATCCATCCAATCAATCTATCTATCCAACTGTCCATCCATCCATCCATCCAGTTCATCTGTCCATCTATTCATCCAATGGCCCATCCATCCATCCATCCATCCATCCATCCATCCATCCATCCATCCATCCATCCATCCATCCATCCATCCATCCATCCACCCAACAGTCCATCCTGTCATTCATCAGTTCATCTGTTCATCCATTCATCCAATGGCCTGTCAATCAATCAATCAATCCATCCATCCATCATCCATCCATCCATACACTGTGAATCCATCCATCTATCCATCCGTCTATCCGGTCATCCATCAGTTCATCTGTCTATCCATCCATCTACACACTGTGAATCTATCTATCTATCTATCTATCTATCTATCTATCTATCTATCTATCTATCTATCTATCTATCTATCTATCTATCTATCTATCTATCTATCTATCTATCTATCTATCTAGAATTACATCATCTGAATAATATTGACATGATTTTTATCATCTAGATAAGTGATTCCCAAACGTTTTAGCCACAAGCCCCAAGATAACATATATTGGTGTTTGTGGCCCCCACCCCCGCAACGACTGAGTTCCTAACTGTGTGACTCATCAAATGAGTCACTCTGCTGCTGAAAAACTGTTAGTAAAGTCAATTAAGTCAGCTTTATTTCTATAAGTGTTTTAAACACACAGTAGCTGATACAACGTGCTGAACGCAGAACAGCAAGGAGACATATATATATATATATATATATATATATATATATATATATATATATAAGGGTTTCCCCCAGAAAACTTGCTAAGCCCGGTGGTGAAGAAGCCCACCAATGGTCCACCGCCAACGATGGGCCCCCGGCGCCCGGTCTTTTGGAAAAAAAAAAAAAAAAGTTGAAAAATGACAGGAATTTTGAAATTGTGACTGTTATGTGTTAATAATTTATTAACAATACGTGAGGCACAATTTTGAAATACGTTCTGGCTAAAAGCGTCAGTAATTGGCAAGCCTACAAAATGAAAAACGGAAAAAACCTATAGGTAAATCATATTAGATATTTATCTTTTGTCAGTGTATTGTATTTACACAATTTATGGCTTACTTTTGCTTTTGCTTGCTGCCATCTCAATGCTAGTATGATGGTGTAGAGGCCCAATATGTGCGTTTAGCTCATTATAGACTAATCCAACGAGCGTTTTGTGAGTTGCGCCATCCTGCGATGCTGCCATTACGGTGGGGACTAGTCGCAATGCGTCCCATTGGGCTCTATGCACGACTCCACTACTTCCTGAACATAAGGAAGTAGTGGAACTTAAGGAAGTTTGTTTCCTGTCTCTCATTACTGGACATACTGATTAATCCAAGTGTGTCTGGCCAGTTAATGAGGTCAGGCACACCTGGATTAATCAGTTCATCCAGTAATGAAAGACAAGAAACGAAGGAGCTGTGCATATGCATGCATGTTAGGTTAATTGGTCACTCTAAATTGCCCCCAGGAATGAATGTGAGTGTGAATGGTTGTCTATTATCAGGCTCTCACCTGATAATAGACAACTTTAAAATGATAGATGTACAGCAGAACTGTTTTGGTGTTCATGGTAAACGTGGAATCATTCAATGAGGAATCTTTTGAAAAAAATGATGCCATTGTGCTCTGTCGATGGTTGGAGACCTTACTACTGCTGGAGGACCATCACTGAAGACAGAGATCAGATTTTTAAGGATTTTGGTGACTGTGGTTTAAAGTAATCTCCATGGAAACTGGGGTACTTGCCAAAAGCTTTTAGCAGACCGAGATGGCAAATTTGCTTTCACCCATCAGGTGTACTTCATAACCTGAACAACTCCCTCTCCATATGCGACCTGGAACAGCCCACGTCACTCAGACTGTAATATGTGGCTGAAGGCTGGAAGCAATAAATCATTTTATCAAACAGGAAAAATGATCTCTGCAGGGGAGGAAGTTATCATGCGGGTGCTGCTGATGTTTGTGGCACCTTGGGCAATTTTCCCTGAGCAAGCTGTGAATAACATTTTCCATGCAGGTTTGGGAACACTTCTTCCTCCTTTTCTGTCACTGGAAAACTGTAGAAATGATGCAGGACCCAGACTGTGATCCACATTTAGCATTTTGCTCATTTATTTTGGTAAAGCACCATCAGTATTTTAATTGGTGGAAAAAGTATGTGAGCTAATGTGATGATCGGTGAAATTCTCCAAGTTTGAAACATTGAGACTACTGTAGAAATGATTAGATAAGTATCTGCTTCAGCTGATGATGATGCAAAACTCAAGTTTCTAAGTACAGTAATGCACAGAAACATACGGTTTGTTTTCTGTAAAAAATGATATAGTTTCATATTTACTTTTTCTTCTCAAGGACAGCTGAATAGGTTGATCTATTTTAATAGTAAATACACCTGTTGTGCAAGACTAGTATTTCAAATACTTAAATTTTCCAGTTAATATGTTTAAAAGAGAATCCTTCCCTGCAGAAAACAGTGCAAAACAGAAGGTTTGTTCTGTTTTCCGAGGTCAGATGAATTTTCATGGTTCACATTATCGCTCTATAGTGGAGCCAGCATAACATTGGCATCTAGACTGTCCATTCCATCACTAACTGACATCATCACTAAAAACGATCATAATGCTCAGGCCTTATTTGCAACAGTCGACAGGCTAACAAACCCTCCTGCGTCAGTAGTACCTGAACTTTATTCCACCAAAGCCTGCAATGACTTTGCCAATTTCTTCACAGACAAAATCCAAATTATTAGACAAGCCGTTGGTTCATCAACAGCAGGTTCAGGTCATGCACTGTGTTCACAAGTCTAAACACCATGACAAAGTTTGATCCTATTACTAGCAAAGAACTGAAGGACATCTTGCATCAATTGGACTCCTCCTCTTGCTGTTTGGACATCCTGTTTTTTTTTTAAAAAAAGGTCTCAGAGACCTTGGAGTCAGATCTGCTTCAGATTGTGAACTCGTCTTTAACGTCAGGTGTTTTCCCAAAGTCAATGAAAACAGCTGTGATCAAACCTCTGCTAAAAAAGAATAATCTAGATAAGACACAAATGAGCAGCTGCAGGTCGATCTCCAATCTTCCATTTTTAAGTAAGATCAGCGAAAAAGCAGTTTTTCATCAGCTGAATGGCTTTTTAAGAGAAAAAAAAAACTGTTATGGTGTCTTCCAGTCAGGTTTTAGACAGCACCACAGCACTGAGACTGCTCTGACCAAAGTCATGAATGACATATGTCTGAATACTGATGCTGGAAAAATGTCAGTATTGGTTTTACTGGATCTCAGTGCTACATTTGATACAGTTGACCACATTATATTACTCCAACGACTGGAGAAGTGGGTGGGTCTCTCTGGTTCCCATTATGTCTAAAATTCTTGAGAAAACAGTTTCAGCTCAACTTTGTGCCCTGAGCAGAAATAATCTGTTTGAAAAGTTTCAGTCTGGTTTTCGAGCTCATCATAGCACAGAGATGGCACTGGTGAAGGTTACCAGTGATCTTCTCATGGCTTCAGATAAAGGACTCCTGTCTGTACCTGTCCTGTTAGATCTCAGTGCTGCATTTGACACCATTGACCACAACATTCTGCTACAGAGACTTGGACATGTTATTGGAATGAGAGGATCTGCATAAGACTGGTTCAAGTCATACTTATCTGGTAGATTTCAGTTTGTTAATGTCAACAACGAGTCTTCATCACACACCAGAGTAACTCATGGAGTTCCCCAGAGGTTCTGTGCTCGGACCAATTCTCTTCACATTATATATGCTTCCTTTGGGTACTGTCATCAGACAACATAGCATACATTTTCATTGTTATGCAGACGACACTCAGACGTACTTATCTATGAAGCCTGATAAAACCAATTAGTTTGTTAGATTACAAAGATGTCTTAGTGACATAAAGACCTGGATGACCCTGAACTTTCTGCTTCTAAATTCAGACAAGACCGAGGTTATAGTCTTTGGACCCAAAAAACTCAGGACTACTGTAAAATATCTAGCTTTATAGTTGATCTGGATGGCATTAATTTGGCTTCCAGCACAACAGTGAAGAATATTGGAGTAATTTTTGACCAGGATTTGTCTTTCAACTCCCATATAAAACAGGTTTCTAGAATCGCCTTCTTCCACTTACGTTATATTGCTGAAATTAGGGACATTCTCTGTCAGGATGATGCAGAAAAACTAGTCAATGCTTTTGTTACTTCCGGATTGGATTACTGTAATTCCTTATTATTGGGCTGCCCCAAATATGCCTTGAAAAGTCTCCAGCTGATCCAGAATGCTTCAGTTAGGGTTCTGACTAGAACCAGCAGGAGAGATCTTATTTCTCCAGTTTTAGCTTCTCTTCATAGGCTCCCTGTTAAATCCAGGATAGAATTTAAAATTCTTCTTCTCACATATAAAGCTCTCCATGACCAAGCTCCATTATATATTAGAGATCTCATAGTTCCATATATTCCAAGCAGAGCACTTCGCTCTCAGACTGCAGGCCTTTTGGTTGTTCCAAGGGTCTCTAAGAGTAGAATGGGAGGCAGAGCGTTTGGCTATCAAGCCCCCCTATTATGGAATCAGTTACCACTTCAGGTTCGGGAAGCAGACACCCTCTCTACCTTTAAGATCAGGCTTAAAACCTTCCTTTTTGATAAGGTTTATAGTTAGGGATGTTTAGCCATCCCTTAGTTAAGCTGCTATAGGTTTAGACAGCTGCGGGACATCCATGATGCACTGGGCTCTTTCTCTCCCACCATCTCTGTCTCTCCATGTAGAAACCTGTGACAGTATTGCATCATTAACTGTGTTCTCCTCTCTCAGCAGATCTGGCTGGATAACGTTGCAGTGTTTGTTGGTCTCCCATTCTGTCTTCTCCCCTCCAGCCGGTCGAGGCAGATGGCCGCCCTACCTGAGCCGGGTTCTGCCGGAGGTTTTCCCTCCCTGTTAAAAGGGTGTTTTCCTTCCCACTGTCGCCACCACTCCATGCTTGCTCAGGATGGGGGATTGGACCAGGTCAAGTCAAGATGCGATCCAATCTGTTGGTTTCCTTCGCTAGGCTATTATGAATCTGACCCGAACTTTTCTGTCTGTTTAAGCGCCCTGAGGTGACATTGTCATGAATGGATGCTATACAAATAAAGCTGAATTCAAATGAATTGAATTCTGTACTAAACTGGTTCAAAACGTACTTGGAGAGCAGGAAGTACTTTGTGTCAGTAGGTAATTTTACGTCTGAGCAGACAAAAATGACCTGTGGAATTCCCCAGGGCTCTATCCTGGGACCTCTTCTGTTTAACATCTACGTGCTCCCACTGGCCCAGGTTGTAAAGAACAACAATATTAGTTACCATAGCTACGCAGATGACACACAGCTATATATTACAGTGTCACCAGGAGACCGGGGCTCTGTACAGGCTCTTGGTAAATGTATTGAGGAGATTAATGATTGGATGTGCCTCAACTTTTTCAGCTGAACAAAAACAAAACTGAGGTGATTGTTTTTGGAGCCAAAGAAAAACGACAGCAGGTTGTCACAGAACGTCAGTCAATACACTTAAAAAACACCAACCAGGCCAGAAATCTGAGTGTAGTGATGGACTCAGACCTAAACTTTGAAAAACACATCAAGGCAATCACTAAATCAGCCTACTATCACCTGAAGAACATCTCAAAGATAAAATATCTGATGCCTCAGGAAAATCCAGAAAAACTAGTCCATGCATTCATCTTCAGTTGGCTTGATTACTGTAACAGCGTCTTTACTGGTCTACCTAAAAAATCAGTTAAACAGCTGCAGCTCATTCAGAACTCTGCTGCCCGAGTTCTCACTAAGACCAGAAAAGTGGACCGCATCAGTCCAGTTCTGAGGTCTTTACACTGGCTGCCGGTCCGTCAGAGAATAGACTTTAAAGTTCTGCTGCTGGTCTATAAAGCTCTGAATGGTTTAGGCCCAAAATACATCAGTGACCTCCTGACCCAGTATGAACCTACTAGACCCCTCAGGTCATCTGGATCCAGTCTTTTATCAGTTCCCAGCATCAGAACCAGACATGGAGAAGCTGCGTTCAGCTTCTATGCTCCACATGCCTGGAACAAACTCCCAGAAAGTCTCAAATCAGCTGAAACACTTAGTTCATTTAAATCCAGGTTGAAGACCCACCTGTTCTCAGCTGCATTTACGTAGATTTTACTCAAATGTTAAAATCTGCACGTCTCTATATTCTCTTTGTTTAATCTTAAATGTTTTTAATGTTTTAATTTTAGATCATGCTTCTACTTTTTTGTTCATAATATTTTTTTATCTCCATTTTGCACCTTGCTGTAATGCTTATAATGTTTTATGTAAAGCACTTTGAATTGTCCTGTACATGAAATGTGCTATACAAATAAACTTGCCTTATCTTGGATTGCCCAAGAAAACATTACATTCTCATACATCAGTGGACCACATTTATCTTTGATAACAGCAGCGTTCTCTTTGGCATTGTTTTAGCCTCTGCAATGTCACATTTATTGTAGTTGCATCCATTCACTCTCAGATCTTGTATCGATGATGGCGAGTCCAACCACTGCACAAAGCCTACTCCAGCACATCCCAGAGATTCTCCATGGGGTTCCGGTCTGGGCTCTGTGGAGGTCAATTCATGTGTAAAAAAGATGTCTCCTGTTTTCTGAAACACTCTTTCACAATCTCAGCCCCATGAATCCTGGTGTAGTTATCCTGGGATATGGCCAAGCCATCAGGGAAGATGGAATAACCTGAACCTAGACCAAAACCTTGACCTGAGCCTGGACCTTGACCTCGGCATGACCAACTGCAGCAACCCCAGATCATAACACTGCCCCCCACAGGCTCGTAGAGTAGCCACTAGACACAATGGCATCACTTCATCCTCCTCTCTTCTTACCCTGATGCTCCATCACTCTGGAACAGGGTAAATCTGGACTCATCAGACCACATGACCTTCTTCCATCACTCCACAGCCCTATATTTATGCTCTCTAGCAAATTGAAGTCTTTTTCTCCAGTTAGCTTCACTGATGAATGGTTTTCTTATGGCTACACAGCTGTTCAGTCCAATCCCTTGAGTCCCCTTCATATTGCTCATGTGAAAATGTTCTTGCTTTCACTATTAAACAGAGCTTTGAGTTCTACTGTTGTTTTTCCTCCATCTGATCTCACCAAACATTTAAGCAATCACAGATCACCATCATTCAGGATGTTTTTCTGGCCACATTTCTTCCCGGAGGATGATGGTTCTCCACTATCCTTCCAGCTTCAAATAATAAGTTGGACACTTCTGAAACCAATTTTAGTTTCTTCATCTCATTAGATGTTTTCTCTGCTTGATGCCAATAATCTGACCCTTCTGAAATGGACTGATATCTTTTCCACAACCACAGGATCTGTTTTCCCACATGGTTGTTGAAGAAATGAGAAGCTGCTCATTACATCAGTACGGTTTAAGGCCCAATTGAAGAAGGAAAAAAAATCAGTTGTCGGTAAAATAAGTTGAAATTGACTAATGTAATAATAAATAAAAATTCTATGAAAATCATGACATTGGTTTTGAATTGTAGTTAAAAAAAAATATTAAAAGCAAACATAAAATAAAACAAGTACGCAAGCATGGTTTGGCTCTAAAGCTAAAATTTTGTTAAGCAGCACTTTGAGGCAATCACTGCAATCATGTGTTTTCTCTAATGTTCAAAAAGACTTCTACACCTGTCAACAGGTAATTTGGTCCACTGTTGGTGCTCTAATGTGTCTTGGACAGATTGTTTGTTTTTCAAAAAAATAATTTTAAACTACTGTGAGCGCTTTGGGTGCCTTGAAAAGCACAATATAAATCTAATCCATTATATTAAACATCAAATTAAAAAACATTTTATGTCAATAAATTGCAATTTTGTAAATTTTTATTTATTATTAGTTTCTTTAGTTTCTTGTCATTTGAATTACTATTGTGAATTTAACCTTTTCTTTAAATGGAGGTTACAAATAACTTTGAGGACGACTGTATGTCCCCGCCATTATACTTCTATGCTTGTTTTATGTTGCCATGGTTAAGTCATTTCATCCACCAGTCGGCAGTGTTGAGTTCAGAGTTCCCATTTGAGTTCTGACATCAGCTTCAGACTTTGGTTGGTGGAAATAGTACTCCGCCATAAAGTTGTTTACAACCACCCAACACACTTAATCTTTCCTCAAAAGCTCCAACCATCTCTACAGCTGTTGTCTTCTGATCCTCTTCTTCTTCTGCTTTTTCTTACAGTTTTTCTTCTTCTTCACTGTTTTTCCCTGTCCCTGGGCACGTCAGCTATACAGGTCAACACTGACCCTGCAACTTCTGGTAGTAATGCTCCTCTTTCTGCATCAAGTGAGTGATGCGCAAGCTCCCCCAAAACGAACCAAACAGCATCCGTAACCAATGACAGGAGATGGCTGAAACCGTTCATCTGTCTGCGTATCCATCTTCTGCGTTGAGCATAAATGGACCTTTAGATAACTTGTTGCCAGCTGAAACATCATCATCATTATGCAGGAATTAATGGGAGTCTTACACCTGTTTGCTAAATTAAATCCAGATAGTAACTTGTTCTGGATGGGCTGTGTATTAAAGCATTTTACTGCTAATTTTTATTATACGTTTCTTTGTAAAAGCAAATTAATCTTTTTTTCTCCCTTTTACCTCCGCCAAGGAGGTAATGTTTTCGGTAGCATTGGTTTGTCCGTCCGTGACATTGACATTGCTATCATTATTTTACACTATGAATTTAATTCATGAAAAGAAAATAAAGTGGCTTGTAGTGACAGACACACAATGTAAGGTTACCATAGTAACACACAATTGCACCTGTGGAGAGAACATGTATACAGTGGGGCAAAAAAGTATTTAGTCAGCCACCAATTGTACAAGTTCTCGCACTTACAAAGATGAGAGAGGCCTGTAATTGTCATCATAGGTATACCTTAACTGTGAGAGACAGAATGAGAAAAAAACATCCAGAAAATAACATTGTCTGATTTTTAAAGAATTTTTTTGCAGATTATGGTGGAAAATAAGTATTTGGTCACCTACAAACAAGCAAGATTTCTGGCTCTCACAGACCTGTAACTTCTTCTTTAAGAGGCTCCTCTTTCCTCCACTTATTACCTTTATTAATTGCACCTGTTTGAACACATAATCAGTATAAAAGACACCTGTCCACAACCTCAAACAGTCACACTCCGAACTCCACTATGGCCAAGACCAAAGAGCTGTCAAAGGACCCCAGAAACAAAATTGTAGACCTGCACCAGGCTGGGAAGACTGAATCTGCAATAGGCAAGCAGCTTGGTGTGAAGAAATCAACTGTGGGAGCAATTATTAGAAAATGGAAAACTTACAAGACCACTGAGAATCTCCCTCGATCTGGGGCTCCACGCAAGATCTCACCCTGTGGGGTCAAAATTATCACAAGAACGGTGGGCAAAAATCCCAGAACCACACGGGGGGACCTAGTGAATGACCTGCAGAGAGCTGGGACCAAACAAAGGCTACTCTCAGTAACACACGACGCCGCCAGGGACTCAAATCTTGCAGTGCCAGACGTGTCCCCCCTGCTTAAGCCAGTACACATCCAGGCCCGTCTGAAGTTTGCTAGAGAGCATTTGGATGATCCAGAAGAGGACTGGGAGAATGTAATATGGTCAGATGAAACCAAAATAGAACTTTTTGGGAGAAACGCAACTTCTCGTGTTTGGAGGAGAAAGAATACTGAATTGCATCCAAAGAACACCATACCTACTGTGAAGCATGGGGGTGGAAACATCATGCTTTGGGGCTGTTTTTCTGCAAGAGGACCAGGACGACTGATCCGTGTAAAGGAAAGAATGAATGGGGCGATGTATGGTGAGATTTTGAGTGAAAACCTCCTTCCATCAGCAAGGGCATTGAAGATGAAACGTGGCTGGGTCTTTCAGCATGACAATGATCCCAAACACACTGCCCGGGCAACAAAGGAGTGGCTTCGTAAGAAGCATTTCAAGGTCCTGGAGTGGCCTAGCCAGTCTCCAGATCTCAACCCCATAGAAAATCTTTGGAGGGAGTTGAAAGTCTGTGTTGCCCAACGACAGCCCCAAAACATCACTGCTTTAGAGCAGATCTGCATGGAAGAATGGGCCAAAATACCAGCAACAGTGTGTGAAAACCTTGTTAAGACTTACAGAAAACGTTTGACCTCTGTCATTGCCAACAAAGGGTATATAACAAAGTATTGAGGTGAACTTTTGTTATTGACCAAATACTTATTTTCCACCATGATTTGCAAATTATTTAAAAATCAGCCAATGCGATTTTCTGGATTTTTTTTTTTCTCATTCTGTCTCTCACAGTTAAGGTATAACTATGATGACAATTACAGGCCTCTCTAATATTTCTAAGTGGGAGAACTTGTACAATTGGTGGCTGACTAAATACTTTTTTGCGCCACTGTATTTGGGAAAAAAATTACTGAACGCATCAAATTTTTCTAAAAAAATATGTTTCTTGTTGAGCTATTGACATGAAATACAATAGCTGTCAGCAACAACCCAAGTAATGCACGTAAACAAAGAAAACCTAACATTTATGTCCATAGATTATGTATAATATAGTTAAATGTCACAGGGAATAAGTATTGAACACACAAAGAAATGGAGGGACAAAAACATCTGGAAAGCCAAGAAAGCAGCTGGAGTCTGTCAGTATTTAGAAAGTAATCCTGTCCTCTATCAGTGCAAAGTAACATCAGCTGGTTTAGTCCTGATTGATGCCTATAAAAAGGTTTCTCATCACCAAGGTGTCAGACAAGAAGCATTCTATGATGGGTAAAAACAAAGAGCTGTCTAAAGACCTACACAACTTTATTGCAAACACACTGAAGGCATTGGTTCCAGGTGCATTTCTAAACTTTTGAAAGTTCCAGTGAGCACCATTGGGGCCATCATCTGGAAGTGGAAAGAACACGGCATCGTCATAAACCGGCCACGGCCAGGTTCTCCTCACAAGATTTCAGACAGAGGAGTCAGAACAGTAATCAAAAGGTTCTCCAACAGCCTAGGACCACTCGTGGAGAGCTTCAGAAAGACCTGGAATCAGCAGTTGTTTCAGAGAAAACTAGAAAAGCACTCGGAGAGTGCAGACCTCCGCCAAGCAGTTCAACTCCCTTATCTTTTTGTGTTCTGGATCAAAGTTTCCTGAATTTTGCCTGGATCTGAATCAACTTTTGATACATTATAGAACTCATTGAGATCCTTTCTTGTATTTTTTACAAACACTTGGGCCATTTGTATGGAGTTATATGGAACAATTCCAAAAGTTTGGCCTATTAGGGTGATGTTGATGTAAGACTGTTTAGACGTTGGTAAGGAGGTTTGAAAAAATGGATGACTTGGACGTACTTGAATCTGTGTGTAAATGCTTTGCCTGATTTGTGGACTTTGCATAGTTAATTTATCTGTAATTTATTTTAGTTATATTTTTAAACGTGTTTTATGGTTTTTATTGTTTTGGAATGCTTGTTTTGTAACTTTTACTTCTCTGCTGCTGTCTTGGCCAGGACACTCTTGGAAAAGAGATTTTCAATCTCAATGAGGTTTTCCTGGTAAAATAAAATAAATAAAAAAAGAATTAAAGTATAATGTTGAAAAGTTTAAATATAAGTATAGGCTAAATATGTTAAACTTCTAGTATATTTATAAGTAAATGCCAAGTAAACTTTGTTAAGTATATTTCTGATAAGTATATAAATGGTAAACTGAAAGTATACTGTCTTATTTAAAGTTTAAAATTAGTTTACTTAAAGCATACTTGCATATACTACTTTTTGGTAAGGGTGGAAGTGACTGTGGTCTATAAACACAGAAATACAAAGCCATGAGGAACATTTGTTTGGCAAATAAACACATTCAAAGTATTAATTATTACTAATAATTCCCTTGCAGTTAGGATTAAACATGCATATGTGTTCAAAGTGAATGGTTGCAGTAACTGGCATGTAACAGGTGAGCTACCGTAGCTTAATAGCATATAAAGTCACATGTTGAACAGAGGAACACTTCTGAATAAGCAAATCAGCTAAATAACATTATAAAACGGGTGTTTCTCATTCTTAAATGTGATTGGCTGAGCTGCGTTCCAAGCCCGTGGTAAAACAGACTGTAACCCACACGTAGATCCGGCAGACTGAAGCACAAAATATCCCTGCGGCAGCATAAACAGATGTTGCGTTGCTTAGCAACCAACTGCTCTGAGTTCAACCGACTCGTTGGATTACATTTGTTTTAAGACTTTTGTAGACTTTGTGGTGAATTTTGATATTGTGGGTGTCCTGAACCTGGATGAGGGGTGGAAGATGACAGCGCAGATTTCACCGCGGACATGTTGCCTCATTTGCAAAGCAGCTGACATCATATCTGCACAAAAACACCTGCCGCCAAACGCACACCACCGTTTCTCCAAACATAATTTTTCCAGCACTATTAATGGAAGTTACAACATTAACGAGCCCAGACAGCCTGAATTGATGAGAGCGAATGGCCAATGTGTAGCCGGATTTTTGTAAAACGAGTGTCTTCCCTCCTCCAACTAAGAAAAAAAAAAGAAAAACAAAATCGCATCCAAGAAAAATCCTCATGCCAAACTGCAGAAGTGCGTTAAGCACATTCACAGAGTTTAGCTGTTTCTGATGGTTCGGTCCTTTTCCGTCGTCAGCCAGGCGATGACCCGGGAGAAGTGCTGCTTTATATCCACGTTTTAATACTTATCGGCTGTATGGAGGAAATATTAATTTGGATGGATAAATGAAACGGGGGGGGGGGGGGATTCTTTATCATTGTGAGATAGTAATTGTTGGAACGGCTGTTGATGAGGCGTGAGTGCCCCCTTCTGGCTGAAGTGTGCAGCAGCGGGACTGAGCTCATGATGTCAGGATGCAGAAATTAAACTTATGAGCAGCAGTAAGCTGCTTGGCGGAGGTCTGCGCTCTCTGAGTGCTTTCCTAGTTTTTAATATTTCTGTTGAACCACAATTCAAAATCAGTCATGATTTTCATAAAATTTTATTTCTTACTTTTGTCAATTTCAACAAATTTAATTGACAGCTGATTTTTTTTCCTTCTTTAGATTTAGACAGAACTTTACTGATCCTTTGGGAAGACTCCCTCAGGGAAATAAAAATTGTTAAATTGGTTCATTGCACAGGAATTGTTGCACTGAGATAAATATATCAATATAGTCCAGAAGTGGGGTGGTGAAAATGGATAGTGGCTACTACTCCTTCCCTTCTGTCCTCTGTCACTTCCTTCCCCCCAAGGAGGAGTTGTACAGCCTGATGGTGTGAGGGACAAAGGAGTTCTTAAGTCTGTTGGTCCGACACCTGGGAAGAAGCAGCCTCTTACTGAACAGGCTCCTCTGATGGCTGATGACGGTGTGCAGAGGGTGGCTGGTGTTGTCCAGAATGTCCAGCAGTTTGTTCAGAGTCCTTGCCTCTGCCACCATCACCACAGAGTCCAGCTTCATGCCGACCACAGAGCCGGCCCGCCTGTTCAGTTTGTCCAGTCTGTGAGTGTCCCTTTTACAAAACTGGCCAGTGTCCTGTTTTACACCACGGTGTAAGACAGGACACTGGTCACCACAGACTGATAAAATATCCCCAATAATTAGAGGGTATGAATAATTTTGACTGCTGTGTGTGTGTGTGTTGATATATATAGAAAGAATTAAGAGACCACCCTTGTTTTCTCATATTAATTGGTCATTTACTGCCTGGTACTACTAAAAGTACATTTGTGTGGACAATTATAATGATAACAAGAACAGCTCATAAAAGTTTGATTTAAAAACTGATATCTAGCCATTTTCCATGCACTTGGTACAGTAAGTGATTTATTAAGTTCTTACATCAATAGCTATGGCATTGTACTGCCAAAAACAGTGTTTTTAGGCATTCTATATGTTCTTTTCTGTCTCTTAGTCACGATCTACACCACAGTTGGTGCTTGATTGCATAACCATTATTTTTGATGACAAAGTCGGTCTCTTAATTGTTTCTATGGCTGTATACTATGTAAGTGTGTGTAATGTCTGTCTGTTCTTTAGGTAAATAACTCAAAAAGCATGGAGTATATGGAAGAAATTTTCAGGGAATGTTGATAATGGTATAAGGAAGAACCCATTTCATTTAGGTGTTGATTTGGAGCACTGTTTGGATCCAGGAGATCTCTGTTCACCTTTAAAAATTATGGAATGGTGGACTGGTGTTTAGCTCAACCAGTTGAGCAGCTGTCCCATGTTCAGAGGCTACAGTTCCTCAGCGCAGCCAGCCTAAGTTTGAGTCCCAGTCTGGGACATTCTGCCGTCTATCATCCATTCTACCTTTCCTGTCAATATACTGTGATATAAAGGGCATTAGAGCCCTGAAATCCTTAAATAAATAAACTATAAAATGGTGGGGGGGGGGAGCACAAGCTCCCTGGTGGAGGTCTGCACTCTTTGAGTGTTTTTCTAGTTATGAATGGAAAATCAGAGCAAACTGGAGCTGGTGTTGTCATGAGACTGCTTCATTTGACTTTACCGATCAATCTTTTGTCTGTTATTCTTACATCACTGTATCCCTCAGTGCTGGATGGTGCAGTGCTGTGGGAGATTACACCAGGGCACAGACCTCTTATACTGGGACACGTTCCAGTGTAAGACGTCTGAAGTGACTGATGTTACTGATCGGCTCAGACAACGACTGTAAATAAACTGACTGAACCGGTTGTCAGGCAGGAGGCTGGGTTGAGTGTCATGTTTATCAGCAGTCACAGAGAGATGTGGCTTTGCATGTTTTAAAGTAAAAAGTAGATAGGTTTTCTAAAAAAAATAACTTATACAGAGGAGCATGATATATTTGTACTTCCAGCCTCTGAATGGAAAAAAGTTGCATTCTATAAAAATGTAAACCTTGCTAGAAAATTGTATTTATCTTAAAAGAAATCTAGTCAGTGGAATTTGAGTTTCTTCTAAGACGTGCTCTGCCTTAATAAATGCATGTGAGTGTCAGCATGTCATGTGAATGCATTTATCTGTGCATTTACATCTGATTAACATGCCAGGAGTGCACTTGACTATCAGAGCAGTCTTCAGTGATAATAAGTTCTCAGATGGATGGAGACCTGTCAGTGCTTTAGCAGCCTCAGGAACATGGGGGTGTCCATGGTAACGGCGCTGAATGCCTCTTTTACCTTGAAGATAAAAATGGTGTGGCAGATACTGAACATGCATTAATTATTCATCAGCTCTGGTCTTCAGTCAGAACATGAAGCTGTCAAGCAGAGCACCCAAGATCACGAAGACCATCTGATGTATGACACAGTGGCCATTCATAAGCTAAATTTTATATACTAAACATCATGGGCTGAACATCATGAGCCATACGCCATGGGATAAATGTGAGCTAAACATTATGGGTTAAACATCATGGGCTTGACATCATGAACTAAGCATCATGAGCTAAACGTCATGGGCTAAACGTCATGAGCTAAACATGAGCTAAACATCATGGGCTAAACATAAACATCATGGGCTTAACGTCATGAACTAAACATCATGAGCTAAACATCATGAGCTAAACATCATTGGTAAACATAATGAGGTCAACATCATGAGGTAAACATCATGAGCTAAACATCATGGGCTAAACATGAGCTAATTGTCATGGGTAAACATCATGAGAAAAAATTAGGCTTTCCACCGATCAGATCGGTTTGATCGGATCGGCCGATATTTCACATTTTTTTCATATTTTCTGATCGGCCCTTAACTTTTCATTCACCGATCCGATCAATGACGTCATTGTCATTTTGAATCTGCTCCGGTAAAACTCTCATTTACACCAATTAAACTTAGAAAACAAGCAAACAATCAAAGCAGAATAGACAAATACTCACTAGTATGTGTTTTATGTCTACGTGGCGTTTTTGTCGTGAGTTCTGTCACTATGTGCTGGACAATAAAGTTTTTACAATCCCAAATACGCCACACGTAAAGGATGGCGACGCCGGTTGCAAACATGTCCACTCTTAGACTGAAAGGACACAGCACATTTCCTGCATTTCCACAAACAACAGTTTACCTTAAACTGTTGCAGCACAAGTGTTTGTCTCCGTGTCTCCATCAGAGACTGTAAATAACAGGACTCCAGACCACGGAGACACCCAGTGTCGAGCGCTTCAGCCGCCGCGTGCTCCAGCAGGTATGTACACAAACGCTCCTGACGCTGACGCATGCGTCCAGAGCAAATATATTCCAGCCCTACTGTAGCGATACCGGACTACTTGAGCTAAAGCGGGTTGTTCGTTCTCACGTCGAGGTTCTTCTGAGGAAACAGTCACTCGATTAGTTTGACCACTGATATGACATCATCAGATGTGAGCCCCAACTTCTGAAGCAGCATTACTGCCTTCATTTGCACTGTGACTGTAAATAATTTCAGTTATGACAGTTTAAGTTGGGCTGTTATTTGTGCCACTGGCTCAAATTATTTTGTTTGTCCTGATTAAACCTGAATGCCCGTTAGAGGTTACTGATGTTTAACCTTTTCATCTCAGTCAGTTCAGGACAAAAAATGGAAACAAAAATCCTTTTATGATACTCAGTAAACTGTATAAATACAGGTAAACGAGCTATTTAAATAGATATATTTGTTTTCTCACTTGATCGGATCGGTGATCGGTTTTTAAAAACTCTCTGATCGGTGATCGGTGATCAGCCCCAAAAATCCTGATCGTGTAAAGCCTAGAAAAAATGACATCCAAAACGTCATGAGCCAACTATCATGGGTTAAACGTCATGGTTAAACATCATGGGATAAACATGGACTAAATGTCATTGGTTAATTGTCATGGGTAAACATCATGGGTTACACGTCATGAGCTAAAGGCTATAGGCTAAATGTCATGAGCTAAACATCATGTGATGAAAATTATGAACTAAACGTCTTTCATGGGGCAAACATCACAGGTAAAAATCATGGGCTTAACATCATGGGCAAAATGTCATGTGCTAGACGTCATGAGCTATACCATACACTAAACATCATAGCTAAACATCATGGGCTAAAATCATAGGCTAAATTTCATGAGCTAGACATCATGGGCGAAACATCTTGAGCTAAATGTCTTCCAGGGGCTAAACATCATAAGGTGAATGTCATGTGCTAAACATCATGGGCTAAACACCTTCAGCTTAACATCATGAACTAAACATTATGAGCTAAACATTATGGGCTAAATATCATGGACTAAACATCATGGGTGAAACGTTATGAGCTGAGCAACACACATTAAAGGAGTCATCACCCGGAAATCCCACTTTTTCATGTTAAAACATGTGTATTGGAATAGGCCTCACTTAAAACATGCCAGAAACTCTGGAGAGTGAAACTGGCTTGGTCTTTGAGTGCGGGCTCTCTCTTCTCACCGGAATCTGCCACAAGAGCGCACTCTCCACAGTACAGAATTTGGTTTGATTTTATCTCTGTTAATGACGTGATCTACAGAGGCTACTAGCTGCTAAGCTATAGCCTCTTTAGCACCACCTGAAATCAGCTGATTACCTGCCGCGGAGTAGTGTTTCATGACCAGCTTTGTCAAAGAGGGGGAGGACGACGACGGGGTGGGAAAAAAAAATCTGCCGTGCTGAGCTGCTTCAGCAGTTTTCAGTGCTGTAACAGGAGGGACGGCACTACCAGGGACCAGTGGATTATATTTATTCAGGGAAAATGTGCAGTCGGTAAGTGTTGCTGCTTGTGGAACTTATTATCTTTTGTGTAAGAGACCAGTAAACGGTGGTTGACAAACGGTGACAAGCTGCTAATGTAGCTACAAAAGCTAACACTGTTTGGTTAACTTTACGTCAGACGTCCGCTCCTTATATTCATCAGGGTCCAGCCCTTTTACTCCGCGGATCCTCTCTATCAACTGCACCATTACATTTTATCACGTTTTTCTCTGTTGACACATCATTTTCCTTCACTTGGTCTGTCCCGATAAAACTTTGTTTTGGCTTTGACGCTTGCCTCATGAATGCACTTACAGACAGGTCTAACTCTCGTGCGTATTCTTGCGACATACAAAAGTTGGGGATAAAAAGAGGTTAAAATGAGCTCATTAAATTTTTCTCCCACACAACTGTAATTAAAAATTTGTTTGAAGATAATTTAAGAAGGATTGTGTATGTAAAACACTAGGTTATGACACCTTTAATTTGAGGAAATAAGAGGAGAAAAATAGACATGGCTGCTGTTTGAGGCAGCTGATAATCGTTCTGAGTATCATACCATAGCATGATTGCACACAACCACACGTCTTAAATGTCTTCTCTCAGGAGGCTCTGCATGTTTCACCTTATCCTTCTGCTCCCCAGACAAGACAAAGCAGCTGCATTTTCTAGCTCATTTGAGGACTCAGTTTCTGTGGTAATTTCATGGCTTGTTGAGCCTATTTGGGGTCAATTTCACAACAGTGACGATACATGTTTTGTAATCTGCAGCTGCCCATTGTGAGAGCTCAAATATGAAAAAGCTCAAATACTAGGATTATTCTTGTAATAACGTGGCTTGGAGACCACATAAGTTTAAAACATTAACCCTTAAAACTCCAAATCATTATGCGCTATTTTTAGTTTGCCTGTTTTCTTTACTTTGTTTGGTGTTACAGTGTGTAATATGTGTGTATGTATACATGTATGTATAAAGTGCGATGTAAAATGAGCCAGTGGATTAATTGCTGCTCGCCATGTATCTCAGTAACTTCTCACATATTTTGTCATGTGACCCCAAATTCAGGAAGCACCCTTCATTTCCATCTTGTTGTGATGCAGCACATGGAAGAAGAGATTATGGCTGGGCAATATGCCCAAAATCTCATATCACAATATAGCTCATTTTATATCACGACAACGATATACATACAATATAGCTTTTTTGGATGGGAGGGAGGTCGATTCAGATAATACATCATTTGTATTAAATTTGCAATATGGGGGGTGGTGCTGAGCTCGTACATGGTTCTAGGCAGCATGTTGAGCTTCTCAACATGCTTCATCTTTTACAGCTCCTATACCACAGCTTTTTTGGGTCTACCAGGTTTCTTTTGCCAGGTGATGTCTATTTTCAAGCAATCCTGGAAGTACATGCCCAAGCCATGACAAGTATCGTAGGGTTCTTGGTAATGCTTTGATTGCTGGGTTTTTTCTGTTGGTTGGATAATTTGTAGGGCCAAAAGATCTGATAAGTTAGTCTGAGGCATCTGTTGTGGAAAACCTTGAATCTCATATTTATATTGACCACACACCACTCTGAACCGTATGAACACTTTGTTTTGAGGTTGTACTGTTTTGACTTCCATCTGGAACATGGAGGCATGGAAGGCACCACAAGCCGTTCCCAGCTCGTCCCTTCTGTCCTTACTAATGAGGCTATCAAGGAAGGTGAAGTCTCCCTCAAACTGAAGTGGTGCTCCGTTTACCTGGATGGGTGAACTCTGTAAAAAGTTTGGGCTTCTTTAAAAGCAGCGATGCATACACATTTGCAACCTTAAAACTCTGCCTCTGACTTACTTTGATGGAACAGTGACATTCATTATGCACATTCCTGGAGCTGTCTTTGCCCTGCAGCATCCTGAGGCTGAGAGACCACATTTTGCAACCTTTTCTTTCCAGCCCAGGGCATCATGTTATCTGCCAGTTTTATTTCATGGCACTGTGTCACATGCCAGCAACTGGATATCAGCAAACTTGCCATTTTCAATGGTCACCTGATTCAAAGAAAGCCAAAAGGAAATTATCAGAGGAAGAGAGGAAAAGAAAGAGGAAGTGTGAATGGATCCCCAAGATATCGTTTTCTTTACAGCAGTGTCAAGCCAGAGTATATCTATTTAGTATATTTATTTAGTGAAAAAGTACAGAAGCTAGACTTTGGATAGAATAGGGGTTGTGGGTGGTCGGTGGTTGGAAAGGGCGCCTGAATGTTTTGGGTGTGTGTGTGTGCATGAATGCATGCAAATAAGAGACATTATTTATGATCAGATGTGCTTTTTTTTCTGTGTATCTTGTTTTATTTTAAGTCTTTACAAATGACCTATGTTTTTAACATAATATTGTTTTTATGTAAAGCACTTTGTGTTACTTCTTGAATGAAAAGTGCTTTATAAATAACATTGATTTGATTTGAAGTGACAGAGCAAGAGATAAGACAAGAGTCAACATCAGGCTGACTTTTAAGCGAGGCAAGTTTTTTTACATCACAGTTTATGAGGACAGATTAAAGTGCATCACACAAAAACAAGTTCAGGGTGATTCCAATTGCTTAAAACAAGAAGCATGATTTAAAATTAAAAATTATTTTATAGAAAAAGAAAACAGTTATAATTTGTAAACTTAAAAGCATTATAAAAGATGTTTCTTTCAACAATTTTTGCAATATTCGATAAAATTGAATTCACAACCCCATATGTTATGATCAATGGAAAGCTTTAAATATATAGATACTATTATACATCAGCTGTGAAAGTAAAGGGGCTGAAAAAACTTCTGCCAATCATCTCTCTATTCCTTACATTTTTCACTTGTCTATTGGCCATCAATCACTCTTTCTACGGTAGCAAGTCATTGACGGCCAATTCAGTGGGTAATAGGCAAGACTGATCAATGAGAGAGATTAATTGACGAGAGTAATACTGCAAGCCGAAAGCTGCCCACTCTCATCTGATGTTTACAGCAGGTAGCTAACAATCATCCTGCTGACAGCAACATTCAGACAACAACATTCTGTTTTACTTGCGTTTGTGGGGGCAGGGGGTGGCTTCTCTACCTCCGTGAAACTATGTCAAAAAACCGATTCACATCTACAGCCTAAACACCTAAATGATAACTTGTAATACAAGTCGTTTTTGTTCAAATATTTGTAAAAAAGAATAATGATTTTTGTATCTATTTTTGTGTTTTTATAATTTTGTCTTAACAAGTTAAAGGTAGAGTCCGAAGTCCCCCCACCGTTTCTGTTTGCAAACAGCAGCATTCAAACTTAGCGCCCCTCCCTCTCAGGCTAATGGCCGCCTCGTTCTTCAAATTATTCAGCTTCAAGCTTCTCCTTCAGAGCTCAGAAGCGGGTAAAAGCCAAACTAATATTAGCCCTGGTTTTCCAACTTGCCTTACCTAAAGCTTTTACCTTTTCTTCAGTGCATCCGCCATTTTTTCTTTCTTTCTTTCCTTTTCCTTCAAGAGTTCGAGTGACTGGCGTCTGCTCCAATCATGAGCTTATTCCCACACAGCGTCATGTCCTTAGTTCTGTCATTGGCTGGTGATATAAACAGAAATCTCCACCCAGAAACATCCCAAACACAACAAAACAAAGCTAAAGAGCGAATTACAGGCAGGGGGAGAGAGAGTTGCATTCAAACACACCATGGCACGTGAGTAGAGGCCCAAAGGCGCAGATTGAGACGGATTTCCACTTTCACAAGTCTAACGTTTATTTTCAGGGGGAAATGGTCAGACTCTACCTTTAATACAAATGAATGATCCGCCAAATAAATAGTAAAGATTTTTTTTTAAATCCACCTGCTACTCTGCTATTTGTCAATACTACAGTACCAATAAAACAATCAGTTATTGATCAAATACTATTATTGATCCTTGCCAAAACCATAATTTATAACATGCAACGATACCTTGAGCCTTCTGGCCAATGGAATGTGATGATGTCATCACCACCCTGGCATTCAGAATGCCAGCCGTCAAATTGACGGCCTCGGGAGTTCTTGTAGTGATAGAATTCTGGGAGTCCTAATGTTAAAGGAAAGAATTCCCATCATAATAAACTTTGTTGTTGGATCGTAACTAAGAAATTTTAAAGGTAAAGTCCAGAGTATTCCCGTTTCTGTTTCTAAACACTATTCAAACTGAGAGCCCCTCCCCTCAGGCTAACAACATCGCTCTTCAGTCTAAGCCTCTCCTTCAAAGCTAGAAAGTGGGTGAAAGCCAAACCAATATTGACTCTGGTTTTTGAGCATGCGCTATCTAAAGCTCTTTTCACTGTGAAGTACTTCTTTTTCTTCACCGTCTGCCTTTTTTTTCCCTGAGAATTCAAGTGAATCTGGTGCTCCAATTTATAAGTTTATCCTCACAGAGCGCTACGCTTTTAGCTCTGTCATTGGTGGGAGACTAATATGGAAATCTCCACCCAGAAACTTCCCGAACACACCCCCCAAAAAAGGGGGGCAGTCAAGGGGGGTGGGGGGTGGGGGGGGGGGGTTGTTGCAAACAAAGTCACCGTCATATAGGAGTAGAGGCCCAAAGGTGCGGATTGAGATGGATTTCTCTTGCATATTTATTTTCAAGAGGAAAACTCTGGATTGTACCTTTAAGGTTTGTTTTGTTATATTTACACACAGTAACCCTGTCCACCCAGCAATGAATTTGTGAATTTGTACATACATTCCTGATTCTAAGACAACAAGATTTATTGTTTCCTTCTTCATACAAAACATTATGCCACCTACATCACCTCCAAAATAACTGTTAATATGTAGTATTTTTTTCTATCACTTTTATTATCATCATTTTGCTAAAAGGTATAAAGAATTTGTCCTGACAAGACATTCCAGTGCAAACGTACTGGAGAGAAAAAATGTCTGCATTCCAGACCTGAGTCCATTAAGGCTGCAACACCTGCTTTAAAGAAATAAAAGAAATGCTCTGTCTGTTTCATCAATCAGTCTCAAATTAAACAGCACTGCTTGATCAATTGATTAATGTGAATTAATGAGAAAAGCATTCTGCCGCATGTAAAATGACAAATGTCGGGCTGAGGAGGGGCACCGTGGCTATTATGGACTAATCATAATGGACTAATCCATTAACAAGGATTCAGCAGCAGGGGTTCATTAACTGAGGTAGACGTGTGCAGCTCCAACTTTTATCGCTCTGCTTCAGTCAGACACATTAGTCCTCGGTGGTGCTGCAGGAATGCCAGCTCAGTGTGGGTGATGCTTTATGCACTCTGTAATGTGTGTTTGCATCAGTGTGTATGTGGAAAACTCAAATGGCAAGTTTTGAAAGAATTAGCAGATGGCTGTGTTCTTAAGGGGAGATTGCCAAGGTTAATGATAATGAAGAATTAACGGGATTGATGTGTAATTAGACTGATGGATGGAGTCGCGGGGAGAGCATATTTGGGCGAGTGTGTGTGTGTTTGTGTGCACAGACACACGCGTACATACAAACAGACAGGAATCAATGCTATTACAGAACACAATCCCCGGGTCTATTACAATCAGCTCATCTTCAGACAGGCGACGTGAGTCTAATGTGATGGAGAACATAGTTTAAATGCCAAACCGTCATCAAGTGAGATAGGTTCAAACATGAATGTGTGCGCGCACACACACAGCAGCATGTTCAAATGACATGTCGGCTGCGTTCAGCCTACCTTGTCATGAATAAATCAAGTGTCTCACCTTTGTGTAAGAACATGATGCGGATGGCTGGTAATTCTCTGTTGCCACGTGGTTTATATGAACCTCAGAAATTCATGCCCACACAGTTTAAAGATGTTTATCTGTTCTTCATTTTCACAGCTTGGCATCCTGGTTGGTCTAACGTCACAGTATGAAGCCATTTTTATCTTTGTGTCTCACCCACACAGCTACCTGCTGCCAGAAGACTTTCCTCTGCCTTTATCTCTTTTATCTCCCTCGTGCTTTCAGTCTTCAATAAAGTAATCTGTACTTTGATAAGAGCTGTCCAGCATACGGTAGCGTGTTTTGTTTGGAATGGACTTTTTTTCCTACCCTGGAATGCAGCTGCCCCGTGATTACTTATTTACAATGTCATGATTAAGCGGATACACCATAAAACATCCTGGATAGAAACCCTGAGCAACTATTGGACCAACCCAACAGTAGTTGATTTGACCCAACAAATGGGTTGTGCATTTTAACCCAACTATGGGTTATATCTTTAACTCAGATGCTCGGTCTAGTTTATTATGTTTTGGGGTTTTCTTTTTTTTTGGGTGGGGGGGTGGTGTCATTTGTTTGTTTTTTTTAAATACTATATTAATCCCAAATTCAAAATTTGGTCATTGCATCTAACTAGGGCTGGGACGACACGTCAACATAACCGATTACCTCGACGCAAAAAATGCACATGGCGATGCGTCATCAAACCAAAACAAAGATGGCGGCGCCATGTGTCTTCAGACCAAAAAAAAAAGATGGCGGCTTCACCTCCAACGCGAGTGGCCCCTCCGAGTTTCCAAAGTGTAAAGCAGTGAAAGCACACACTCGTTCGTCAAAGGTATGGGATGATAGGGATGGCGAAACTGAAGCGTCATGACACAATGAGACAACTTCCGTAAGATCGATGCCATGTCTTAAGTAATGCGAGACCTGTTTAAGACGGTCAGCATGAAGCACAGGCTCCATCTGCTGGCCGTGGGTGTGTACTGCCGCTGAAGCTGATGGAGACGATGATAGAGCTGGAAACAGAGATGAAGGAGGTCTGTTACTCCCGCAAATGTAATAATTTTTGCGACCGTAATAAACCACAAATGTAATAAAAATATGCAGCTTTTAATGTAATAATCCTGCAGACGTAATACATTTCCCACAAATGTAAAAGCCGCTGCCTAATACAAACGTAATAGCAATTTCCCACAAATGTAATAACTACTATGTTTGCAGAGATTTGTTACATTTGTGGGAAAGTGTATAACTTCCCGTAAATGTAATGATGCAATAAATAATGGTCAGGTGTCAGGTGCGGTCGGGCCACGAACGCACCTTCATTAGTGCCAAGAACATTTGTGTGTATTTAAAAAATGATGAAAACTGGAAAACTACATTTATTGATCATTTGTACACACATCAGTCTAAATAGGCCGAAATAAGTTCAATTCAATACAGTTTGCAGCAGACAGCGGTGCAAGAGAGAGAGAGAGAGATGAAAATGACAGCTTTGCGGGGGGAGGGGGTCAGTAAGAAACAACAGGCAACAACAATCAAACAACAAACACAACGACATTATTTATTGCATCATTACATTTGCAGGAAGTCATACACTTTCCCACAAACGTAATAAATCTCTGCAAACGTAATAGTTATTACATTTGTAGTAGGGAACAGCCATTATATTTGTAGGAGGGAGCGGCTATTATATTTGTGGGAAATGTATTACGTTTGCAGGATTATTTTATTAAAAGCTGCATTTTTTTTTTTTTTGTAACGTTTGTGGGAATTATTACGTTTGCAGGCATAACAAGGTCCATCAACAAATGAGGGTGTGTGACCTGTTTTTCCTTTTTTTTTTTTTTTTTTTTTTTGTGATGACTGTTTTTGCCAGGCAGTGTGTAGATACACTACCAGTCAAAAGTTTGGACACACTTACACGGGGCTTACTTAGAGTTGCATCATGAAAGCTGGCTGTCCTTCAGCTTATCCAGGACCGAGGCTGGAGCGGTACCAGAGGTCAGCCCAGGAGCAGCCTTTTTCTTCTTGAAGTGAATAAAAGGAACAGATTGAACATGACTTTTATTCTCTCTCCTGTGGTTTGTCCATCACTACATGCTTAGTATTCCTGCTGTTTGCAGGTTTCTGCAGCTTCTTGCTCTTAATTTGTCTCTTTGTCAGTGGACACAAAGATTTCCAGTTAAACTCACATCACCATGACGATATCTCCTAAGCCAGAGAACTTATTCACCTGTTTTACGTAAATGTTGAGGAATACTAATAAACCGTTAATCGACTACTTCTAACCTGTTATTTATCAACATGCAGCACATGAACCGTTTGTATTTGTAATATAAGACTGAGTCAGTGGTTATAACAGACCTGCTGCTTTCTGCATCTACAGTTAAATGTAAGAAAGCTCTGAGCATATGTTCATGTAGAATCCATCACCCGATGGGTGTGTGGGTTTCAGCTTAGCTGAAATAACTTATAACTTACATCTAATGTTTAAGGTTTCATCCTACCAGCTGGTTCTCGGCTCATTTTGAGGCTGTCACCATTCCCAACAGAAGTTTCGCTTATTTGACTCTGAAAGCATAAAAATGTTTCAGACATGCAGGTTGCAATTTCCTTTAAAACATAAGGGTTTTTTTTTTTCAAATGACATTTAAAGACATTTTTATGTGTAGTGATAGTGCTCGTGCTGCATTACCCATCAACTATCAGCCTCTGCGTCTCTTTAACTGTCTGTTTTTTCCCCAGAAAGCTTTTTAATGAAGCGCCTAATTGATGTCCTGTTTAAAGCAGGTTCTGTATGCTCTTTGAAAAGAAATGCTCCCACTCATATTAGTTTTATCAACACAGCTCACAGCAACCAACTCACCAGCAGCATTTAGGGTCCAAGTATCTGCCTTGATACACTTTTCCCTTGTGTCGATTACTTCTGTCTGGAAGTTACGAGCTGAACTTGGGTTAAAAAACTGTCCTTATGGAACATTTTCTGAAACCACCAACGAGTGAGATTAACAGCTTAGCCAGCTCTGTTAAGCTGAAGGCAAGAGTTTTCACTTTCATGGAAGTGGCTTTTTTACCTGGTTGCATCACCATGGTAACTAAATTACACTAATATGCTTCTTGGAGGCAGTTTATGTTCAGAACATCTAAGAAAAAGTCCCATCATTTCTTTGATTTTGGTTCTCATGTTCTCCAAGGCAGTAAAATCAGAGGGGAACAATTTTAAACAGAAATTGTACAGAAATACTGAGGAGTTGGTTTTAGATTTAAAAAAAAAAGAGAGAGAGAGAAGAAACAACTTAAATGACACTTTTAATTTATATTGAACAAACAACAGATTGAGAAAAAAAAAAAAAACGGCAGAATAATTAACCACTTGACCCCTGAATTTATTTACAATTACAGAAAAACAAAATAACAGGAAATAAGAAACTGAAGACACAAATACTGAAATTCTCTAATAATGGGCTATATGCACAACACTACTACTTCCTGAACTTAAGACAGCTTCATTGTTTACTGTTTTTCATTACTGGACAAACTGACCCAGGTGTGCCTGTCATGGTGTAGCCCATGCCCTCTAATATGTAGGTTGCACACAGTTTGCACACACCACTTAAGTGTATACATTCTATTTATCATTTTACATCTGGCCGGCTTATGGAACTGTGTAGCTTGGGTTGTGATGTGTTACTGATTCTGTGCACCATTTTAGATGCTACCTTTAGAGCATGTGTGGAATGTACCATGGGGATATGTTGAAGGGGATGTTCCCTAGGGAGGTAACTAGTTGTTTGGGAAGACATATTATTGGAATTATTGTGAATAATGTATTGTCTTGACTACTTTTATTAGTCAATTTAGGTGCACATTCATGTTTTGGGCTGGGAATGGTATGAGTATGAATTGATTGATAAAGTGACTGTCAATTAACAATGGTTTGTCTTGTAGGAGGGGCCTCCGGTATAAAGCTGGAGTGGAAGCTCCAGACGCGAGGGTTTTTTTTGTATTGCAGCTTGGGGCCTGGACGGGCAACGAGAACTAGAGCCCTATAGCTAAGGGCCTAGTGTTTAGCATTTTGTAGTTCTTCTTTGTTTTAACCTTTTTCTACAATTTTTGGCACTTATGCACTTTTGCACGCTGCACTTTACTGGTGGAGAATAAAGAAATACCAGGATGAAAAGCTGAGCTTCCATCTGTTCTTTCCTCAACCCAGCTCCAACCTTACACGTGGTGTCAGAAGCAAACCAAGGATGCCTCCTAAAAAGGTTCGGCAGGAGAAAGTGGATGACGGTGTGGAGGAAATTGCAACAGAGGAAATTGAGGAAACTGACCCCCAACCAGGAGTCAGTGCCAGTGCTTCTGCTGATGCCAATTTGGCCACTTTGGCTAAAATGTTTGAGAGTTTCATGCATGTGCAAATGGAAAGAGACAAAAGACAAGAGAAGGAAGCTGCCAAGCAAGAACAGAAACTTGGTGTATTGACTCATCAGGTCACACAGCTTCAACTGGATTTGGAGGCTGCCAGGGCTGGTCGGTCAGCACAGGAGCGTTCTGGAGTACCAGGAGGAGAACCCAAGTTACAAAAGTTGGAAGATTCAGATGATATTGAACATTATCTTACCACCTTTGAAAGGCTTGCAGAGGTTTATGATTGGCCAGAGCGGCAGTGGGCGGTCCGCCTTGTTCCACTGTTAACGGGGAAGGCCAGGTGTGCTTTTGTAGCCATGGACCCTGCAGATACTAAAGACTATACCTTACTAAAGGCTGCAATACTGAAAAAATATGAAATTAATAGAGACACTTACCGCCAAAGGTTTCGCTCCAATGAAATTCCACCAGATGAATCTCCACATGAGTTGTACACTCGCCTCAAGGATTTATTTTGTAAGTGGGTCCAGTTTGATTCATGCACCAAGGAGGAATTGATGGATAAAATGGTCCTGGAGCAATATCTTAAAGTGCTGTTGCCAGAGGTGAAGGCTTGGGTGAAGGAGCATAACCCAGAGACAGCCGAGGATGCTGCTGACTTTGTTGATGCCTATGTTACTGCTCACAAGGGACCAGGACTCTATCGCTTTGCTGGACAACTCAAGCCATCTGGTGGTAAGTCTGAGGGGCTTGGTAAAGGTGGTGGTTCATTTACTTACACCTCAGGTCAGACTAGCTCTAGGAAGCCATTAGCAACAGACTCATTCAATCGTAAGGCTCAAATGAGCAGTAAAGCTGAGGTTGTATGTCATAACTGTGGTGAGGTTGGACACATCCGTCCCTTTTGCCCTATTAAGAAATCTAAGACTACAAACCTGTGCTATGTTCCAAGACCTGAGCTGTTTGCTTCTCAAGATGCACTATCTGTTGCACCAGTGAGTAGTATTCTGATAAATGGTACATCATTATCAGCACTACTGGACACAGGCTGTACACAGTCCCTTGTGCAGGCTAAATACATTCCAAGGGAGTTGTGGGATGTGCAGAACACAGTTCCATTGGTGTGTGTACATGGACATAGTTCAGAAGTGCCAACTGCTGAGGTTTATGTTGAAACGCATAGTCAACCTTATCTTATGAAAGTTGGTGTGGTTCCAGAGTTGCCATATCCTGTCTTGTTGGGAACAGATTTTCCTGTTTTGTTAGACCTCATACTAGAAAGTAAGAATAAGTTGTGTGGAGTTATCACCAGGGCCAGTGTAAAGAAATCTGGGGCCCAAGAAAAGTTTGATGAGCCGCTGTCTGTTCAGTCAGAGGTTGTAGTCCCACATCCTGCTGAGCCAAATAAAGTCCTGCCAGCTCCAAATGGCTCTGGTTTTGAAGCTAATACCAGTGGCATGTTGGAGTTAATGCCATTCCACAATGAGGAGGTGGAATATGGTTCAGGACGCAGTCAGGAGGACAGACTAGAGAGGCGTAGGGAGCAGGTTGAAGAGCTGTTACTTCAATCTGGAGAGCAGTCAGAACAAAAGTTGAAGCTCCAGAGCTGCCTGATGAGCTTTCATTCTCTGGTGATATGTCACTGTTACAAAAGCAGGATCCCACACTCGCAGACTGTTTTAAGAAAGCAGATGTTAATTCCAGTTTGCTTTCAGAGTATTTTGTGGTGGAAAACGGTCTCTTATACAAAGTTTCTGATGGATGTAAACAGCTGGTTCTCCCAGAGGGGCCAAGAGCAGAAATAATGAAGTTGGGCCATACTATTCCATGGGCAGGTCATTTGGGTTTCATGAAAACCTTCCACAGAATAAGCAAGAGATTTTATTGGCCAGGGATGTATACACAAGTTAAAGAATACTGTAAAACATGCCCAGAATGTCAGCTTACTGCAGGAAAATACACAGCACCTGCACCTCTCATTCCTCTGCCTGTCATTTCTACACCTTTTGAGCGTATAGGTGTAGACATTGTTGGACCAGTTGAACGCAGCCAGTTAGGAAATAAGTTTATCCTGGTGATCTGTGATTATGCCTCTAGATACCCAGAGGCCTACCCCTTGAGAGAAGTTACAGCTAAGCAAGTAGCTACAGCTATGCTTAAATTTTTTAGTCAAGTGGGTTTTCCTAAAGAAGTGCTGACAGATCAGGGACCCAACTTTATGAGCCGAATCCTCTCACAAGTCTATCAGCTTTTAGGGATTAAGAGAATAAGAACCACCCCTTATCACCCTCAGACTGATGGCCTTGTGGAACGATTTAATAAAACCCTGATCTCCATGTTAAGAAAGTTTGTCTCAGACACAGGAAAAGACTGGGATAAGTGGTTGCCATTTTTGCTTTTTGCATATCGAGAAGTTCCCCAGAGCTCCACGGGGTTCTCACCTTTTGAGTTGATCTACGGTCATCAGGTCAGAGGTCCTCTAGATGTCCTTCGGGAGATGTGGGAAAACTCTGATTCATCTACAAACATGAGTACCATCTCCTTTGTGTTGAAGATGCGTGATCACCTGATGACAACTACAGCTCTGGCCCGGGACAACCTTCTGAAGTCCCAAGCACAGCAGAAGGCCTGGTATGACCATGCTGCCAGGGGGCGCAGTTTGGAGCCTGGTGACCAAGTCTTGTTGCTGTTGCCAACATCTGAGAACAAGCTATTGGCTAAATGGCAGGGCCCTTACCAGGTGAAGAGGAGAGTTGGTGAAGTGACATACCAGATTGTCATACCAGAACGTAAACAACCCCTCCAGATTTTTCATATCAATATGTTAAAGAAATGGCATCCACGTTCAACTCCAGATATGCCTGTTTCTCACACCCTTTTTGTGAAAGCTGTGGAAGAAGATGAGCCAGCAGCAGAGCAGTTCCTTCCTGTGGAGGAGAAGGAGGGGACTCAGCTGGATTTGTCTCACTTGAATGATGAGAGGAGGCGAGAGCTTCTGGAGATGTTGCCTCTTCATTTGTTTGTGCATACACCAGGAAGAACTGAGGTGGTGCAACATCACATTACCTTAAAGGATCCCACCCCAATAAAACAGCCTGTTTACAGGGTCCCAGAGCGCCTGCTGCCTGTTTTAAAGAGAGAGTTGGAAATCATGAGAGAAATGGGAGTGATTGAGCCATCCTCCAGCGAATGGAGCAGCCCTGTCATCCTGGTGCCCAAGAAAGATGAAACGCTGAGATTCTGTTTGGATTTCAGAAAGGTTAATGGGGTCAGCAGGTTGGACTTGTACCCGATGCCCAGGATTGATGACCTGGTGGAGAGATTGGGCAGTGCCAATTACATTAGTACTTTGGACTTGTGTAAGGGCTATTGGCAGGTTCCCCTGACGGAGGAGAGCAGGGAAATTACAGCCTTCCGGACTCCATTTGGACATTTTCAGTTCACTGTTCTGCCCTTTGGCCTTCATGGGGCGCCAGCGACGTTCCAGAGGATGATGGATAAGCTGCTGGTGGGTGCAGAGTCTTATGCAGCAGCCTACCTTGATGATGTAGTGGTCTACAGTGCCAGTTGGGAGGATCATCTGATACATCTGAATGATGTGCTGCAGCGGATAAGCAATGCCGGGCTTACCATTCGTCCGGATAAGTGTTCCCTGGCAAAGCAGGAGTCTCAGTATTTGGGGTTTGCTGTGGGAAAAGGAGTGATCCGGCCTCAGGTGGGAAAAGTAACTGCTATAATGTCTGCTGAAAGGCCAAAGACAAAGTCCCAAGTCAAGTCATTCTTGGGCCTGGCTGGCTGGTACAGACGATTTATTCCAGGTTTTTCTACACTTTCAGCTCCTCTAACTGACTTGGTCAGAAAAAACCAGCCCAATAAAGTTCAGTGGACCAGGGAGTGTGAGAAGTCCTTTCAGGCCCTGAAGGGGGCGTTGTGTCGGGAACCGGTGCTAAGAAGCCCTGACTTTCAACTGCCTTTCATTTTGCAGACTGATGCCTCTGATTTGGGTATCGGAGCAGCCCTGTTGCAGGGCCAACCAGATGATCTCCAGCCTGTTTTGTATATCAGCAGGAAACTCAACAAGCATGAAGTCAAGTATTCAGTGGTGGAAAAGGAATGCCTGGCCATCAAGTGGGCCCTCGATTCTCTTCGCTATTACCTGCTGGGGAGGAAGTTTTTCCTTGAGACTGATCATCGGGCCCTTTCATGGTTGCAGACTATGAGAGACACTAACTCAAGGATCACAAGATGGTTTCTTGCCATGCAGCCCTTTGATTTTAAGGTGCTGTACAGGCAAGGAAAGGACAACTGCATAGCGGATTACCTCTCCAGGACGCCACAGGTGTCGTCTCCGGAAGGGGGGGAAATGTCATGGTGTAGCCCATGCCCTCTAATATGTAGGTTGCACACAGTTTGCACACACCACTTAAGTGTATACATTCTATTTATCATTTTACATCTGGCCGGCTTATGGAACTGTGTAGCTTGGGTTGTGATGTGTTACTGATTCTGTGCACCATTTTAGATGCTACCTTTAGAGCATGTGTGGAATGTACCATGGGGATATGTTGAAGGGGATGTTCCCTAGGGAGGTAACTAGTTGTTTGGGAAGACATATTATTGGAATTATTGTGAATAATGTATTGTCTTGACTACTTTTATTAGTCAATTTAGGTGCACATTCATGTTTTGGGCTGGGAATGGTATGAGTATGAATTGATTGATAAAGTGACTGTCAATTAACAATGGTTTGTCTTGTAGGAGGGGCCTCCGGTATAAAGCTGGAGTGGAAGCTCCAGACGCGAGGGTTTTTTTGTATTGCAGCTTGGGGCCTGGACGGGCAACGAGAACTAGAGCCCTATAGCTAAGGGCCTAGTGTTTAGCATTTTGTAGTTCTTCTTTGTTTTAACCTTTTTCTACAATTTTTGGCACTTATGCACTTTTGCACGCTGCACTTTACTGGTGGAGAATAAAGAAATACCAGGATGAAAAGCTGAGCTTCCATCTGTTCTTTCCTCAACCCAGCTCCAACCTTACAGTGCCCAGCCATCATCATTGTGGTTGCTGGAGTCAGAAACATGGCCCAGACTTTTCTTCGAGTGAGCTTATGGAAAGTGTTGTTGTTGCTAGTTTACTGCTACACAGTCTACCCACAAAACCACCAACATTTACTGCTTACCTTTCCATGACAACCTTAAAGTGCTAATGACACGACCTTAACTTCAAGTAACTTTGCCATACAACAACACACCAAGACAAAATAAGTAGTTCTGTGCAGTTAGAAGTTAATCAGACGTGTATTTACGTAAATATCCGATGTTTAGGAGGCTCGGCTAAATGCTAATAGCTTTTGAGTCGTGAAACAAGCCGCCATGTTGTGACGTCAGCGACTGTACAGAGTTGCGGTCCGCCCATTGAGTTACATGTATAATCTAAGCCGTGGAAAACATGAAAGATGCTCCAGAACAGCTAGATTGGAACTAGTTTGTGTGCTGGGATCATCAGCCATTTCAGAAAAGTGTGATAATGCTGAGGAATTTGGGGAAATCACATTTTTCCAAGCTAGACCTGAAGCAAGCTGCCTACAGTCCGTCTCCAGCCTCAGGTCCACTGGTTCAGCTAAAAGCCTGCAAGACCACACTGAGGGAACCGGAACTGTAAGGAGCAACCCAGAACAACAAAAAGCAGACAACAGACCCACAAAGGAATTTGACATACAATTCAGCCAGGCGTGACAGAAATGAGGCACTCGTCACTGTGTTAGCTCGCAGCTAACGGCAGCTGCAGCTATCGTCAGGAGACACGGCATTGACTTTCACAGCTATGCTGATGATACCCAGCTTTACATCGCCGTGTCTCCTGATGACCTGGAGCCAGTTAACACCCTTTTAAACTGTATTTTAGATATAAAGTCATGGATGGCAGAGAACTTCTTACAACTCAACCAGGACAAAACTGAAGTTTTAATCATTGGTCCTGAAGACAAGAGAGAGATCATTTTAACAAAATTGCAGAATTTTAAGCCATCTCAGTGTGTGAGAAACTTGGGTGTTCTTTTCGACTCTGAGCTGAATTTTATTCCACACATCAGAAATGTCACAAAGACAGGTTTTTATAATCTGAAAAACATTGCCAGAGTCCGCCCATTTCTCTCTCTTGCCAGCACGGAGGTGCTGATGCATGCTTTTATTTCCAGTAGAATAGATTACTGTAATGCCCTGCTCTCTGGTCTCCCTAAAAAGTCTGTTTCTAGCTTACAGTTACTGCAGAACTCAGCGGCACGAGTTCTGACAAGGACCAGAGGGCGGGAACACATAACACCAGTTTTAAAATCACTGCATTGGCTCCCCGTGCGTTTCTGGATTGATTTTAAGGTTCTTTTAATGTTTTATAAATGTCTTAATGGTCTAGGGCCTTCTATTTATCAGACCTGCTTTTAAACTATCCCTCGCGGACCCTCAGGTCCTCTGGTACCGGCCTTTTATCAATCAATCAATCAAAGCTTTATTTATAAAGCGCTTTTAAATACCAAAGGTGACAAAGTGCTGTACAGGTGAGTAAAAATAAAAAGTAAAATCATATAAAAATAATCACAATAATAACACCAATAAAAACAGTGAAGAAGGAAAACAATAAAATCAACATACAGATTCTGGCTTAATGATGGTGCTCTCTGGAGTCAAAAGCCAGAGTAAAAAGATGAGTTTTTAAAAAAGATTTAAATTCGTTCATGGTGCTAGCAGACCTCACAGAAAGAGGGAGACCATTCCAGAGCTTGGGGGCTACAACAGCAAAGGTTCGGTCTCCTCAAGTAACAAGACGAGTCCGGGGAACAACCAGCAGCATCTGGTCCTCCGATCTCAGAGCTCTAGACGGACGGTGGACATTCAAGAGCTCAGAGAGATACGAAGGCGCTAAACCATTCAAACATTTAAAAGCCAGGAGTAAAATTTTAAAGACAACTCTAAAAGACACGGGCAGCCAGTGAAGAGAACGCAGTACTGGGGTGATGTGCTCCCATCGTCTTGTCCCTGTTAACAAGCGGGCAGCTGCGTTTTGGACCAGCTGAAGACAGTGGAGGAGAGACTGATCAGTCCCACCATAGAGGGAGTTGCAGTAGTCCAGTCTAGAAAAGATAAACACATGAATGACCCTTTCAAGGACATTCAGAGGTATATAAGGCTTGATTTTACTAATAAGCCTCAAGTGGTGAAAGCTAGACTGGACTACTGCACTGACTTGTCTATCAAATTTAAAATTACAATCAAAAATAAACCCTAAATTCCTTACAAAGCTGCAGTTTGAGTCCAGGGAACCAACTGCACTGCTGCAACCTGCCAGAACATCAGGTTTCCCAAAAACAATGATTTCTGTTTTATTCTCATTTAGGCAGAGAAAGTTCAATTTCAGCCATGTTTTGACATCCTCCAAGCACTTAAGAGAATTCCCTAGGTCCCCGCCAGATTTCAAAGGTAGATATATCTGGATGTCATTCGCGTAACAATGAAATGACACATTATATTTTCTGAAAATGAACCCCAGTGGAAGCAGGTAAAGGGAAAACAACAAAGGGCCCAATATTGAGCCCTGAGGTACCCCACATTTTAATGGCGCCTCAGGAGTTTTTCTGTTCACCTTGGGCAGTTTCTGTCCTCTATCTTGCAAGTAGGATTTAAACCATTTCAATACCACTCCTTTTACACCAACAGAATGCTCCAATCGAGACAACAAAATATCATGATCCACCGTGTCAAATGCAGCAGTAAGATCAAGAAACATTAAAACAGCAGAGGCTCCAGAATCAACAGTTAAAAACAGATCATTGCAGACCCGAAGAAAAGCTGTTTCAGTACTGTGACAGTCGCCACCGCAATCTGCCTCCTCCTGCTCCTCCTTCATGGCATCATACACCATCCCATGACATTTTGGTATGTTGAGTAGTGTGCAGAAAATGACGATCTGGGTGACCTTGTCTGGGTTGTACAAAAGTGCTCCTCCTGTGCGGTCAAGACACCAAAACCGTCTTTTCAAGATGCTGAAGGTGCGCTCCACAATGTTTCTCGTGTGCACGTGAGCCACATTATAATAGTGTTCACCTGCAGTGCTGGGGTTGAGCATAGGTGTCATGATGACGGGGTCAAGGGGGTATGCGCCATCACCTTAAAAACAGAGTATAAACCGCTATCATATTTCTCCATGTGAGTAATGTGCAAGGAAATTCATTAAATTCACTTACCCAAAAGCCAGCCTCCTCTATTTTCTACTTTTATTTAACTTTTACTGATCCATGAAAGTCCCATTGAGATCAATAACGTCTTTTTTAAGGGAGTCCTGGCCAAGCAGCAGAAGTTTCAAGACAATTATACAAGATATAAAATAAAAATAATTAAAAACAGTTACAATTTAAGGAGGCAATTGCAAATGCTCTCAGTTTAGACTTAAAAGCATTCAAAGATCAGATCAAAGTTCAGATAATATTACATAATAATACATATTCACCATCACTTAATGTTGAGAAAATAACACTGTTCTTCAGAATGAAAGAGCTGTGTACTGACCCTGTGTATTTTGCCACTAAATTTGTAATGGTTGCCTTTGAGTTGCACACAACTTGTAGATTCAGAGAAAATGTGTGCTTGTGGTTCCCAAAAATATGCTCTTTGTCCAATGGGGGGACGAGTTGCACATTGTTGCAGTCTATTGCTCCAATAACTTTGGGAAAGCTTGCAACTGCATAAAAGCTTGATGTAATTTAATTCATCACATGTGCGTGGAAATTGAATATACCTGCCGATCCTTCTTAACATAACTTTCAACACTTGTGAGAGGACACTTGAAAAACTGCTCTGGGAGATGTCAGCACTGATTGCAACGGTGCACTGAAATGATCCAGATGCAAAGTAATGCAGTACTGCAGGAGTTTTGTTACACAGGGTATTGGATTATTCCTACTTGTGAAAGATTCCAAATCAGCCCTTAACTCATCCAGGAGTTCAAATGTTGGACAGGCGATACTTCTCTGTAATCTTCTCCTCTGCCATTCCAAATATATTTATACGAACAAGAGGTGTCGATGCCTCCTTCTTGCAATTATTACTGCAGCTAATGTGCGTAATGCATTGTAATTAATACCTTCTGTCAGATGGGCTATTTATAGGCACAAAAATAGCCCCTGCAGTCAGTTACATGTTCGATAAATCAGATTGCGAGGGCAAACCTGATCTGTGTGCATACTGTCCACCCAATATTTTGCCCATTCTGGAAGAAACGCCCCGATTGCATATTCAAAGGCAGACATGCAAAATGGATAGCAGGCGCTATTTTACGTATTTTACGTGCAATAATCAACTGTGGTTGATTATTGCATTTCCAGTCAAGCTGACGCAAACCTTTCATAAATCAGGGCCTATATCTTGCTCAGCCTCATCTCTCTCATACAAACTCCTGGCCTGAGCCAGGACTTCAACTAGCCTGCTTCAGCTCTTAACTGGCTTATTTTGGTTATACTGTATTGCTTATTAGACACAGGAGTTATTAGATAAAGTGTCCAATTGATGACAGAAGTGCTTTAATTGTGTTCACTTTCTGCCGGCCTATTGACAATAGGATTAGAAAGTGCATCAAACTGCACAATGTGCTTTAATTGTACAGTATGAGAATGTGTTCAGAGTTTTGCAAAAAGAGTGAATGAGTTTGCAAAATGCATCTAAGTAATCTATGGTTTAACCAAAGAGGGATTGATTCAATAAATGTGTGCAGGCAATTGAGAAATTTATTCAGAAAATAGGGTTTAGTTTTTTAGGAGTCGTGAAAAGCTGTAAACACATCATTCAGTTCAAAAGCGACACTGTTGCTGCAGCAACAGCCGTAACGAAATGTTGGAAGAAAATTGCTAACTCTGTTAATGTGCAAATTAGAGAAATTGTAGCCTATATGTTAATTAATTGGACAAACAGACATCACACTCACGACTCGGTTTCACTTTATTACAGCCAATTCAATTCATTCAGGAGATAATACTGAGTTTTAATATTTATAACTTCTATACTTTTTTAATTATTTAGCATTTTGTAAAAGTTTATATCCAGCCATATGATTAGACAAAACCCCTTCAGGCCAAATGTGAACTGGACACTCCAGAAATTCAGCCCTGCGATTGCACAATTTTGTGCATAATGAGCTAAAAAACTGCTGAAAACCGCTTAATCAGAGTGCAGTGTCATATTTATAACATTCATGAAAATTTAACATGTATATTACAAACTAATTTTCCATTATTAGGTACAAATGCACAAGGTTAAACCACAGTTGGCCCTTGAGCAAGTTCCTTAACCCCCATCAACTGCTCCCACGGTGCCAATAAATGGCAGCCCACTGCTCTCTGGTTAATCCAGAGATGGGTAAAATGCAGAGACCAAATCTCCCAATTGGGATCAATATGGTATTAAGAATGTAGAATTCTCATTAATTCTTATTAAATTGACTACTCAGAAAATGTGTTTTTTTTTTTTTGTTGTTTGTTTTTTCTCAGCAGTATCTTTGCCTTTTCATTTCATTGGTGCTTTAAACATGAACACATTCACAAGACTGATATGCAGTAACAATACTTTTGAGTTTCTGATGCAATCCTAGTGAAGCTAAATGGACTTGGGAAAAAGTTAAGAATAGGTAAAGCATTCCATCTGCAACAAATGTCTCCATCAGCTGAAAAACGTAGCCCGGTCCATCTGATGAAAATCTGCCTTTTTATTGGACCTCATCTGAGATATCAGCAGGAGCATTTATCTCTGAAGATGCGTTCTCTATTAAGCGTTCCTCTCTCTATCTGCACCAACACCTACAGGATCTTCTAAGAATGGGCAGGACATTTTACAAAACAGCTGATTGGTCAGGAGGTGTTGGTTGGCCACTGATGCAGAACTTATCCTGTTCCGGAGCAGATTAGGCATTCAGCATTAGTTACCATGGTGATTTACCCCGATTAGAAGTGAACCAGCGCTTTGGGACAGAAAACCCAGGATTAACCCTAGAGCTACCCCCATAAAAGAAAAAAAGCACTGGGCCTGGCATGTCAGGCAAAGCCGACACTTAAAGGTTGAATATGGAACATTTTTATTGAAAGCTATATTTTTTAAAAAAGTAATACATCCACAAAGCATTTGAAGGAGTTCAGAATGAAAGTTCAGCATTTCCCTAAAATAATCATATTGAGCTTGAACAAAAATATACAACAAATTTTAACGGGTTTGACAATGCCATTATATTTACACCAACAAGCCAATACAGGCCGCCATTGCGTGTTACCAGATACAGTCTCCGAGTGGTAATAGTATGTTCGGTACAGCTCGACTGGTATTGGGGGAAATATCGAGCCCCGGGTATATTATTATCCATCTCAGAAGAGGAGTGACCGGAGAAGAGCAAAAACAAGAGTAAATTTAGGTGAAGCCCGCACTAGATGGTCTCACAAAGTTTTCCACGGCATCAAACGCAGAAGTGGCAACTTTTCTCCTCGATTGCTTGCTTGCTAACGTGGCTAATGTTAACTGTCAATTATAAAACTCCTCTGTAATACTTATTGGACATAGTGTAGGCTGCTGGTCACTTGGCGTATCAGCAGCGAGTCTGGCAACCAAACGGCTGGACGTATTTTTCTGCCGTTGCAACTACAACCTAGACATACATGATGTTGCTGTTGTGTCCATATTCCATATCCAACCTTTAACCATTAAACATCCAGCCAGTGCCGACATTGTCCTCCATGTTCACAGATAGCAGCAACTTAAGTCACACAAAAACCTGACTTCATAATCTAGTTAACTTTAGATGAACTGTCATTTTAATGCTTTTGTGGCATCTTTGTCTTCATATTACAAGTGGTGCAAGTTCATGTGCTGCTAGTGTCGTGTTACTCAGGTCTGCAAAGTGACAAGACTTGTTCCCTGAAATTTAATCAAACAAAACATTTTTTTTCACAACATGAAAAGTATCAAATTTGTAGCATCAAAGCAACTGCTTTGCTCTGCTAACTTTATTTCTTCGAGTTTACTTCAGTCAGAAAATGGCCGTCCTCCTCTCACATGTTGAGTAGATTCCAAAAGAGGCTCCACCCACAGGGTGAATCAGGGCAGAGAAAATGGTGGTTGTTTGTTGTGCGGCTGCACTTACGAAGGTTAGCTGGATTACTTGAATATATTCTCTAAAGGAAATTACGTGAGATATGATTAAAACAAAACATTTTTACAAAAGAAACAGATTTAATCTCATACAGACACAAACTGTGATGTCATTGTTAACTCATTGACTGCCAAACCTTTTCATATCAGAGCGCTCCATATTGCCAAGAGTTTTAAGCATTTTCACTGATTTTTGGAGATGTGTACTATGCCTATGCAACCACTAAATCTACCAAAGGAAAGCTTAGACTGTTTTATTGATCAAAATAAACATTTGTTTTTAGCTTTTTCCGACCTTTATTTATCCGCAGTAGAACATGGGGAGGTTTCAGCAAAAATGCTGCTTTTCACCAACAAGCTGAAAAACAAGATTTTTTCAGCAATGCGCTTCAAGTGCTAAAGCGAATTTGATGTCAACTTTTTTTTTACTTTAGTGACACCTCCAACATCTGAGCAGCTGTTAGGAACAGTGGGAAACACCCGCCAATAGACATGGCACTCAGCTCTCTGCTTGACGTACTTTCAGCTGGCGCACATTGTGGCTGTAGTTCAATCTACTGATCGTGTCTTTGTTCACTCGCGTCACTGTCTGTCACTGATCAGTTTTTACACAAACTTTCTTCTAACGTCCGACGCCTAAATTGCTTCGATTACGAGCACTTCACCATATTCTCTCCCCCAAAAGGAAATTGAGCACAATTCTTGAAACCTGTTTGACCAAAACACAACTTCCTTGTAGACCGCAACATATTCTTTTAAGCTTGTCTGACACTGCCACCTACTGGATTGGGTGAAAATGACAAAAATAAAGACAATCAACACTTGTTTTTCTCTGACAAACTCTGGCAGGTGTCCTGCAGCTCCCCCAATTAAAACTCGCAAATAATGTCTATAAACGTGAATGGCAGATAATGTTCAGATTTGAATTAACGTCAATAGACGTGAATGGCAGCCAGCAAGCTGAATGTGGTGGATTTAATTTGTTGCATTTACATCTTGCCAGATTAATTTTTTCAGTGTAACGTACCATGAGTTGGGAATAAAACTGAACTGAATTGAATATACTGGGTGAAGCCTTACTTTTGCCAAAATGCCAGGGGATTCACAATTTAAAAAATTCTAATTTCTAAACATGAGTGCATTTTATAATGATTTAGAACAGTGTTTCTCAATCCTAGTCCTTAAGTACCACTGCCCTGCACGTTTTGGTTCTTACCAACTCCAGCAGACCTCATGCAAGCTACTTGAACCACTCATCATCTTTGTAAGCCCGCTGATGAGCCATTCATGTGAGTCAGGTGTGTTAAAGTATGGACACCTGGAACACATGAAGGGCAGTGGTACTCGAGGACCAGGATTGAGAAACACAAGCTGCGTTTACATGGACCCAAATATACAGATTGCTTTCGGTTTAAAAGCTCTTTCGGAATGAAAATGATCCATATAAACACCTCTTTCCGAATGAAAAGTGCTGAACCGAATGAATTTTCATTCGGTTTCACAGGGGTGGAATATTCCTTTCCCCAAACCGAACGGGGTATCATGTAAACGCTGAATCGGACAGTTGTGAGGTTGCGCTCTTACAGTGCATGCTTCGACAAGACGTCAACGTGCAACGAGTGACGTTTCCTCACGTTGACAGATGGCTGTGAACGACATAATTCCCTGGACAGCAACAGAAAGTTTGTTTTTTACTCAAACTCTGTCTCTACACCTTTTTCTCTTGGTTGTCTGCAGTAGGAGCGCATGAGGATCAGCTGCTGGTTTAAAATCCTGCAGAACCCACAACAACCGTGACGATCGGTTTTTATACCTCCGTCTTTATTAAATAACGTGATGTAACATCATTCTGCGCATGTCAGACAGGATTATTCTGAATAAATATTGGCACATGTACACACCAGATCAGAATGAATTAGTTCCCATGTAAACAGCTGCCCTGAAATCCTCAATCAGAATGATTTCATTCCGAAAGGGAAAAAAAAGTCTCCATGTAAACGTGCCCACTGATTTAGATGCTTTACCTCTAATTTCTGATTTAACTGATGCAACAAAGAACTATCCTTAAGATAAAATACCACAATGGCCGATGTTAAAACACTGGATGCATCTTTATGATGTTCTGATCATCATCATCAAAAGAGTGTTATTACAAAGACAAAGGTCCAAACAATTCCATCCAGAAAAAGTAAAATAGGAAACCTTTTATATCATTGCATTAATGCTTCTTATTAAATGTGAATAATTAAAGTGATGCATCATTATAAGCCATATTTATGAAACCTGTGAAGTTGGCCCTAATAAATGTGATGGATTTCTCCATCACATTTATTAATATTCAGTCCACTTCCCTACCCCAACGTATTTTTTTAGTTTTAGGGTATTTGTTCATGAATAAAAAGAGGAGAACATGTCAGAGATCATTTGGGCCAATTTTAGATATGAAAAGAAAACCAGAGGAAATATCAACATGATTGTTTCCAGTTCCCAGAGGTCATTATTTCTGTGGAGGTTGTGCAAAATTCAGTAATACCATCAAATCTAATGATATTTTCCATCCTCATACAGGTAAAAATATTCACTATCCACAGTGTCACTTGTACATGAACTGATGTTTTATATGACTGCTTCTGAGGGCTTCTGTTGGAAAATCTACCAGGAAGCTTCAACAGAGACTTAGTGAGCCTAAAAGCAGATGAGCAGAGAAGACTGAGAGCATTCTGCTGCATTTTAATGTTGCTCATTATGACATTTCTTCATTAAGGTTTTCTGGTATCGAACTGGTCATTCAAACAGCATTAAGCTTAAATGGATCTTCAACCCTCGGCTTCTAAATGGTTCTATGATGAACAACTACTTAGTACTTTTCTCAGATGTAAAACAGTTATCTTCCTAAAAGAAATTCCTGGATTAACAGATATCCATTTATCATTTCCCAATGCGACCTAGCCATGCACATAGCTGGAGATAATACTTTCTAGGGGGGGGGCTGTCTAGGATTTTTCATAGTGGTCGGGATGAGGATGAGCACCTCCAAAACTAAGACCATGGTTCTCAGGGAGAAAAGGGTGGGGTGTCCTTGGAATGAGATATTCCAGTGGAGGAGTTCAAATATCTCAAGGTGTTTTTTGAATGTGCAGGGGCAGGAGATCCACTAGTGGACTGGTACAGCATCCATGATGGGCTTTGCATCTGTCTGATATCATCAAAAAGAAACTGAACTGACAGGGAAGGCTCACAAATTATGAACATACCCCCACAGCTGGTCCCCAGTGTGGCTGCGGTCTCCTTTAGAGATACGTTGAGAAGCAGGGTCATCCAGGATGGGCTCAGAGCAGAACCGCTGCTCTGAGCCCATCCTGATGAATGGATGGATGGATGGTCAGGACAGATGGATAGATGGCTGGACAGACTATTGGATGGATGGATGGATGGATGGATGGATGGATGGATGGATGGATGGATGGATGGATGGATGGTGGATGCATGGATGAATGGAGGGATGGATGCATGCATGGGTGCATGGATAGATGGATGACAGATGGTTGGACAGATGGACGGTCGGACATATAGATGGATGATGCATGGGTGGATGGATGTATGGATTTATGGATGGTTGGACAAGACAGATGAATGAATGGATGAATGAATGGATGGATGGATGGATGGACAAGACAGATGGATGGATGGAAGAATGAATGGATGGTTGGATGGATGAATGGATGGATGGTTTGGTCATTCTCCTTTTTGTTGGAAAGAATGTGCAACATATTACTTTATGGTCTCTCCAGTTGTGTAACCGGACAGTTTTTTTCTGGTAAAAAACACTCATGGTATCAGAGAGGCAGGCTTTTTAAATAAGAGCTGATGAGAAGCTGGTTATTTTCTCTCTTTTTACTCCAGTTAACACAATAGCTATGATTTCTAAAAAGGACTCCACCCTGATATAATGATCTATCCCTCACAGTGATTTAGAGCCTATAAGAACTAGGCCCAATTGTTTAAAACCTGGTTATTTTTTAACCAGCCATTAAATACATTTAGCCGACCGTTAACTTTAACAGTCCATCTTATCTTGTTGTTCAAAACTCAGTTCACTTTAACCATGTGCTATCTTGACGTTAAACACCTAAGGACCGCCAAGGTTTTAACTTGTGTGGATATCTCTCATTATGCCATTTGTTGCTAACGCTGCATTCACAATGCCAGTTCAGAGAAGGAAGGACAGCGTTTATTGTGGCCTTGATTTTGACATCAGGAATTATTCTAACGAAGAGCTGTGCACCACTTCGGGAAAGAATGCATTCAGGTCTATATAATCCTTTGTGAGTCGATTTGGAGCGTGCAACAAACTGTGGACTACTGAAAGATTAATATCTTGCCTCTATGATTTGAATTTTCTTCATCAGCAGAGAAATTTCTGCCTGTCTATTTCCTTGAAGTGAAAGGGATCGTTTGCTTATCAATACTTTGTGTCCTGTGTGTTCTGTTACTGAGGGCTTGCTGTACTGTGAGGCCGGATGAGCTAGGGGGCGCAAGAGTGTGAAGAGAATGGGGAAGGATAGAGAGACTGGGGGATGAGGAAGAGTGTGTTGTGGCTAACAGCAGCCCTGTTCACGTTGGGGAAAATAAAGTGAGAGTGGGCACCCCGTGTCTTCCTCACAGCAATAAGGAAGACACAGACTTACAACATTACTTTTTGCAATACCAGTAGTAAACAAAATGGGGAATTGTGGTGTACATTGGTGCTAACCAGCGACGCTAACCCTATGGTTAACTTAGACGGTGCCGTTAGCTGACGGCATGACTAACCATGCTTTGAACAACACATATTTAACAGTCGGTTAGCTAACGGCAGGTTAAGGATTTAACGGACTGTTAGTGGTTAACCAGTGGTTAAAATAACTGAAAATTGAACGACCAGGCCCTGGTTGATAACTAGTGCTCAGCTTCAATCTTCATGATTAAAAACAACAAACCAAAACAGAAATCAGGCTTGATTTGAAATTATAATCTAAATTAGCCTACTGTCATCAGAGGAACATTTCAAGGATTAAAGGACTGATATTTCTGAGTATTAAGAACTTTGAGACCTACCTCTGCATCCCCATGGGCTACTAATTAAATCAGGCTTTAAAAAGAAGAGAACAGTCTGTCCTTAGTTCTGAAGAAAATGTGACCTTAGAAGTCATCAGAACAACTGTATGTGAATTGTTAAAATGGCGTCCATATAGGTAAAGACATGTATTTTATCCCAGCCATGATCATTTTCTAACCATAATTAGGTCATGTTGTTGGGTAAACCTCAATAGGAAATAACAAAACGTATTTCGAAGTGTTAACGCATCACCTGAATGTAACTCAGAGGTAAAGGACCTGTAACATGTTAATAACTGAGCACACTGTGTGTTATATAAGATGACTTTTATGGCTTTCTAAAGGAAACCTTTTTTGTTTGTTTTTTTAGCTTTTTTTTTTTTTTTTTTTAGCTTTATTGATCTCAGTGAGTATGCTGATTTACCCTTTACTGTATCTCATTGTCTATCTATGCCAATATAATCTGTTGTATGTAGTTCATATTTTTCTAGAATGTTAAGACATCACAAAAAAGACACTGATTGCTGTATAATCCATATTCTCTCGCTGTAGAGGTGAATGCTGATTCTTGTCAAGTATCGTGGAGTCGGCTCTGGTTTGGAGATGTGTGCTTCCCAAATCTCATGCTCATATGATTGCAAGGCCTCATTTCCAGCTGCTCTGCAGTTTGCCTGCTGGGCAGACAGGTCGGTCATTATGAGACCACACTGCCGTGCGTACCACAGCACCTGGACTCCCTGAGGAACGCAAGCATCCTGCTTGTAGACGTGTAATCAGCATTCAGCATCAGCAACCCTGAAGTTATCTCATATAAACTCTTCCAGCCTTCACTTGTCAGTGGAGCACCCTGTTCCGGATAGACAGAAAGTGGTGGCTAAGACTGCAGAAAATCATAAACATGCTGTATCCATACTGGTATCCCTGAGGAATGTGTGCCATGCATGCTGCTCCCCTCCCTCTAAATCAATAACAGCATTGCCTGACCAGGGGTTGTCACTGCAGGATGTTTTTTTCTGTGGCTCAGGCATCTGTCAGTCCTGCTTAATTTGAACTGTTTCAGATGCTTGTCAGTGGGAGGACATCAGCTGTGTGGGTTAGGGGGATAAAGTAGTGCAGGTATACCATAAGTTCCATTTCCAGAAAGGGTCCAGCTCAGGATGGGATTGTTTGGTGTGGTCTGGTTCAGTAAACCCTGATTTCTGCTACGTTTCCACAGCTGAACCCTTAAGGCCCTTTCATGCTTGACACAGAAGAGGGATATGCAGAAGGACAGACAGCTTTATCCGTCTCCTACGTTGGTGATGTACATAATTTGGTGCGATTTCAGCCTCCCAGTGAGTTTGTCACTTGATGCAGAAGACTGAGCAATACCAGCAGAAACTGCAGGGTCAGTGTTGAGCTGTATCGGTGACATATGACTTGTGAATGGAAAAAACAGAGAAGAGCGGAAAAGGTAGGGAAAAAAGCATGGGAAGAAGAAGGAGAACACAACAGCTGTACGGTTTAAGCTTTAGTAGAAAGGCTGTTAGAGTGCATTGGGTGGTTGTAAACAACGTTATAGCAGTGCGTTAGCACCACTGACTAGGTTAAAGGGAAGTGTCCTGTCACCCTGCCTGGTTTCTTCAGCCACTCTGCTAGTCCAATCACAAATCTTTGTGTGACATTGAGACCTCCCCCGTTATTTCACTCCTGAACTAAAACCCGATGAAGGCTTCTTGTCTTCAGATCCTGTCGCTTGAACAGACCATGTTTTTCTGAGGATTTCATAGTTTGGACTTCATTTTCAATACATAATTTTTTGTTCAATTAACTTGGAGCCCAGATCAGGAAAAAAAAAAGTCCAAAGTACATCCAGAAAGTATACACAGTGCTTCACTTTTTCCACATTTTGTTTCGTTAATTTTATTCATCGAAATTCTACACTCAGTTCCCAAGACTAAAAATATGAAGTTTTTATATTTTAGTTTCCATTTTAAAATTTGTCAAAAGGAAAAGGATAGACAAAAAAGAAATCATATATACTTTATGTAAGTATTCACAGCCTTAGCCCTGAAGCTCAAAGTTGAGCCCAGGTGCATCCTGGTTTCCCTGGCCATCCCTGAGACGTTTCCACATCTTAACTGCGGTCACCTGTGGTAAATTCAGTTGATTTGGATAGGCACACAGCTGTCTAAACAAGGTCCTACAGTTTACACTTCAAGTCAGAGCACAAAGAAAGCATTTTGGGAGGCTTTCCATCGAGGATGGTCTTGAGGCACAAACCTGGGGAACAGAAAAACTGCTGCTGGCTTGTTGGTCCCAATGAGCACAGTGGCCTCCATCCATCAATGGAGCAAATTCTGATCCATCAAGACTCTTCGTAGGGTTGGCCGCCACCTAAACTGAGAGATCAGAGGAGAAAGGCCTTTGTCAAAGAAGTGACCAAGAACCCACTGGTCCCTGTCTGAGCCCCAGTCTTCCTCTGTGGCAAGAAGAGAACCTCCCAGAAGAGAACCTTCATCTCAGTAGCAATGGATGGTAGAGTGAACAGAGAGAATCCTTACCTTAGAAAAGCCACATAGCCACCTGCTTGGAGTTTGCCAAAAGGTCCCTGAAAGACCATCAGACCATGGGAAGCAAAATTCTCTGGTTGGATGAGACAATTAAACTTTTTGGTGTTAATACAAGTGTTATGCTGGAAAGAAACCAGGAACCACTCATCACCAGGCAAACACAATCCGTACAGTGAACAGTGAAGACTGTTTGACATCCCTGCCCCACACACCTGACACCAGGGCGCTACCACTGCTACCATCCCCCCCTACACCACCACCACACTCACTCCTCACACAGATACCCCCAACACCCACATGCACTCCCCCCACACACATGCACCCACTCGCTCCGCTCTCCGACTTTACATATCAACACTCACTCCTCCCTCCACCCCCAACACCCTCCTCCCTCTGCCCTCCACACATACCCCCCACCTCCTGATACCCTTTAACACCCACATGCACTCCCCCTGCACACCTGCACCGAACCCTCCCTCTACCCAGCACACATGCCCCCACCTCCCTATATCCCCAATACCCCCATACACTCCCCCATCCATGTCCAGCCCCACCCTTCCCTCTGACCTGTCACACTCCCACCCTTCTTTCTTCAGCCCCTCACGACCATCCCTACGAGACACTCACAAGCATACACCTCCTTCCCCCATCCCCCCTTTCCTCCAACCACTTACCCACATCTCCTCCTTCTTCCAGCCCAAATTCCTCCCACATTTCCTCTTTCGCACTCCCATTCATTTGTCCTCACACACCCACCTCACTATTACCCTTGCCTCCGTGCCTCTTGGGTGATAGCCCGGGCCGGGGAAGGAGCCGCGAGCTCCAAGCCCCCACACATGGCCCCCCACCCCCGTACGCAGCGAGCCAGGCATCTCCCAAAACAGAAGATCCCCAGCAATGCACCCGCCCATTACCACTAGTGCGTGAAGCAGCCACTACCCCCCATCCCACCAGTAACGCCCGAGAGACTGAGGTAGAAAAGGACCCTGTTTCTTTACCTATGTGTTTAGGTGTCTAAAGCCCCGTTTCCACCAGTGGGTCTGGGTCGGGTCGGGCCGGATCGGTCCACGTTTTTTTGCGTCTCCACAGATAAAAACTGAGATGGGTACCCTTATATCCGACCCGACCCGGCCTACTTTTTTGGCACCCTTCGGTAGGGGTACTGATCTAACCGATCCGGACCAAAGAGGTGGAGCTAACACAAAGCAATACATTGATTTGTTGAAAAATCTCACTTCCCGCGTGACCAAGCGTAAAAACAAAGCTGGGGTGACTCCTTTTTTGTTTCTGTCATGTGTGGCGCGGTGTTTTGATTAAACAGTGTTACACAGCGATGATGTCACGCGATCACATAGCAGCGCTGTCCAGCGCCTCCAGAGTAAGGGTACAGGTTGCTTGGGGGACGCAGCGTGAAATCAACACATCCGTACCAAAACCCACCCGATCCGGCCTGGCCCGACCTGACCCGCGGGTGGAAACGGAGCTTTTGTGTGGTTAAAACTGGGGAGCAGGCTGTCTCTAGATGCAGAAAACGAAGGAACTTTGGTGCACCCCCTCACCACGCCCGCTTGACACGCGCCCCCCCAAGACCCTACGTGTGTGTGTGTGAGGTAGAGCAGAGGGGGAGAGAGGTCTTGGAAGGGAAGCCAGGGGGTGTGAGTTCCCCCCTGGAGGATGAACCGTTACCGGCATTAGGTACCCCTGCCTCCCGGGATCCCTCCAGGGCAGAAGAGGGCAGGCATGGCCGCCCCCACGGCCAGGCGACCGGCATTCACCGCAAAGGGGCCAGCGGTGGCACTTGGGGGCTCCCGACCACCCCAGGCCAGGGGGGACATGGACAGGAGCGAACGAGGTCAGCGGAGGGGCCAGAGTCGCAGGCCTACCATCCCCAGGCCCTGCAGACCCCCCAAGAGGCACGCAGAGCTGCCTCTTTTTTTCCCCCCTCCCCCATTCTATCCTATCACCCCCACACTCTACCCTGAACAACCTACAACTTTACCCCCATCAACACTCCCCCATCCCGTCCACATCCTCCTCCCGCCCCTCCCACATAGCCAGCTGGTCTCTGCACATCCGCCCCCTGGTCCCTATGCCCCCCCTCTCTTTACCCAAGCCTGCACCCCCACCCGATCGTGACATACACAATCCTCCAACCCTGCCAGAACCCCAGCCAATCCACCCTCTCACACACCACCCTCATCACTCAGCTGCCCCACATCCCATCCCCTCACAGATCCACCCCCGCTCCACACCCAAACCCCTCCCACCCGATACACACAAACCCCACCAATGCACCCCTCCACCCACACTCGACCATTCATCTACCATGCACCCTCACCTGCCGCCTCACCCCCATACACTCCCACGGGCAACCATACACCGATCCCCCTGCACTCACGCCCTCCCTCCAGGCATACACCCTCCCACATACACCATTGATGGGGACCACAGGGCCACCAACCCTCCCCCATGCCACGAGCCCACCCCACCCAGCCCCCGAACCAGTCAAGACCAACCCGCACGAGTTCATTTGTACAGGTCAGTCCCAACCGACACAGCGGCTGGGCAGGACAGGCACCTGGCACGGAAAAGACCCGGCCACCCCGCAACCCCCACCCCCACATATACAGTACACCCCTACTGACATACACGCGCACACACACACACATATCAGGGGTGCCCCGGCGCAGTGTCTAGACACCGGGATGTGGTGTCTAGTCACTCAAACCGGAGGAGGCGGGTCCCTCTGGTCGGACCCCCCCAGCGCCAAGCCAGGCCCCTTGGCCCAGGAGGCAGGGGCCACCCCTGAGCACCAGAGCCCAGGACCCCCCTTGTTAAGGGTTCTGGACAAGTCATCCTCCTACTTCAAAATTGGAAGGGAAATTGAGTAATCCAGTTTTAACAATAATCTATATATTTTTGACAGTAGTTTGGGGATAGAGAGATTCAGGAATTCTACTACTCTGACCGGAGTCTGCAGGTTCAGTTGGTTAGAGATATATTTTTTGCTTAATATAGATTTAAGTTAATGGTATTCTAAGAATTTAGTACTACTGATCCCATATTGTAAAGTGAGCGCATTAACTCACCGGCTGCCATTCACATGTTTCCACGTTAATTCAAATCCGAACATTAACTGCCAATCACGTGTTTCCACGTTAATTAAGGGTTTTAATCGGTGGAGCTGTTTTAATCTCTGGCGGAGCTTGTCAGAGAGAACCAAGGGCTCATCATAATTTTTTTGGTAGTTTTCATCTAATCCAGCAGATGGTGGTGTAAGACAAGCTAAAAAAAAACCCTACCAGGAAGTGATGCGATTCTATGTGTTACTGTGTTACCTTGCTAACGGCTGTTAGCCCAAGAAGTATGCTGGATTCTGTTGCAAGGGTGAGAGAACATGGTGACCGGTCGTAATCGAAGCAGCTTAGGAGATGGATGAAGGAAGAAAGTTTGTGGAAAAAGTGATTGGTGACAGACAGACACAATCGATCGAAGACACATCCACAGATGGAAATACAGCAGCGAAGTGCGCCAGCTAAAAGTTAAAGTAAGTCAACAGCACGCGGTTGTTTCCCGCGGGGGTGCATGCGGTAAGAGGGAGGAGGGAGAGAGGGAGGGAGGGAGGGAGGCGTAGAGAGTCGTTTCTGCCCTATGTTTCTGCCAAATGTTATGTTGTGAAACAAACTTGTGGCTTATTCAGCTAGTAAATAATTATTTTGCCACCAAAACTCTTTTCTCAGTGTTGTATTTGTTTTTTCGTAGAAGTAAACAGCTGTTCAGATGATGGTGTTACTAAAGTAAAAAAATATTGGCATCAAAGACACTTTTCCACTTGAAGCGGACCTCAGCATTCAAAGCTAGTTTTCTTAGGTTTTTGGTCAGAAACAGGCATTTTCGCTGCAACAAACCCATGTTCTACTGCAGATTACTAAAGAATGTAAAAAGCTAGAAACAAATGTTTTTTTCTGATAAAAGAAGAGAGACTAAGCTTTCCTTTGGTACATTCAGTGTTTGTATTGGCATAGTACACAATATTCTGTGGATCTCCCAAAATCACTGAAAATGCTTAAAAATCCTGGAAATATGGAGCGCTCTGCTCGGAAAAGGTCTGGCAGTCAATGAGTTAAATGACAGGAAATTTCCATTTTCAATGATATGTTGTAATTGTTTTACTCCTTTATCTTTCCAATGTACAAAATTAGTCATTTTCTTGTTTTGTAGAATATCCAGATTATTCCAGATGGATGTGAGTTTACATGGAATAATAGAATACTTGTTTAATTTCAGGAATTCCCACCATGCTTTCAGAGTAGAGCAGATGTTGATACTTTTAAAGCATTTATGAGATCTGACTGCTGAACTGATGAATGGCAAATCAGAGACATCCAGATCCTCACATAATGCTTGTTCTGTGTCTAGCCACGGTTCATCTAGATGGGTAGGTTTCAGCCATTTGGAAATAAATTGTAGCTTATTTGCTAGGAAATAATAATTGAAATTGGGTGAGTCTAACCCTCCCCGGTCTTTTACCTGTTGTAAGGTTTTTAAACTGATACGTGATGGCTTGTTTTTCCAAAGGAATTTGGAAATGTGAGAGTCCAGTGACTTAAACCAACTGGAGGAAGGTTTGGTGGGTATCATTGAGAACAGGTAGTTAATTTTAGGTAGAACCATCATCTTAATGGTAGCAACTCTCCCCATGAGTGATATGGGTAAGTGCTTCCATCGTGTGAGATCATCCTCCATTGACTTTAATAGCTGGACATAATTTAACTTTATTAACTCTGGAGGTTTTGGAGAAATATTTATTCCTAAATATCTGATATTACCAGACTGTATTGTGATATTAGGAATGTTTTGTAAAGTACAATTAATATATAAAGCTGTAGTCTTGTACAAGTTAATAGAGTACTCAGATATCATTGAAAATTTTTTGATCAATGTGATTGTCTGGGAGAGAGATGTTGATGAGTTCTGGAGGAAAAGCAGTACGTCGTCTGTATAAAGACTTACTTTATGTTCTAGATTTTTGCCGGGAATCCTTTTAATATCTCTGTCCTGTCTTATAGCGGCTGCTAGTGGTTCAATGAAAATGGCAAAAAGTGAAGGGGAGAGCGGGCAGCCCTGCCTGGTGCCTCGCTGTAAACAGAAACTTGGAGAAGTTTGGTCATTGGTCCTCACACATGCATTAGGGTTGTTATAAAGTATTTTTATCCAGTCTATGAAATAAGGCCCAAAACCAAATTTATTTAATGTTGCAAATAGGAATTTCCAGTTAACGCGATCGAAAGCTTTTTCTGCATCTAACGAGATGATAGTGGATTCCAGATTATGAATGGTAGCATAGTCTATTAGATTAATCAGCCTGCGTGTGTTAGTAGAAGAATGTCGACCTTTAATAAAACCAGTTTGATCGGGATGTATTATCAGAGGAGTTATTTTTTCTATCCTTTTAGCGAGTGCTTTGCTGATTATCTTAAGATCTACATTTATTAATGAGATTGGCCGATAACTAGCTGGGAGTGTCGGGTCTTTTCCTGGTTTTAATAATACGGTGATATTTGCTTAATTCATATTTGGTGGTGTTTTCTGTTTCTCTTTTATTTCTAGTATCATTTTATAAAAAGTGGGAGCCAGAATTGTCCAGAACTCTTTGTAAAATACGACCGCATATCCATCTGGGCCTGGGGCTTTATTATTGGGCATATGTTGCAGAGCGTCATGTAATTCACTTATTGAGAGGGGTGAATCTAAAACCGTAATATTTTCCTGTTGTAGTTTTGGAAGAATGATACTATTAAGAAATTGATTAATATTATCATCTGTGGGGTTTATTTGTGATTTATATAGTATTCTGTAGAAGTTTCTAAAAACATTATTTATCTGGTCAGGATCATGGCTTATACTTCCTTCTGAGTCTTTAACGGAGGAGATTGTTGCTTTTTCCTTATTTATTTTTAACTGATTAGCTAGAAGCTTGCCAGACTTGTTACCATGGTCGAACTTTTCTAAACGAAGTCTTTGAACCAAGAATTGTGTTTTTTGTTGATTATTTTGTTTAACTCAAGCTTGAATTTCCTTATATCGTTCAGCATGTGTTCCTCCGGGGAGACCTGGTAGGCGTCTTCTAGTGATTTAATTCTAACTTCTAACCCTGAGATTCTTGCAGCTTCCTTTTTGTTCTTATAGGGAAGAGAAGGAAATTATTTTCCCTCGCATTACTGCTTTACCTGCTTCCCAAAGGACATGTGTTGGAGTTTCTGGTAAATCGTTATTCTCTAGATAAATGGACCATTCTCTTTTAAAATAGCTGATAAACTCAGGATCTTTCAGTAATGATGTATTAAATCTCCAAGTCCTAGTTGTTAGTTTAATAGTTTTATTTCTCAGAATTAATGATACTGGTGCGTGATCACTGATGGTTATTGGGTGGATTTCTATTTCTGAGATTTCACTCATCAGTGAGCTGCTGGTTAAGAGGTAATCTAATGTAGAGTAGGAATGGTGAACTGAGGAGAAGAATCTATATATAATTCATTTCAGCAAAACTTTATTCACTTTGTCATTATGGGGTGTTGTGTGTAGAATTAATGGGAAGAATTGTGTGGAAAAAATGGAAGTGCTGTGAACACTTCCCAGATGCGCTACATGTTAAACCTGTAAGCATTGTAAAATGAGAAAAATACACATTGACACATGGCAATTCACACAAATATAAAGAGCTCATATTCCTAGAGATTGTGTTGGTTTCTTATTTATTTATTTTAAAAAAAATTTGTTTACTATAAACAAGAGCCATTAAAAAGAGGTGCATGTGTCAGTGAGGCTCAATGTCCTTAACAGAGGAACAGAAGAAATAAATCTGTCCAGTGTTTTTTAGATCATTCCAGTCCTTTGCTGCAGCAGCTTCAAATAACGACCCAACAAACACAATAATCATTTGAGGAGCTTTCAACAAAATATATTTACTACAGTTGATATGTGGATAAACTGCGAAATCTGACAACCTTTGACAATGGTTAAAAAAAGAGAACAGTAAAAACACAAGGTGACATGTCCCTCTGGTCTGCACACCTGAGTCATTGTAGTTGCAGCTGGCAGTAAGCTGAGCAGTCTTTTTATGGGTGGCACAGAGTGACATGTAAGGAAAGCTACTTTAGTCATAAATAAATACTGAAAAGAATAAATATTCAATGAAATGAATAAATACATTTAGCAATCATCAGAGGCACTATTAGGCAAGCCAGGCATTTGCCTGGAGCCCCAAGCCCCCCAAAATGCTTTCTTTATATTTTGTCCTGATATTTTTTTTATTTAAAAAAAATCCAAGTCTCTTCACAATAGTAGCATTGGAGTGTCTAATTTGATCAATTACTTATGTTTGGATGGTCTTTCTACCAACCGTGCACCCCCTTCAGTCTGCACTATATTAAATATTTAGGTATCTCGCTTCACCTGCATGTACTTGTGAAAATTATAGCAATAGACATCAAACAAAATGAAAAAGATGGGCCAAAATGAAGCGGACAAACTGAAGTGGATCACAAAGAAAGTAAAGGAGGTACCAAAGCCAGTAATGTTGCGGTAAAGTAACTCCTCCTTTCACCGATGACAGTCTATCAGTCACTCCAAGTGGCTCTGGCCCAGCCAGCATCGACAATCCGCAAACTGATGGAGATGGTAATGCACAAGGTATGTTGAGTGACAGCATTTCTCCCCCTCCTTCCCCAATGACAGCGAGGCACACATTCTTGTGGATGACCCAGCAGTCTGACCCATGCTGCTCACAGATAGCAAGCCCTTCTCAGTTGTGAAAATGTGGTCAGTCCAACTTAAAGGAATAGTTTACCAACAGAATGATCTAACTTTATTTTCCACTCACCCTCATGGTGAGCAAGACTCTGGACCACTTTTTTAATATGTCAAATGCTGCTGGAGATCAGGACGACTTCTTGTTTCCCCCCAACTTTCATATAATGGATTTGCCAGGGTCCCAGCCAAAAAGGTCCATAAAAGTCCACAAAAACTTGTCAATATTCCTCCATACTGCTCATCCAATGTAATCCAAGTGTCCTGAGTGGGTAGCGACCATAATTTACTCGAAACGACGTCATTTAGTATATTTTTAGAGCCTAAACAATACTATATCGCATGTCTAGCGAGCATGCCGATGCACGTTCACGAAACTACGGAAGCCACGGCAGACGAGATCGCGCGCTCTTTTTCCTTCTTTCCTTCTTTGAAATCAATATCCAACCCCTCCTGTGTTTGTCCCGGTTTGTCTAGAGCTCTGGTGCTCTTACTACAATGTAAACAGTGAATTTCTTCTTCTACGCTTGCATTATCAGCAGAGTAGGTTCTGAACACCGAGGCTTCCGTAGTTTCGTGACCGCGCATGTGCGCGCTTCGCGGAAGTCAACTAAACTCCTTTTTAGGCTCTAAAAATATACTAAATGATGTCGTTTTGAGTAAATTCTGGACGCTACCCAGTCAGGACACTTGGATTACATTGGACGAGCAGTATGGAGGAATATTGACAATTTTTTGTGGACTTTTATGGATCTTTTTGGCTCTGACCCCAGCGAACTCCATTATATAAAAGTTGGGGGGAAACGAGAAGCCTTCCTGATCTCCGGCTGCATTTGACATATTAAAAAAGTGGTCCAGAGTCTTGCTCACCATGAGGGTAAGTGGAAAATAAAGTTACATCATTCTGTGGGTGAACTATTCCTTTAAGGAGAAAGATTTCCTACAAAACGAAAAAGGCCACAGATTCACAAAGGCAAACAATTACAAATTAATGAAAATGGTGAGAGGGTGAACAGGTCATGGTTAGTTTACAGTGAAAGTGCAAATTGTGGTTTTTGCTTTTGCCATTGTCTATTTGGAAAGCAAAAACGACTGAGTAAAGAAGGATTTAATGACTGAAAAAACCTTACAATGCATTTAATCAACTGTGAAAGGTCTGAAGAGAACAAAAATGCTGATAGCTGGCAACAGCTCTCACATTGGCTTGAAACAAAAACAGCAGATCAGAATCAGGACATAACTGAAGTTGAAGCAAAATGAGGGAAAAGAGAGAAGAAAAAGATAGCTCCCTATTTGCCACTGCAATAGATTTTAAACAAATTAAATTACGTTTTTGGAAATCATCATAAAAGTATAGAGAAACTTAGTTACCAACCGTTGTATAAATGTATTTTTACATTTTCATCAACAGTAAAACATGGATTCTGTGTTACAAGCGCAACCACAGAAGAACCGCAGAAGAGGAGACGAGCGGTCAGACGGGCTAAATGTGATCCATGGAAAAGTTGTGAAAATAATTCTGATCATTCTGAAATAAAACGATAGTCCCAGTCAAACCTGCAGCAGGAAGCCTTTTATGGAAAACTCAATATCGCTGATTACAATGCAGCCGGGACAGACCCGCAAATGACACAAGACTGACGTTGGTGGGAATTTCCCTGAGAGGCTCGTAGACAAAGATGAACGGTGGATAAATTCACGCAAATCACCCGACGCACAAGCACACACAAAATAGCAAAGAAAATAGTTTACCACAAAGTGCTGAAATTATGAAAATGTTATCATTCTGCATTAGAAAACATCCGTTTTTATTTACTTATTTGGAAATAAGCATTTAAATCCCTATATTTCATGTGTTCTTGTGATATTGAGGTGGACTGAGGTCTGATTCTCAGCCAAAACCTCTCTGATTTTGTCAGGCCCAGACCTCAGACAGGACTCAGACGCAGAGATCAGGGCACAGTTCACAGGTTTTATTTAACCCAAAAAAAGACCAGGAACAGCTATGGTGAAGGCTGCAAGATCTGTGGAGATGGTCAGGCAAAGGCACAGACAAAAAACACTCTGGCACAAGACAAGGGAGACACAGACTATTAGAACACATGAGGGCAAAGGGAAACAGGTGGATACAATCAGGTAATCAGGGAAGACTGACTGGTGACATGAGGAAGGGCAAGTGACCTGAAACAAGAGGAGAGTTACTTCAAAATAAAACAGGAAATGACAAGACCGAAACCCAAAATCAGACAAGACCTCACCGCTGCATGACAGATTTGATGTTAATATTGTGTCCTTATCAACCACCAACAGCAGCAACAGTACACAGTTTCGTTGAGGCCAGAAAGAATGAGAAATGGCACCACATTCATGCGTACCGTGTCGTCACCTGAACTGTAGTTATTTTCACTGAAAATATGTAGCCTTTAAACATGATTAGGTAGCTACTATATTCTATCCAAAAAACATTTATATAAATGTGCGTTTGAAAATACAACATTAAAAAGGCTTTGCCCTGTCTGAATCCAAACCACAGGGAAGTCCAGTTTGTGTGATGTTTCCGTTCAGGAGCTGCTTTGATAGGGATAAAATTATCCTTTAAATCAAAACAACCTGTGACCAGGATTAATTTTGAATGTTCTGATAAACTAACTTTTTATTTTGTTAAAGTTTGTTTAAGCGGTGCAGGGAATGAAAACGCTCCACCATTAATTTAATAATGCAGTGATTTTCGTTTCTCCTCATAAAACTGAGCATTTAATTCTGAAGAGAGGAAAATGAGCGCTGGGGCTTCCTGGTTATTCATTCTATTTTTGTGAGATCAAGATAAGGAATACCTCTAGGCTACAACTGAAAACATTTTCTAAAATTCTTTTCATCACTTGAAACATAAGCACATAGGCCTGTTATAGTTTCACGTTTCAAATCAAAATGAAGAATATGTATTTACGGTTTCATGAATTTTGACGGACCACCAGTCAGTCCGCCGCCTCTGGCGGTCAGTGGAAATTCAGATAACATCAGAATGACTGGGCGATGAGAATTCTGTGAGAGATGCGCCATGTCTTGGTCAAACCCTGTATTTCAATGAATATGTGGGGTTAGAGTAAAACATTGATACGCCCAGCAAACAGAGGGGGGCCACTCCGGCGACTGGAACTTGCGGGGAACTTAGCGGGGAATTGGCAGGAAGACTAACTGTGCGTTCAGACCAAGAGCGACTAAAGCTGTAAAATCGCCGGAAGTCATTCACTTTCAATGGACAGGAGCGAAAAAAGCGAATAAAGCGACAGAAGTGACGAGCTACAAAAGTTGAGCGATTAGAGCGACTAAACAAAGTTAAAAATAGTTTAACTTTATGCAAATTGGCTATGACACGTTTCGGCTGTAAAACCCTGACAACCAATCAGAATGTAGACATTGTTCACTTCCAGGAGTCCCCCGGAAACGAACTCTGAACTCTGGAGCCGTATTTTGGTTCCGAGTCAAAATGACAGCAGAAACGCTGATAACTGCCGTCGCTGACCCCCCAGTATTGTATGACCTGACACTTTAAACCTTTCGGGATCTCCAAAAGAAGGCTCTGGCCTGGGAAGAGGTATCACGTGCCGTTGGTTTGTCCGGTAAGTTGATAAAATCATTTTTAAAATAGGCGCGAAACTTGCCTGCTAATCGAGCGCCTAGCATGCTGCGAGAATGGGACGATATCATTTATAAATATCGAAAGTACTATGTATAATAATAATGGACAGGGATAAAAAATACGTATTTCCCTTTTGTCCCTCGTCTTGACGTTTAGTTTGAGTGAGAGATGAATGAGTGAAGATCTGCAGATGCAGATCAGTGATGATGTACTTAACTAAGCTACGACATTATTTTGTTTTGGGGTGTAATTTAATCAGTCATGTCCAGACCGTTGTTTTTCAGTAGGAGACGGATTTCTGGTTAATCGCAGGCTACAACTTGTCAAAGCACAAGGCAGCAATCACGGAAAGCATCACTGCAAAAGCTCTGCTAATGGTAAAAAGCATACGGTCCTTTTAAAAGGATATGCAAAATTGAACGTGATGTCATAAGCGACAAAAGCGAACAGATTTTTGGTAGCAGCTATTTTTATGAGCGACAAAAGCTATTTTACAGCTTTAGTCGCTCTTGGTCTGAACGCACAGTCACACCATTCAACCGGCTTTCAGCCTGAAGGGGAACTTTTAAACCGCTACTACTGTAAGGTACATTTGATTGGTAGATGCAGGGGCCCCCATGTTTGCCTAGACCCCAAATGACTTGGTTTGCCACTGGCAACAATTACTTAAATGTGTCATTAATTAAATTATATTACAAATAAATGCAAAAGTGCTACAATGAAATCTATAAATACAGCATTCAGTGGTGTTTCCTCTGCAATCATGTCGCGGTGCCGCCATTCCTAATCCTCAGCTGCTGCTCCTTCAAATTTCTTTTTATTATTTAATTGTCATAAATACATCAGCGCCTCATGTTTCCAACTTTACCGCAGAGTCCTTCTGTGACTTGGGTCCTCGCCAGCACAAAGGTAAACTACACAGCACTTCCTCTGCATTGACCAAACCATGGTGGCCCTCCATGGCAATATTTGTCAGTATTTATACAGTAATTGTCAGTGACATGCTTTCACAATGCCGGGAACGCATGAAGCGAGAAGTGTAGGGATCTGAAACACTCCCTGTGTGAATGACGCGCCAAAAGTATGAAATGGTTGAAATGAAACTGATGTGAATCGTCCGTAAGACTTCGAAGATATCATAGCCTTCATGAATGCAGTAAGGAGAATCTCGTGTTTTTAGTGGATTAGGACTACCATTAAATCAAACTCCCTACCCACCCAATATCAGCTTCTCTCAACCAGATAATGCGAAATTAGGATTTTGAGTAAGGCATGTGTTATAATGCCATTTGCTGAGCTTTCCGGCTGGTACCCTGTCCCACATGGTGTGCCTCAGAGCGGAGCATCTCTGCTAGGGTTGGATTCTCAGTACAGTCAACCACACAAGGATGGCAACATTGCCCTATAGTTGCAGGGTTAGGGTTGATTTCTGCAAGATCTACATGTCTAAATTCCTCCAAAGCAGGCGCACCACTCTGACTTACAAAATATTACAGTAAACATCTCTTGAACAACAAGGCTTTTGTCCTTTTCATTGTATGTCGACCAAATCATTTATATATAAAGCAGAATGTTTTTATTTAATTCTTTCAATGTAACTTTTAAACATGTGTGATGCTGATGTGGCCACAGTGCATGTCTGATATTGCTTACAGTGGTCAAAGGGGTTCTCAGAGAGTTTGAGCATGTGCTCAGACTGATGAAACATTAGAGGGGACATTGATTTGGAGAGTGTGTTCCATGCCATAGACTTTGATGTGTGAAGGCTTGTTTTATTTTAATATGCATTTGTTTTTATTGCTAAAGCACTTTGTGTTGACTTTAGCATGAAATTGATTGACTGATTGAGCCAGTTATAATGAACAGGATGAAGAAAAATGACAGTGGTGTATTCAACAATGCCACACAAACTGTTAGCAATAACTGAACTTGTGTTTGTTCTCAAATTTATAGAGAAAAATAAACACTGATTTGTGTGACCACATCATGGGATTATGTTCCAGCTGATTTAACAAAGTCCAACAGCTGCAAGTTTTACTTTGACTTAAAAGGACTTCATAATAGAATTATGCCTCAGAGCCTGCTTATCAAAGGCTCAATTGAGATCTAGCAAAGTGAGACAGTTTGCATCAGGTCCTCCCGGAGCATTCAGTTTCCTCTCACATTACTTTTCTGAAAGATGGAGCTTAGTCAGCAGATCGTGAACAATGCTCACCTTTCCCACAGACAAAGGAACTCTGTTGTAAGGGCTCAGACATGAGTAAGAGCAAACATGGTTTTCTATTGATTTCCTTTGACGAGAACCTTTTCAGCAGTCTCAGAGATCCATGTGTATTCACTGAAAAACAAGCACAAGACAAGTATTGATTACAATGCATTATGCAAGGGCCATCCATAATAATACATCAGTAAATGTGAAAGAACAATTTCAATAGACTCGGGAGAATAACTTACAGTAGAGAAAAGAAGAAAAACCTTTTAGTTTGTTAAAGTTGCATGAAGAACGTGTGCAGGAAGACTAAAAACACAGAAGTTCAGACAAGGCAGTTACCTTTTGTAGAAAAAATCAAGAGTGAGGTTATTTCTTTTCACTGAGAAACACTCAGCAACCCTTACTGATGTTGCATTGTTACACTATTTTTTAATAGGGTAATATTCTATGAATGAGGTAATGGAACTCTGAAATACAAGACAGACCAACCATTAATCAAAATAAAAATATTATTCCAAGCTCAAATTTTTCGGTGAAAACTCCAACCAATCCTTGCAGTGTGACCCAACTCTAGTTTATTAGATATTTCAATTGACGTAGAAAGTAAAGTAGCTATCAGGCAGTTGTAAACAGGCAGATCAGCTAATCCTCATGTGTAACGGTAGAATGTTGGGTTGTTCTGTCCCTCCCTCCCCTACTCAGTTTCAACAACCCCATGAAACACATTATTTTCCTGTGTAAACTCTGCTTCCTGCATTATGCTCCATGAGCAGCTAAGAGGAGGCTCATCATTGTAGCATACTAACATTGTTTATGTAACCTGTATGAATAATGCACTTAGTACCGGTTCTTGTTTGTCCTACTGTTGTGCATGGCCTTGAACACATCACGTTGCTACGTCGTCACGCTCACAAGCTGCTGCGGCCAATCACACTCGTCGTAGCAACGCATACAAGCCTTTGGCATTTCCTCCTTGCCAGACGCGGGGAGAGAGGCTTGTCACGCCGGCTGCAACAGGTACGCTCTGAAACAACACGTCTCTTTGTGGTTACCACCAGTACTTTTGTTATATTCATGTATTGTACGCTTTTAGACTTTGTGTGTTTTTGTTGTTGGCTAATGTGCTAATAGCTTGGCTTACTATAAGCCGGCCTATTCACCTGAAATGCATTGTGATGCAAATTAATGTCCTCATAGCTCACAGCTATGTGACTACCCGCCGTATTTGGCCTGGTTGATTGTTTTGTACCTTCTGTGCTCTTCAAGGTATCTGTTGTACTGTTATGACTCCTATGGTCTGATTTATGTGAAATATAAATGTGTATACACTAAGTTATGAATCCTGAAGGGAAATGCTAGCTAGTGCTTCGAAGGATTTGTTTGTTTGTTGTTAATTGTTGGTCCTGTTGTTTAATACAGGCCAGGTGTGCCCATCCTGGGTGCAAACCACACTGATGGCAAGCTAAGGAGCCCGACCACACATCATCTGAACAAACACAAACTGCTTCCTCTGCAGTCTGGTAAGAGGCTGTACAGCCAGTCCTTTCCCTCTCATGCTCACATCCATATTGCCCACTGCTGAGCAATTACGGACAATTTCACATACCCAAACTGAACTGGTTGAACATATGGACATTGGAAAACACACCTTCTTTTCGTGGATGCTGCGTTTGGTTACTGCTGGACTAGCAGTAAAATGTATACCTGGACTGGAACAATTAAACATGCACTAAAGGGGCTTCATTGTTTGTGAACACTCACATTAATTTATAATATTGTCTGCAGACTGTAAATATTGTACATATCTCACTGTGAATAATAAGGCACCAGCCACATTCATACAACTTCTGTGTCTTCTCTTTATTATGCTGTCACACGCACCTCCCAGAGATGAACACAGCCTTATGATACTTGCCTACGACATATTGCTATTGGCCTTTTACTTGCTACATTTAGCTGTTCGATGCGGAGTAATACGTTCAGAGTGCACATGTCACGGGGGTGGTTCTTTGCCGATACCGGCGACTGCAACAGGAGGGGAAAGAAAGACAGGCCTCGCCAGCAGGTGGTTAAAAGAAATAAAAGCTTTGTTAAAGAAATAAAACAAATAAAACTACTAAACTAAAAAGTACTAAAATGAACCTAAAAGTCTACCTAAAAAGTTATAAAAGGAAAAGGATAAAAAAGGGCTAAAAGGGGCTTGCAGGGCTGGCAGTGGCCAGCGTCTCTCTCGGCTCTGTCCCGGGTCCATGGTGGCTGCTCCTCCTGGCAGCCGCCCTCCTGGCCATAGGCTCCCCCGGGACTCCAACGCTGCTCTGTGGCCCAGGCAGTCACTCCTCCAGGCGGCCGCGCCTCTGGCCGTAGGCTCTCCTCAGTGGGGTCCGCGGCCGCCCTCCGACTCCCGGGCCACTCTTCCACGTCTCCGCCGCCTCGCCTTCACCACCGCTGCCACACCGCTACCTCGAGCCCCCCCAGCCGGGGGACTCACGTCCTCCCCCGGCTGCGCCTCCTGGACCCAGTCCTCCTCAGTCCTTCCTCCGCTGTTGTCCGCACACCGGCTTTTATTCTTTCAGCATTCAATTAAGCCAGGGGAGGAGTCCTTCTCCCCAGGTGCTGCCAATCAGTTTGTTAAAAGCTCCCACTAGCTTGGGAATTAAAACAGGGTTAAAACCACACAAAAAAACATAAAAAGCATGCTAAAAACCAAGCTAGTGGGCAGAGTCCAGTCTCTGGCAGCACCCGGTTGTTCACCCTGTGACACACAGACCGTAACTTTGTATGTTTTGACAGTCTCTTGGCCAATCAAATTGTTTAATATTGCTCCCAATAGCTTGGATCGTGGAAAGGAATGAAATGTGTTACCATAATAGGGGATTATCATGCTTACCGGAAGTTCCTGGATTTTGGACACTTCCTCTTCCGGGCCATGTTAACGACAGCTGTTCCTGCTCTGTTATACTGTTAAAATCGGATAAACTCCAAACATACTCAAGTTTTCATTCTAGACTGAAATTATTCTAAGGAAGAAGTGGATCAAAGCGATCGATTCGCCGCGGTGAAGGGCCGAACTTTATAATAAAACACACGTTTGTTTGTAGCCGGTGGGGCACAACACCGGCACTTCACAGCATGCTAGCATTAGCCAGCTAGCGTTTACTGACATGCTTAACATTGTGCGTCTTAAAACACACAAACATCTGAAAATCGGGTCTGTACCTCCCCGATTCCAGAGGAACAACTGGGGACTGCCAAGAAAGGAGACGCTTTCAGATGCTTGTGTGTTTTCAGCCGCACAAAGTTAGGCACGTTATCGAGCTGGCTAATGCTAACCTGCTAACACGACTGCGCAGTCTGCCGGCCACAAACAAACATGTGTCGTTTTATTATAAAGTTCGGTCCTTCACCGCGGCGAATCGGTCGTTTTGATCCACTTATTCCTTAGCATCACTTCAGTCTGGAATGAAAACTTGGCATTGGCGTTTATCCGATTAACAAAGTTTAACAGAGTAGTAGCTGGCGGTATGGTTCTCTCAGGGTACCCCAGCTTCCTCCCACCATCCAAAGACATGCATGTTAGGTTAAGTGGTTACTCTAAATTGTCCCTAGGTATGATTGTGAGCGTGCATGGTTGTCTGTCTCTCTGTGTTGGCTCTGTGACATAGGCTCTGGGATGGGCTCCCGGGACCCTGAACTGGATAAGCGGTATAGAAAATGACTGACATGACAAGAACTGCGGCTAATCCGGACTGCTGCTGAGGAACCAGGGAACACTGATTCTCACATCTCAACATTGGCTTTCTGTCCACCATATTTGTTCAAAAACTTCAGAAACATTCTTGTCCAGAATATACTGTAGTTCTGGACTGCTGACACCATATGATCCATTGAGAGACTTTGACAATTAACTGGGTCAAGTTTGTTTTGTATTCAGTTAAAACTAAATAAGGAGAATCAGCATTTACAGGGGTTAGACAATGAAACTGAAACACTTGGTTTTAGACCACAATAATTTATTAGTATGGTGTGGGGCCTCCTTTTGCAGCCAATACAGCAACAATTCATCTTGGAAATGACATATACAAGTCCTGAACAGTGGTCAGAGGGATTTTAAGCCATACTTCTTGCAGGATAGTTGCCAGGTCACTATGTGATGCTGGTGGAGGAAAACGTTTCTTGATTCCCTCCTCCAAAACTCCCCAAAGTGGCTCAATAATATTTAGATCTGGTGACTTTGCAGGCCATGGGAGATGTTCAACTTCACTTTCATGTTCATCAAACTAATCTTTCATCAGTCTTGCTGTGTGTATTTGTGCATTGTCATCCTGATACACTGCACCGCCTTCAGGATACAATGTTTGAACCTTTGGATGCACATGGTCCTCCAGAATGGTTCAGTAGTCCTTGGCCCATCTAGCACAAGTCCTGGGCCAAGCGAATGCCGTGATTTGGGCAGCTGTGGTTTTACGTTTTTGGATACAATCCGGGTTAGCACCGGAACATCCCGTTCAGACAGCTTCCTCTTGCGTCCACAGTTAATCCTGTTGGATGTGGTTCGTCCTTCTTGGTGGTATGCTGACATTACCCTGGATACTGTGGCTCTTGATACATCACAAAGACTTGTCTTGGTCACAGATGCGCCAGCAATACATGCACCAACAATTTGTCCTCTTTTGAACTCTGATACAATGTTGTATGCATTGCAATGTTTTGAGCAAAACCATGCTTTTTACCCTGCTAATTGAACCTTCACACTCTGCTCTTACTGGTGCAATGTGCAATTAATGAATATTTGCCACCAGGCTGGTCTAATTTAGCCATGAAACCTCCCACACTAAAATGACAGGTGTTTCAGTTTCATTGTCTAACCCCTGTAGTTTCTGCTAATAAGTGGAACAAGCTACCAGAAAACCTAAGTCTGCTTCAAACTTTATCTGCAACCTCTTTTCATTTAGTTTTTTTTTCTTGTCTTTTTTCTTTTGCAATATATTTTTCACATCTACATATTGACACAGATGATGATGATGATGATTACGTATTTCGCTTTAATATCTGTGTCTAATGTAATCTACTGGATGTTTTCTCGTGTATGTGCCTCTGTTTAAGCTTGCTCTGGTCCGTTTAATTTCTTGTCTTCTTTGTAGTTTGTTTAAATTCTTCCATTTTAGTGTATTTTTAATCTTCCTTTTAATGTTCTACAGTATATGAAGCACTTTGAATTGTCTTCCACATGAAATGTGCTGTATAGATATATCTGTCTAGCCTTGTATTTGGATTAGCAGGTTCTTCTCCAGATGCTGTTATGGGTCATATTTGCAGATATGATCAAAGGACCTATGAGATCCTTTCTTGGGAGGATTTATTGTGCAAGTAGAGGATCGCTGGCTCCATCCCTTTCTTCCCAGCCTGTATAGCCAAGTAGTCTTGGATAAGATTGTTGAAACCCAGGGGGAGGCAACACTTGTAAGTCATTCTGGATAAAAGTGTCTGCACACTGACTCCTCAGAGACTACTTTCAGCTGCAGAACATCAATAAATTCACTGGAGGCAGAAGACAAGTATCAGATTGTATACAATAGGGTTTTAAGAAATGTTTTGATTGTGTTTGTGGTGCAGAGATCTCAGAAACTCAGAGGCCAAATCAAAATTCAGACCTCCAGCTGCTGTGAATAATGAAGTGTGAAGCAGCACCTACTGGACCTACATAATCCCCTCGCTCCGAGCCCGCTACTGGCTCTTCTGTTTATGTGGGTATCTGCTTATTTCCCATTTGAAAATATCACGGGTACCAAGTTTTCATTTTGTTAGCTTAGTTTAGAGAGCTGAAAAAAGAGAGAACTCATTAACTCTGGAGTTTCATCAGACTTTAGTAGTATGAGGAAAAACAAAGTAAATCTATGTTGCTTCTATTTAACATGTATTTTAAACTGAGAGCTGAAAAATGTTGGAGATCATGCATCAGGTGTTTGAGTTTCTGTCCACTGATAGCTGGTTTCCACCTACACGAGAGTAACTGAGTTACTTTGCCAAAATGTAATGTCTTTAGTGTTTATTAGATTTTTTTTTAAGATAACCATAATAATAACTAGAAAAGCACTCTGAGAGTTCAGACCTCCACCAGGCAGCCCATTTCTCTTAGCAAATTCCTGGATCCAGAAACTGATCCGAAGCACAACGTGATGCGAAATGTAGCGGATAGTGTAGTTAACAGCTGATGGTACTGGTTACAACAATGGAAGTATAAAAACACGTGTGGCATTTGACACCGTCACCGCTGTGTACACCCCCCCCCCCCCCCCCACCCTGCCACTGACAAAGGTTGTCGGTGTATTTGATATAAATACATAATTTTATCATCACATACAGTATTTGGAGTCAAACAAGTATGTAAGCAGCGAGCAGCTCACAGTCTGCTGGTCAGGACTGGCGAGGAACAATGACAAAGAATCATTTTAAAAATTCCTGTATCCAGACAATGATCTGGATCAGCACCAAAATTTAATCATTTGTTTCCTGTCATAATACACACCTCTGCAAATTTCAGCCAAATCCATTAGTAAGTTTTAATGATATTTTGCAAAGAGACAAACAAACCAGCACAGATGAAAAGATAACCCTCATCTCCTGGTGGAGGTTATAATGATAAAACTGTTTTCATGTCAGCTTCCAAACAATGTTAGAGTGCTTTTTAATGGCAGCTGAGATATTCAGTCAAGTGTTTCCTCTACAAAACTGTGTAACTATGGTGGTGCCAGTGGTTAGCCATCTGCACAATAGCCTACACCAGCCTCACAATAATTTATGATGATTGCCAGATCATTCGAAAACAAACAGAAAAAATAATAAGGCCTCTCAAAATGAATGTGTTATTACAATGAAATTAATTCATTATTTTCTAAACAACTAAATTATAACTCATGTCATATTAAAAGTCCCAGTTTGGCATTAGGCGCATTCAAACAGAAAGGTTCTAAGAACACAGTTCCTATAACTACCCTTCTGGAGTTTAGTTATAAGAACTATCCTTCACCATCAGTTTGCATTTGCACATGAGGGAGGACCTTGTTAGGGACCATGTTTGACGCAATCTTATGCCCCAGCAGATCTTTTACAAAGCTGAGGTTTCTCATCTCTTTTATTCAAAGCTATTATAAAAGCTAGCTTAACAGCTTTCCATCATCACGGTCATTGTATTACGTAACGGAACAGCCCCCTGTTGATAAGCTGCCCTACCAACATCTTGTTTATCTTTCGTTGAAGTACACCTGGACACTTTAGTAGACGGACAGGAGTTTGTTCACTAAAGTGGCGCAGATTGCAACTGTATTTGGGTTTTCCATCTCCAGCATAAACATCTGTTTATGCTGGCGCAGGGATATTTTCTGCTGCGGTCTACCGGATCTACGTGTGGGTTACAGTCTGTTTTACCACGGGCTTGAACGCAGCTCAGCCAATCTTATTTAAGAATGAGAAACACCTGTTTTATAATAAACAGTAAACACGTAGATGGTGGAAAAGATCATGATCAGGTATATTCTCCGAAAGAGACATGGAAAGAGGCAGCAAAGCGTCAGAGGTGGTCTGTGCAAACACTAGATAGTTCTTTGTTCCTTTCGCATGTCACATATCAGCTATCCTGGTCAACACTGCCCCTGTGGTTTCCAGTGGTACTACTCTGATTGCTCTGTCAGGATATCCATCTGTATAGACCCCAAAAAAGGACCAAATTGGGCACATAAAGAATACAGAATACAGACTGTTTATTCATCTTTAGCATAAAGCAGGGCTACTCAGTTCAGTCCCACGAGGGCCACAATCCTGCAGGTTGTCAGAATGTCCATGCTCAAAACATCTGATTCAAGTGAACAAGTCATAGTACAGAGCTTGACTGGCTCAGGTGTGTTAGAGCAGGGAGACGTTGAAAATCTGCAGGACTGTAGTTCTTATACGGCCGAACTGAGTAGCCCTAGCATCGAGCAGAAGGGGCCATTCACACTAGGGCAATTGCGGGTAAAAATGGCAAATATTTCATTGGAAGTGCCTTTCATTCACACAGCAATGGCGTTATTCTGGGTTGAAGACGCCAAAATCTGAAGACTCATTCCAAAGTGGAATTCCTTAAGATGCAACGCTGTTGTGTTCTCGTCTGCACGGCCCAGAATGCAAAAATAGTAGTGGACATGCTCACGCCATGCATGCGCGTTGATGTCACACCCAAACAATAAAAACAACAATGTACATAAACTACATAAACCCAGTGGATCTAAGGTAGATTTTACGCATGCACGCAGACATGGTGGAGTTCCATCACAGCACCACCTAACGGCCTGGCGTGCATATTTAACACACTCTTGCGTCCCTGTATGCACCCAGATTTCTTCATGACGACGCTCGTGTAAACTCAGATGAAAAGATGAAGATGAAACGGCACTTGTGCATCTTCTCCTCTGATCGTCGGTGTGTAAATGTAGCCTAAACAGCCTTCTGACTGTTGGTGCCCGGTGTGGTCTTCTGCTGCTCTCGCCCCTCTGCTTCAAGGTTGGACATGTCTGTGTGTTAGGAGATGCTGTTCTGCATACCTTGGTTGGAACCAGGGCTTCTCTGACTTCTTGTTGCATTTCTATGTTTGATTACACTGAGTTGCTCCCATGTTTATTGGCTGTCATTGATCCTGATTTAGTAGATTTGTGTGTGTATGAACACTTCATTGGAGGCATTCCTGCCTCCTGCAGCATCACTGCAATTTCAGACTCTGTGAAAAACAACTGAATCTTTTGATTTAACAAAACACCTTGAAGTTCCAATGGACTCTTCTTTATTACAGCACCTATCATGGCCACCTGCGTCTGCTTTCACTTCCTAAACAGTGGGTTGGAATCTATCATGCTGCTCAGCAGAACTTCCCAGAGGGAAGCAGCTGTTCTTTCATCAAGCTCTCCAGCTGAGTAAAGGAATGTGAAAGCAGAGGATAGAAGAGAGAGACTAAAATATAAAAGAGTGGAGCACGGAAGGAAGGAAAGGAGGGCGGCATGGTGGTGAATTAGATTGATGAGGTGGAAATGAGGAGGGGGGGTCAGGCCAGACAACCCTGCACTGTTTTTTTCTGTACTCTGTATACATTAGCAAATGTTAGAAATGAGGAAACATTTGAAATGATCTATGCTCATCTGCTGCTTTCCATAATTTTTCATTTTTTCTACTTATTTATTGTTTTCTGGGTAAGTATTTAATTATTTCAAAGCCTTCCATCTAATAAGCACATTTGTGCTTAGTGGAGAAATTTTATTTCAGACTCAAAATCTCTGTTTTGTTTTGTTTTTTCTTTAAGTATTTACAACTATTTGGTCGTCAGATCGGTGTAGCATGTCTTATTTTCTATTTTTATTTTCGGCTACAGTCTCATATCCTTTCCTCCTGTCATTTGTCCAAACAAGATGGCTGCTGAAGCCTGACACTTTGTTGGTGAAGGAATACTTTACTGATTTCTCAGATTTTTGACAAAAAAGGCACAGAAATCTGAATGATATATGTTGCATAGGCTGAAAGACTTATTTCCTTGGAAGCATATTTGGTGGATGGTTTCCAAAACTGGAGATATTTCAAGGATTGTGCGTAGCCTGTAAGACACTGGGTTAACTGGTGAGCTCTGCAAACAGCTGCAATCAAACTTCTGGGTATCATCTTGGTAAGAAAGTCTACAGCACCCTACTCTACAAAAGTCTGTGGCTTTGGAAAGAAAGAGTTGCAACATCACGGCTGGTGGTCGCAATGGCAACAGAAGCTCTGACAAAACAAATGACAATCCCCCTTCAAACAAAGCAACTGCAAGTGAGTATCCTGAGTATGTGTCAATGGACATCCTAAAGGAGTTATTAGATCAGCAGAAGAATTACTTTGAGGGAATGCAGGAGACTGCATTTCACAGTTTTTCCCAGATGATTATGGATTCCACCAACAAGAGAGTAGATTCCTGTCTAAGAGAGATACAAGAACTTAAGGTGAGCTTGTCTTTCTCGCAAAATGAAATAGATGAGTTGAAGAAGAGTCACACAGCCCATCAAACTGAATCTAGAATGATAAACCAACATTTGAATGAACTGAAATCAGAACAGACATCAAAAGGTGGCTGTGAGCAGATGGAGAATATAGAATATCAGTTCAGGAGGAACAATCTTGTGATTAATGGATTGGGTCCTGACAAGGAGCTTGCCAAAGTGCAAGCAATGCTCACTACACAGCTGAAGATTGAGACCTCTGTGGAAATTGAACGAACTCATAGAATTGGAAAGTTCAGAGGAGATAAGGAAAGACTGAGATCGGTTGTGATAAAGTTGCTGAGCTTTACTGTAAAGACAAACAGCTGATCCTGGCAAGAGTGAGATCCCACTTGAGGAATACCTAATTTTGTATCAGTGAGGACTTCGCTGATCGGGTCAGAAAGAGGAGGGCCAAGCTGCTTCCTGTGATGAGAGAGGTAAGATCAAGAGGGGACTATGCCATCATCAGCTATGATCGCCTCATTGTGAGGCCAAGGAGGGAAGGGCAACTGCCAAGGTCATAACTGTTCCCAGTCCAACATATATGTGCATTATACATCTTAACACTGACAATGTCTTTAAAGTTAAATGGTAAAGGAATGCGTGTTGCACATCTGAACATCTGTAATCTCAGAAACAAAGTTGATGATCTTTCTGTTCTGCTTCAGGACAACACATCTGGCTATTTCTGAAACGCATTTAGATCCATCTGTTATGGATTCTGAGATAGATATTCCTGTCTATAGTATATTCAGATGTGATAGAGACCGCAGAGGAGGCGATGTGGCCTTCTATGTACAAAATCACAAACCAGACATTATATACAAGACATGATCTCACACACTCATCTGTAGAATCTATAGGGCTACAAGTACACCGGCCGAACGTTAAACCATTGCTTGTAGGCTGTTGTTATAGACCACCAGGTACCAACGTTCAATATGTCAATAATATTTGTGATATGCTTCAGAGAGTAGCAGATGAGAATAAAGAGATGTATTTCTTAGGTGATTTTAATAGATTTTAATAGCCTTTCAATAGAAAGGCTACTTGTCATGGTGAATGTATGTAATTTGACTGTGCTCATCTGACTAAACCCTCTGAAATTGCTAACTATTTCAACTCTTATTTCACATATAAGGTGTCAAATCTAAGAAGTAAGATGAGCTGTACAACAGATGACATGAGAATCTCGACCTACTTAATCACAGATAACATTATGAAGGATAAAAAATTTACATTTTCACTGAAACCCTCATCTGTTACAGAGGTAAACCGGCTTCTGATGTCTGTAAAAAACAATACTCAATTTGGCCTTGATAACATTGACAGCAGACTGATCAAAATTATGGATGAACATATCGCAAAATCTGTATGCCACATTTTAACTGTAGTATCGAGATGGTATTTTTCCTTTGGCATGGCGAGTAGCCAAAGTAATTCCTATCATAAAGAATAAAAAGAATGCCTTTAATGGATCCAATTGTTGACCAATTAGTATCCAACCTGTACTTAGTAAAATACTGTAGAGAATTGTGTTTGATCAAGTGTTGATATACTTTACCTCATCTCTTAGCCATCTTGAGTGTGGAATTCCACAGGGTAGCTGCCTTGGCCCTTTACTATTTTTCTATTTTCAGAAATGATCTTCCATTGGTTTTGAAAAGGGCGACCATGAGTATGCATGGAGATGACACCACTGTGTATGCTGCAGCAGACAGCTATAGTGAACTTAATGGTCTCCTTTAGAAGGAACTCGACCATGTCTCTGAATGGGTCGAAAACAATAGACTTGCATTTAATATAACAAAACCTAAATGCATCACTTTCAGTTCTAATTTTACCCTGAGCAGGAATCATCATCTCTCCTTATGGACAAGTTTCACAGACATTTCCGTTTTACTTCCGCAGCCAATCAATATCTGCCAAGCGCTTCCAGTCGAGAATATCTGCCTTCATTTACACTGAATAGTGATGTCTTTAAAATGGGAACATTCTCATTTATTTCTTATAAAAGAACGTGTTTTCTTACTTCCTCACCTGCTACGACACTGAACTGGGAGGATAATATGATGAAATGACCTGATGTTACAACTAGCAATATATTTTTTGTACTTTGTTGAGTCCTATGGTGATAAACAGGAACACCATAGACTTACATGACGCAGTCGGCTGTGTGTTGATAGCGACACACACACACGGCAGTTTAGTGTCCATGAAGACAAAAGTTCAACACCGAGCCAGTGTCTGGATGATTCCTGTCAGAAGGCTTTAGTAGTGGTTACGGTGGAATTTTTTTTTTTTTTTTAGTTAAGGAGAATGGAGAGTTTGAGACGGCGGTCTGCACCCGGTGGTCGGTCACGTAGCTGCGTGGCTGCTGTCCTATGGTGAGTTCGCTCAGTTTACAAGCTTCATATTTAATTGTTTTCACAAGCTGCTGCAGCAACGTACGGCACAAAATGTCCGAGACCGCTTTTTGGGTTGAACAATATCCACTTTTCAGTTATCGAGTTCGGGAGCTCTTCCTATGTGTGTAAAATATCCTGTAACCGTGGTAACCGGAAGCCCTTGGCAGAAACTAGCAGACATGGCGGTTTCCCTGGTTTCGGGGAACTTCTCTACATCAGTAATGCAGCTCTTGAGCATGAGCACAAGGTTAAACTCTTAGGACTGACTAGCTGGTCCACACATATTGATAATACAGTTCTCAAAATGGGTAGAGCCATTGCAGTGATCAAAAGATGTGCCATCTACTTGAATGAACACACTGTCAAGATTGTAACTCAGGCACCGGTACTTAATCACCTAGACTACTGCTCAGTTGTTTGGTCTTGTGCTTCAAATAAAGACATACATAAACTCCAACTTGGGCAAACCAGAGCCGCACGTCTGGTTTTAGGTTGCTCTTTCAGAACCAGTGTCAAAAGTATGCACTCCAGTCTTCAGTGGTTGACTGTGGATAACAAGCTGCTCTGCAACCTTCTTTCTTTTTTTATAAAGTCTGTTCCTCAAAGACGCCCACATATCTTTTTTCCAGACTGTCATATCCACGACATCCATAATCATCTTACAAGACAGGTTGTTAAGGGCTTTTTTTGTAGTACCTTTTGCAAAATCATGTTCAATGGAAAATACTGTGTTATATTTAGAGCCATTTCCTCTAGGAATACCTTACCTGATATTGCCAGAAATATGGTCTCCATAACTGGGTTTAAAAAATGTGTAAAAAGGCATTGCCTTGATTTGCAGAAGATTTAGATAATGTTAAGTATATTTTTATTCTATCTTCATTTATGAATAACTTTTTTATTATATTTGACTTTTTTATCATTGCCGTTATTTGTACCGTTATTTTTTTTAATTGAAACTAAGTCAGGCTGTTCTTCTCTGTTAATACCTCTCCTGCTGTGGAGAACACACTTTCATACGGCCCAGACGTAACTGGAATATACAAACTATATGTATGTACAAAATATACGAAATATGGTGCAGGTGTATATGAACACATGAACATGTGTTCCCCTGAACCTCCAAAATTTTTCACCTGCAGGAAATCAGAGTAGAAGATGGTGAAAGCTGTTGTATGCAAATATCATCGTCTTAAGATGATGCTATTTTTTTATTTGTAAAACACATTTCACATACAGGACAATTCAAAGTGCCTTATATAAAATATTAAAAACATTCCAGTGGGGTGCTGAAGGAGCATTAACAGAAAATAGACACTTTAAGAACTTATATTAAGCCTCTGTGAGCATATTTGTTTCTTTTTCTATTTGGGTGAAATTTATTTTCCATTTGTGAGGATTTGTCTCTTTTTCTACTAGTGTTGTGAGCAAGTCTGTACACCTCCATGACCTTTGTAATTATTAGTTATTATGCCTCTAACTGAAGTCCGAAAGCGTGGTTGATGTGTTGGTATTAAAAAATGTTAGGAAGGTATTAAAAAAGGTATTAAAAGGTATTAATTTCAGCTTAAGAACTTTTGTATATACCCGGTCTTAGTGGGGACTGGGTCATCAGCGTTCGGGACTAACTGCAGCTGTCTGATGGACTTTAGGTGACCTGTAAGGGCAGGGTTACAATAGTTTAGTGTAGGAATTATAACTGCATGGACAAGTTTTTCTAAAACCTGCTGAGTCATCAGTCCTTTAATCCTTCAGATGTTCTTTAAGTTAAGGCTATCTTACAGTGATGCTGAAATTCAGGTCTGAGTCCAGGACTGTTGTAAACAAAAAGTTGCTTCATTTTCTTCATATAGTGGTACATTGAAGGATAAAGATATTGTATGAATGACAATGCAATTTATTGTGATTAATCTAAACATTTCATGTGATTAATTAATCTTATTGATTAACCTAAATGTAGAATTTACACCGATTCATTAACAGAATTGCTAGATGATATGATATTGAGAACTCCTCTATCTCCACCTCCAGTCTGTCTCCTGCAGTCAGGTGAAGAAAGAATTGAGAAACTGAACCGGAACAAAGCTGCAGGTCCAGATGGTGTCAGTCCCAGAGTTCTAGAGATCTACGTAGAACTCTTCAGCACCCTTTCAACACCAATCTGAGTCAGAATGGAGTTCCAGTGCTGTGGAAAACATCCTGTCTTATTTCATTCCCTAAAAAACCACAACCATCTGAACCAGATGACTACAGACCAGTTTCCTTGACATTTCACATCATGAAAATCCTGCAGAGACTCTTACTGGCTCACCTCAACAAGCAACTGAACACCATTCAGAACCCATTACAGTTTGCATATCATAATGTTCTTGGGGTTGAAGGGAAGAATGAGCAAAAACCTTTATTGTAAGTGACAGTATATAGTTAAACGCATAAATCTTTAACTTCTAGGGAAGAAGTTGAAAAGTAAACAGATTGAGGAGAAGCTTGTGAAGGATTCAAACCAGCAATCGCTTGAAGGCATGGCAAGTTTATTTGTATAGCACATCTCATGTACAAGACAATTCAAAGTGCTTTACATAAAACATTAAAAGCATTACAGCGGGGTGCAGGAGAAAAGAAAACATTAAAAAGTAAAGAATAAAAAGCATGATTTAAAATCAAAAACAAAAGAAAGAACATTAAGTCTATAAAGAAACAGTGCAGATCTGAACTTCTGAATATCTAAATGTAACAATGCCAGCCCTGGTACTGACAGGTTCAGTTCTTTCTCTGTGATGGGACTCTGGTTGTGTTTAATGAGAGTATTGAGAGAGTGGTCTGATCTCGCCTGAACTGGCTATTTATTCTGTACCAAATACAAGAATGTTGGTCAGGGACAGAGAACTTGCGGTCAGGTCACACAACACACTGTAAGAAAAACTCAAATCTTAGCAAGTATATTTTTATAAATTCTTGCCAAAATATCTCATCACACTCAAAACATTATTACAAAGAAACATTTCAGTAAGATATATGATCTTGTTTTAAGGCAATGCATCTTAATTCTAGACATCTTATCAAGAAAATTTGGCATTTTTCTTTCTTTCTTTTCCTTTCTTGTCTTTTTTTTTTTTTTTTTTTTGCTTATCACAAGAAAAAAAATCTTCTTTTTAAACTTATTTTGAGAGTGGCCAAGATTTATTTATTTATTTATTTACTTATTTTGCTAACGGCCACCATACATTCACAACAGTGCTTGGAATTTGAAGTCATTTGAAAAAAAAAAAAAGTTTCTTTATATTACCCATCTTTACCACCAGTTCACAGTAATTCTTACATATTGTACCTTTAAGAATAGGAACTATTTTGTAATGACCTTGATCTATTTTTTATGCTAACCAACCATTGTCAAGAGAAATGGAATGCATGATTATCATCAGATGTTAGCCAGCTGATCTGAACCAGTTAGTTTGTGCATTGCTATGGTGACGCCCGTAGCGTAATGATATGACAGTGATTTAACTTGCCGAAATATGTTTGTTTTTATTCAGCTAAAGAAAGTTGAGGCACATCGAGTCATTAATCTCCTCAATGCATTTACCAAGGGCCTGTACATGGCTTCGGTCCTGTGTGCCACCTGCGTAGCTATGGCAACTAATATTGTTCTTTATAACCTGGGCCAGTGGGAGCATGTAGATGTTAAACAGAAGAGGCCCCAGGATGGAACCCTGGGGAACTCCACATGTAATTTTTGTCTGCTCAGATGTAAAGTAACTTACTGACACAAAGTACTTCCTGTTCTCCAAGTACGTTTTGAACAAGTTTAGTACGGCACCAGAGAGACTCACCCAGTTCTCTAGTGGTCGGAGTAATATAATGTGGTCAACTGTATCAAATGCAGCACTGAGATCCAGTAAAACCACCACTGACATTTTTCCAGCATCAGTATTCAGACATGTGTCAATGATTTTGGCCAGGGCAGTCTCAGTGCTGTGGTGCTGTATAAAACCTGGCTGGAAAACATCGTAGCAGTTGTTTTCTCTTAAGAAGTCATTTAGCTGATTAAAAACTGATTTTTTTTCTAAACAAATTAATTTAATTCTCTGCTTTCACCTTTATGCAGAAATACTACTTGCTAAGAACTTACCCTATTATATGTACAGTATAGGGCTGCACAATTAATCGTTAAAAGATTGTGATCTCAATTCACACATACATGCAATCTCAATTCTACCCACAACAATTCTGAAACATTTTTAATCATGAGCTTATCACAAATAAGTTTCCATTCTTCCCAGATTTTTTTCAAGTGCCCTCAAATGCAACACTGCCGTTGCCTTCCCACCCCCTAACCAATGTTAAAGAACTACAACTATGCATCTGTCAAAGAAATGCTCCAACAAAGCTCTTGTGCAAACACATGCTTTATTTTGAATTACCTTTTGAATAGGTTGTTTTGTTTGTTTTGTTAAAGTTTATTTGTAATAAATTTTTTTTTGGGGGGGGGGGAAATCGTTTCAGAGAATCGTGATCTTAATTTTAAGCAAAAAAAATCACGATTCACATTTTTACCAGAATCGTGCAGCCCTAGTACAGTATGTACCAGTTTTCCCATATGTTTCTTCATTGACATATTTTTCTACTGTAGGTCTTTGAATCTTTTGATTTCCTTTTAACTGACAGTTTTAATCTGTTTTTACTTCTTTTGACTGGTTTCCAATCTCTTTTCCATTTTTCTTGAGATGTTTCTTTTATTTATGTTTAGCACATCCAACTACCTTTGTGTATGAAATGTGTTATGTAGATAAACTTACCTTACCTTACTTGCAACCAGTACTATTCAGACTTTCGTGTTCGTCAAGAAGCAAATTAACTGAGTTTTTGTTCTCAATTCAACACATACATATTGATGTGAAGGAACCTACTGACCATTCATGCTATCATGGGAGACTAAAGGACGGGGATTATGTTTTAAGAATATTTAAAACCTTTAGCATTGATATTGCATTGCAAAAATTGCTAAATAAATAAAAAGAAACAACCTAAAATGGTTGTCACACCTACAGTCTGTCACAATCTTTACAATGGCCAGTTAATCCTGACACAGCTTCTTAGATGCAGTTCCCCTGCAGGCTGCATGTCCTCTGAGTCTTTACATCCTTTTTCCTGCAGCCATTTCATGCTGTCAACATTCTGGATTTAGTCATTCAACAATGCACCAACAAAAAACAATATCTCTTAACACATAATTCTCCAAATTTAGTGATTTATTTTTGTGTCTGCTGGTTTGGAAGGCCCAATGTGACAGTAAGCAAGCTTTAAAAAGAGAAAAAGGAAGCAGCTGCTCTGATTTTAGGCTCAAGCTGAAAAACAGCCCAAGGACACATATTTGTCTGCGGTCTTTGCAACTGCTGAGTGTGTGTGTGTGTGTGCGTGGGTGTGTCTTTATATCATTGTGTGGACCAAAAACAGACAAAACACTGAGACTGTGAGGACATTTGTAATTGTGGGGACATTTTGGGTGGTCCTCACTAAAAATAAACCTTTTTTGGGGGGGTGATGATTTGGTTTTATAGTTTAGGTTACAGTTAAGTTTTGGCTAGGGCTAGGTTTAGGCAATCAGTTGTGGTGGTTAGGTTAAGGTAAGGGGCTAGGTAATACATTATGTCAGTGAGTGTACTCACAAAGATAGAAGAACACAACTGTGTGTCTGTGTGTTTGTGGTTTTAGCATGTGTGCATGTGTGGGTTTCCCATATATGTTTTCCCCTGTGCTTGTTTGTGTATCAACTTGTGCTTTAATCTAATTTTCCTGACATTCCTGCACTACTTGCTGGGTTTTAATGTGGGATGATCTTTTTCTGCCCCTCAGCTCAAGGTGCATCCAGAGATATCCCACACACGCTTGAAAACACTCCCAGTGACAAACGGGAGGATCAGCAGGAACCCACGCTTGATTACCCAGCAGTTGTTCACAAAGGTAATTCATCTCAAGTATTTATTAATATTTCATTTAGTTAAAGAACAACAGCATTGCAATGGAGACAGAGGGCTTGGCAACACATTTTTCTGAATAATGTGGATATAAATGACTAACGTTTTACTGAACGTTTTTCTGGAGACGTGTACCAGTGAGCTCAGTTTACTTATAAAGAAAGTTTCAGGAAAATGCTAGAAAAGGGGAAATAAAGCAGCATGTTGACAATTACTGTCTTCTTCTTATATAGTGTTTGTAAGTTTCTGAATCCCACAGATTCTTTTTTTTTTATTCAAGCATCAATATGACCTCAGACATCACCATATTTTCACCGATTTGTCTTCATTCTGACTGAGCCACAGCTTGTGCAGGATGTTGTTTACTCCAAACAAAAACAGTTATTTCCTCACTGTAGACAAAGAGGACTAGATTCCCTCGCTTCTTGATGGTTGGGGATAAAATAAATATGACAGCTAGTCAAACTGAACCTGTCTTGTGGATACTGAGGAAACTAGCAGGAAGAAACTTTTATTGTAAGCTGAAGTACATACTGTATATGGATGCTTTTACAATTCTGCCCCCCCACGTTCTCAAAGAAAACACCATTTGCAGAAAAAGAAAATCTCTGCCATGAAGCCATGCAGTGTGTGCTTGTGGACAATAGAATTCTCCTGCTGCTTTTCTTCTTAAAGTTGTTGCACCAGCTCCAGATCCGACTGAGTCTGGTCCAAAACTAGGAATGTTTGCACCTCTCATAGTGCCTCCAGTCCTATCATGGTCAGCTTGTAACTGGATGTTTATGTGCAAACCGAAGTCCTGTAACGTAGGGACACACTGCATGCGGAGGCGTGCTGAAGCGCAGCGAACATTTTCTCGTCGACCCGCTCCTCTTCTTCCACTTTATGTGCACAGTCGGCAGGCAGTCCTCTTCTCTCTGTACTTCTACAGCTAAATTCTTCAAGATTACCTGCTTCTCTCTCGTCTTTATTACTCCTAGGTCCTCTTTGTATTCTCTCCTGTTCTCTTTCATCTATTTACAGGCAGAAAGCCGACATTTCTCGTGCAAATCCTTCCACCTCATTTCAAAAAAAAGTGAATGGCTTTTTTCAAACTGAATTTAAAAAAAACCCCCGCGGGTGTACAGAATGAAGGTACAACATTTCCTAGAAAAATTATACTTAGCTTAAAAATAATTCTAAAACAAATTTTAACGGGTTCGATAATGGCATTTTATTTACGTCTATAAGCCAAAACACACCGCCATTGCGGGTTGCCAAATACGATCTCTGTGTGCCAACAATATCTTGGGCACAGTTAGGCTGGTACAGGGGAAAACTGTGGATACGGCGAATGAAGCAGCTGCTTCAGAGCCCTGAAGATAATATCTGTTTCTGAGGAGGAGTGACCTGAGAGGAGCAAAACCTGGAGTAAATTTAGGTGAAGATTACACTAAATGGACCCACATAAACGTTTTCCACGGCGTCAAAACACAGAAATGGCAACTTTCCTCCTGGATCGGTAAGCTAGCTTGTTTGCTAACGTGGCTAACGTAAGCAGTCAGTTATAAACTCCTCTGCGTTACTTGTTGGACATGCTGCTGACTGTTGGTCACTTGCGTATCAGCAGTGAGCCAAACGGTTAGAGTTGTTTTTCTGCCGTTGCAACTACAACCTAGACACACGTGATGCTGCTGTTCTGTTCGTATTCCATATTCAACCTTTAACATACAATTAGATCTATTAAAAAGTGATCAGGTTTTAAAACTTATCTGGGGGTTTTACTTTGAAAATGGTTTTATTTTGCTAAATTTGTCTCGTGTCTGTTTAACTTCCTGCCTTGCTTAACAAATTCGGCTGCAGCTCGCACAGAAAATAGAACAGAAGCCATAACGATCGCGCCACGGTTTGTGCCGCGACGCACCTAATGTGGTCGACACCATCTCTTAACATAGGCGCCAAAATAGGGGATTATCACGCTTCCGCGTTCCGGTTTCCGGAAGTTGAAACATCTGAACCTTCCTCTTCCGGGCCAGGAATGGCTCAATGTTCTCTCTGTTCCCTTGTACATCAATAAACAACCCACCGACCTAAGTCATGATTCCCGACTAAAAGACACCAAGGATGAAGTGGATGAAAGCGATTTGTCGGAGTGAAGGACCGAAACTTAAAATAAAACAAGGTTGCACGTATGTCTGTAGTCGGCACTTCAATGATGCAGACTACACTACAGCTAGCGTTAGCAAGCTCGCGTTAGCTGACGACCAACTTTTCGCTGTAAAACATACAAGCGTCTGAAAACTGGGTCTGTACCCTCCCGTTTCAAGTGGAACAACTGGGGACTGCCAAAAAAGGAGATGCTTTCAGATGCTTGTGTGTTTTCAGCCGCACAAAGTTAGGCACGTCATCGAGCTGGCTAATGCTAACCTGCTAACATGACTGCGCAGACTGCTGGCCACAAACAAACGTGTGTCGTTTTATTATAAAGTTCGGTCCTTCACCGCGGCGAATCGGTCGTTTTGATCCACTTCTTCCTTGGCATCACTTCAGTCTGGAATGAAAACTTGGCATTGGCGTTTATCCGATTTACAAAATTTAACAGAGTAGTAGCTGGCGGACTATTGTTAGCAGGTTAGCATTAGCCAGCTTGATGACGTGCCTAACTTTGTCGGCTAAAACACACAAGCATCTAAAACTCTCCTTATAGGATTATCACCCTTTTGATCCAGCTGGATCAAAGCGATCGATTGCCGCGTGAAGGGCCGAACTTTATAATAAAACACACGTTTGTTTGTCGCCGGTGGGACACAACACCGGCACTTCACAGCATGCTAGCATTAGCCAGCTAACGTTTACTGATCGTGCTTAACATTGTGCGTCTTAAAACACACAAACATCTGAAAATCGGGTCTGTACCTCCCTGTTTCCAGTGGAACAACTGGGGACTCCAAGAAAGGGCGTTCATCTTTGTTTCACCACAAATTAGGCATGTATCAGCTGGCAATGCTAACCTGCTAACAAGTCCGCCGACTACTACTTTGTTAAACTGAAATCGGATACCCAATACAAGTTTTCATTCCAAACTAGTGATGCTGAGAAAGTGGATTAACGACCGTCGCTGCGGTAAGGACCGAACTTTATAATAAACACCACGTTTGTTTGTGGCCGGCAGACTCGCAGTCGTGTTAGCGTTAGCATAGCCAGCTCGATAACGTGCCTAACTTTGTGCGGCTAAAACACAATCATCTAAAGCGTCTCCTTTCTTGGCAGTCCCCAGTTGTTCCACTCGGGGGTACAGACCATTTTCAGATGTTTTGTTTTAAACCACAATCTTAAGCACGTCAGTAAAGGTTAGCTGGCTAATGCTAGCATGCTGTGAAGTGCCGGTGTCGTGCCCCACCGGCGACAAACAAACGTGTGTTTTAGTATAAATTCGTCCCTTCACCGCGGCAATCGATCGCTTTATCCAGCTTTTATCCAGTATCACTTCACTCTAAATAAAACTAAATGTTGGTTATCCCGATTTAAACAGATAACAGAGCAGGAACGGCGGTTGTTAACATGGCCCGGAAGAGGAAGTGCAAAATCCGGGACACTTCCGGCAAGCGTGATAGTCCCCTATGAAACTGCTGCGCTTCGGCATGCTTCCACAACCCTTGTGTCCCCAGGCTGAGCAAGATAGACCAGTGCTCTGGACCTGACGCTCTTACAGCGCAATGGTTTAGCTCACACTGGACATGTGTCAGACGCATCACAGGTGTGTATCGCCACGGCGCTCCACAAAATATAGCCTATGCATGGGGTTTGTATTAGACAGACCACGCTCCCGGAATGCATCAAGCTCTGCAGTTTAGAAAGGATCAGACAGCGACACTAGATGCTGGGTCAGCATTAAGCATCTAGAATATTTAAAAATAAAAGCCCCTGGAAACTTGAAATTGCCTGAATTGTGTAAACAGTATGTTAGAGGTTAGAGGTAAATCGTGAGGTGGGGTCTGATGGTTTTTTTTTAACCATGGACCACTGGATGTTTATTCAGCCCTCCTTCTCATGGTTGTTACTACGTGACCCTGCTATTCTCCTGTGATTTTTTTTATCTCACAGATTGATCTACACAGACTGCAGTCATGGATGCACAGTCCTAGTGTAAGTTTCTGTGGAGGTCGGAACAAAGCCATGCTGCAGCCAGAACACACCGTACATGTACCCAGTGAGAATCCAGCATAAAAATAACAAACAAAAAGATTTCCACTTCCAGTAATCACGGAGCCCCGGCTTTCTTCCTCCTGCTTCTTCCTCATTGATCAGTGGTTGTATTACAGTGTTGCCCCCATGTGAGCATTTGTTTTAACTATTGTGGTTTAACCAGGTGGTTTGGTCCGCATCGGTTAATGCAGTTTGAATGCAAACTGAAGCAAATAAAGGTGTGAAATTTTTAGGGAATCCCCACCCAATTGGACCAAATCCCCTGACTATGCTCAGACTGGACAGATTCTTGTGAAAACTCTACAGGGTTTGGACAACCAAGTAAAAACAGAAAACCTGGGCTTGGATGAAGTTGGTGTTGTCCCATGGTTCACTTGTGTTCCGTGAGCTAGCTGAGGGAAAGAAATAATGTTTTTCTATCCTGCCTAATGAGGTTTACTTTTTCCTTCTGCTTTCTTTCTTCTTGGTCTGGGATTATTTTGGGGGATATCACCTTCAGTGAACTGTTACTACATGACATTGAGCCTGTCTTAAACCACACACTTGCCCAAGTGCTCTGGAATTCAGTGCATAGTGCGCACTGTGTACTTTGTCTGTAGTGCACACTATTGCCACTAAATGCTGACCCAAACAGAGCACTGTACTTACAGGAAGTGACGGACTAGCATTGCCCGCTAACGTGAGCTAACTCTACTGAGCCGATATAACCACGGCCTCAAACACACGACCAGATCATAACTGTCATCAGGGAGTGAACAGCTTGGTAGCATGCCACAATAAACACGAGTGATTATGTCTAAATTCATTCATAAACGTTACTTAAATCAGTACAATACCGCCTCCGATGCAGCAGGGGTCGCCACCGCTTCGTTAACCGCTGATGTTAAACTGAAGGCACCAAACCTGACATTCCTCACCCAGTTTTGATCAGCACCCAAAAACTGCATGTGGACGAGAGATGAAAACATCGAAGAAGAAGAAGTCTGTGGTTATTAAAGCACCTGTATTGGCCCATACAAAGCCCCATACCTGCAGAATTTAGGATTACTTCAAGGTTTATTTTGCTGAAGAAATTATTTTTAACAATGGCGCCCCCAAAGGGTGGACATGGCCACCCTGAACAAAAAGCTGGCCACCCCGCTGGCCACTAGGGATGCAAAAATACAAAAAATCGCGGTTCGGTTCGATACTTTAGTGTCACAGTTAGATATTTTTGCGATACAAAAGAATTGTCAAGCCTTTTTTAACCATTGTGCTTTTTCTGTTTTGGCTCACCATCAGAGTCATACTTAATATGAAGAACCAAAGTAGTTCCAAAGACCAGACCTGAATGTAGTCGAACAAGTAGTTTAATGCAGATCCACTGAGTTTTCTACACAGAGCTCATCATCAGGAGACAAGTTGATTCAGTAAATGAAAAATTGTGCATTGTTCGATATTCGATACATGGTGGTCACGGTTCGGTACACACCTGTATTGAATGGTTCGATACGAATACATGTGTTGTTGCACCCCTACTGGCCACCCCACCAAAAATGACATTTTTTCATTTATATCAACTTTTATGTACTATTAACATAGTGTGGCATGCTTTGTTTATATTTGAATGTAAAAATCTTTATAAGCTAATAAAAATAGAGTAAAAAATATTACACGACTTACGTTTTCTACCATTTGGTGTTTTGCCGTAGTCACTCTCAGGTCTGTCACGCCTAATTAACTCGGTCCAAATTCATCTAGGAAGGTGCCACCCAGAACCGCTCCAACCAGTTTCTAGTGCCCCTTTCACATCAGCACCTACTTAGCCCGGCCCTCGTTGGGCTGACACCACACTACCCTTGTTTAGTTTGTTCATATTACAGCTGAGAGCAACTGAGGCGTCTTCAGCTCTGATTTTCAGTGTGGACGAGCTCTTCATAGTGAAGTTTTGTGAAGTCATTCGTTTGTGACACACACACACTCACACACACACTGAACAGCAACGGAGAAAGTCAAGCTTGTGATTTACCTGCTGTTTGTTTTATCAACACTATTGACTACAGTGTTGTAGGCGCGCAACTGGTAGACATGTGGAGAACGCCCCCAAATATTACAGCAAGCCAAATCTGAACTCTCAGGACAATAGTACTCGTTTGTTTTTTCATTCCACTTAAATTGTTGGTGAAATGAAGGAGTTGTGCTGCAGATAATGTCTTATAGAAGCCCAATCATTCTGCCATCTTCACATCCATTATATGAATATACGCAGATCTTTGACTAACCTAGATATCGTCTCAAGGAGTCAGAGTGATGCAGAAATGTCACTGGTGAGCAAATGCACATGCAAATTCCTAGAAATAAGGTCCAGGTTGAAAGAAACAAAAGTTATCCTTTAATAACCCTTGGCCACCCTGCTATATGCTCTGGCCACCCAGTGGTCACCTCGAAAAAAAATCTCTGCAAGCACCCCTAATTTTCAAATATGATGAAACAGGTAGTAAAGCATACTTGCAAATTCCAGGACTAAAGTATCCTGGCTCCAAAAACCTGTTTCTTCATGAAAATGACTCCAGCGAAAGGTGTCCATCCAACGGACGTCTTATGAAGTGTGTTAAAACAATGCATTATCATGTTAAACATCATCTGAAAATCAATAAAAGAGGTGAATGCATGTTTTAATATTTTATGCAATGGTTCAACCGAGTTCAGGTTTATTTGTGTGGAACCTCTTTATCATTAAATCCCATTACAATCCAATTATAATCCAATTCATTGTAATTAATTTATAATCAAATTAATTCAAATTAATCAGAATCCACATTAGCCCCATTTATTATAATTGTGTTCATATAAAGGACATTAAAGAAGTCGCCAAAATGAGGAAACACAGACTGCATTGAAGAAGTAATTGGACCCCCAGCTGAATCATCCCAGCGTGTTGGTTCAATTTAGGTCTAGATCTTAATTTTTCTACAATTTTGCATGAATTAATACTGTTAAATGTATTTTTAAATGTATTTTAAGTCTAATTCAAAAAGTTAGTTTGAGTTGGATGGACAAATACAATAATTTGTATCCATCTGCTGTCATTTAAGAATGTGGAGTGACGGAACTGATTCCATCCATTTGTGGCTGCAGGAGAAACATGTTGAATTATTTCTGTGAGAGTCCTTGTGCTATTGTCACTGCTGCAAACTTCACTGGCCACACAGTGACAGAGGAGGACAGTATTGAAGTCAATAAAGTCATCAGCCAGCGCAAAGAGTCAAATCCTCTGGAACGATTATTCACAATTGGCTAAAGTGATAATCTTTTGTGATTAGAAAAGAAATGGATTCTCACCTCCTCTCTAATGTCACTGCCAAAACAGGAACTACAGCAGCTATTTGCACAGATTTTAATGACTATTGACTACCTTTCATCTAACTGTAATTCATCATGATTCCAATAATTTACCAGTCAAGCACAATGTCATGAACATTGTCCTGACAAAATCAATACACCATCCAGGTCTGACTTCATGTTAAAATCAGCATTAATGTGACACTGGAGGGTTTGTTGGAGTATCATGCTGCTGCAGCCATGTCCTCTACACACATAGTGTGGCAGTACCACCTCCCATCCCCCAAGGGAGTGTTCAGAGATCGTTGGGAGGGTTTGGCAATCCACTCGATTTCGATTATTAGCACCTTTATCGAGCAGTCAGAAAGGACAAACTAGGCCTGGTTCCAAAGTTGGCTCTACAATTATCAGTGTCAATCCAGAAGGAAGTAGACCTTGGTCTTGAGGCCCATTTATGCCCCCTTACATACGTAAATAGCAATGTCCGTTTAATGTGTTGCCGTTTTCATACTTCCATGTGTCCTCTGTGTTTTGATGGTTCATATATCAGTTTGTCCAAAAGGCGACAGTGCTGAGTTCATAGTTAATTTCCCTGTTTTGATGTGAGTTTATGGTGTTAGTAACATAGATGAGTGTATTTTCAGACACACTTGCACAGCATCCCTCAAAAACTCCAGCCATGTCTACAGATGCTCTTCTCTGTTTGGTGTCTTCTTTCTCAGGTGCTTTTATTGGGCTATTTAGCATAGGCGGTTTTGTATTTTTTTTCTTCCTGTTCTTCTTCTCGGGTTTGTTCCTGCATATCAGCTACACAGGTCAACACTGACCCTGCGGTTTCCGGTGGTAGGGCTCCATCTTCTGCGTCGAGTGACGGACCAACAAGCCCCTCAAAAACGCAATGAATTACATACGTAACCGATGCAGATGACGGACTAAACTGTCCGTCCATCTGCGTATCCATCTTCAGCGTCGAGCATAAATGAGCTTTTAGTCTCTTGGTCTTCGTGAGGACTGGATCATCAGCATTCTGGACTAACTGCAGCTGTCTGATGGACTTTTTAGGGAGACCTGTATGGACAACATTACAGTAGTCTAGTCTACTAAAGGTGATGCATGGACAAGTTTTCCCTCTGAAACATCAGTTCTTCAATCCTTCAGATGTCCTCTAAGTGATACAGTAGCAGGCTGACCTCTCAATTCTCACAATTTGATGCCGAAACTCATTTTTACGTCCAGGACTAGCTCCAGATTTCTGTCTTGGTTGTTACATTTGACTTGTAAACCAAAAGTTGCTGCATTTTCCTCATATTGCTGTACTTATAAAGAATAAAAACAGTGTGTAACATAGGGCTGGGTTCCTGGGACTGTGCAGGAGGGGAGAGGTGTGAGCAGGAGGAGGGTGTGGAGGTGTGTGTTGATGGTGTGTTAACAGGTGCAACAAGTGCAACAAGCAGGTAACTGCTAGCCTGGTACACCAGCCTGACCAACGCCATGTATGAGATACACGGCAAGTCAGTCTGGATTCCCTCCGCTGGAGACTGATTTCCAATGCGAGACGAGAGGCGGGACTAACAGAAGGGAAAGTGAACCAGAGAGAACCAATCAGAAGTGACTGTACCTGGCGTAGCTCGGCACTCTGTTGCTACGTTTCTATGGCGACGCCGGAAGTCAGCGTTTACATGTTGTTTTTCCCTCACTATTTAATGTAGTTTTCTTGTGTATATTAACATAGAATGTTTGGTTTTATTATTATAAATACTCTGTTACATGTCAGCATTGTTTATTGCTGAACTACTAATATGAGAAAGCGTTTGTGTCGCACATCATGTGACTATGACCCGGAACATGTTAGTTACGCACCAAAACAGCAAAAACAGCGGTGGAGACGTCGGAGGAGTTTAACGTTCATCTGTTAATAATTCTACTGCTGCGCTGTGATTGGTCCGGTCAATTTTTTACCGGAGTGGAATCATTCTCCAATGGAGGGAGCCCAGACTGACTTGCCGTGTATCTCATACATGGCGTTCGTCAGGTTGGTGTACCAGGCTAGGTAACTGCAGTAAAACAGCGAGTAGCTGTCCAGCATGCAATACGTGTTTCACACATCTTTATGCAGCCTATCAGTGTTAATTACTGCACTTTATGCTCACATGCCGCTATTGTGCAGCATGCTATGATGAAGCCCGATCAAATCAGCAATCACAGAATTAAACATTAAAAACTGAATTAATTATAAACAAAGAATATCACTGAGTGTAGACGTGCTGAGGAGTGCCAAGCTTTCCTCCTGCGCCCTGTCCCAAGAACGTCTCAGAGTGGAGCGTCTCTCTGTTGTGGTTGGATTCTCAGTGCAGTCAACTACAGAAGGATCACAACATTGTGCTGTTGCTGCAGTTACGGCATTTAAAGTGAAGAATAAATGAGCAAAAGGTTATTTATCCAGTCCGACCCTGTCATGCTGTGCGCTTTGATCACTTCCCCAGCCAAGTAGGCCAACTATGGAGGAGAAAACTGTCTGATGAAAAGGAAACATTCAATTCTGCACGGACAAATTTATTCAGCTACTTTCATTGCTGACCAGACAATTTTGCGTAGTTATGTTCAAACTTTGTGAAATAGTCATTTTATTTTTTGGGTAGACCGCTTACTGTACGCGCCAGTAAAAGGATGGCATGTTTGGTTTGCTGCCGGTAGATTATTAAAGCTGCGTCTTTTTCCACCCTCCATAAATACAATGACTAAAATAGACTTTTTTTTAAAAGTCTTTTCTTTTTTTTTTTTTTTTATTTAGTTTAAAATGTTTTTGCTGCATGCAGAAATGTAATTTTGTTTTCTTGTGTTTATGTTAAATGCAACACATTTAAGGCAAATAAAAAAAAAAAAGTTAATGTTTTATTTCATTTTAAATGTCAAAAGTCAGTTGTGGCTCCCAGTATTTTCTTTATTGAAGGAAACTGGTCTAAATGGCTATTTGACTGGTGAAGGTTGCTGACCGGCTGATATAAGACTTTTAAATTTTTGCAGCTCCAGACAGATTTGTTTTTTGTTTTTTTGGTTCAATATGGCTCTTTGAACATTTTGGGTTGCCGACCCCTGGCTTAAACCACCAGGAATCAAATTAACAACTTAATTGAAAACATCACATTATTAATTCCTTTAAAGAAAAAACGTTTTAATTAATAGTGCTTTTGGTAACTAAACACTTTGCACATTTCAAACTTTTAAATCATAAATCTAATTAGTTTCATCTCATACATGAATTAGCAGTGTCATATTTCTGTCACAACAGTTTATATTTCAGCCTGTCATATACATTTCCTTTTCACAGTAACTGATGCATGGAAGTTACTTTGTGTGTGAATAATAATGGTTACAGTTTCCTTGACCGCATGACAGCAATGTTTGATGTCAAATCTACTGTAAGACATCTGAGGTCAGTTGAACTTGAAAATGAAAGTTCCCCTGCTGCCTTGAAAATGTCAATAACCCCAGCTTGAGAACTCTTTGTTTCAACTTCAAGTTAATCATAAGAAAGCAGAGGATAATCCAAAATTAAACAAAAAACAGGTCCAGGTAGGGATGTTATGCTTGAGCTCGTCTGCTCGACTCCGCCTCGATCTTATGAACCGGAAGTCTCGCTACCGCTGTTTTGGTGGAAGTGTCAGCATGCCGAAAGCCACGTGACCACACTAACCGAGGCCTCGTTACGTCATCCGCGAGTGTCGAGCTGAAATCTTGAAGAGACTGGGCTTATTAATCTGTCAATGCTTAATACAGGCTCCAATCGCTTGGGAATTTGTTGAAAAATACGTAATTTATCACAGAGGATCATTCCAAGATATTAACCACAAAGGAAACACTAACAGAAGGTTGATAACGTATCTTTTATTATACACTGTGTCAGAGACAAAACAGCTCCAGGCAGCGCTTCCCTCAGCTGCAGTACACATCTACAGCCAGCAGATGGAGCTCATGCTCACGGTCTCAAATGTCTCGAGACTTCGTGTCAATCTCTAGGCAGCTGTGTCAAAATGTCTCAGTGTCTCATGAAGCTTTGTATTCACCATCCCTAGGTCCAGGCACTCAAAGAGATGTAAAATATAAAAAGCCTTTAATATACTGGGCTAGACCATCTTAAAAGTACATCAACGCGTATCGCCTTGTGCCTTCTTCAGGTTGTAGTGACAAACTGGAAGAAGCAGAGTCACTTTAAATGTAATCATTACAGGTGTGTACAAGTGAAGTCATCCAACATTTTTTTCTCTTGGCCTCTAGAGGCATCACATGGTAAATACAAGCAGGAAGTGAAAAATTCCTCATGTATGCAGTGGTACCTTTAGCCTGTGGGGGCATGATGGAATGATTCCATAAAAATGAGAATGTGTATCAGAACAAAATAATACATAAAAAAAATGTCTGTTAAAAACATCTAGGGACTGTACTTGAAAAAAAGTAATTACAGATATGGAATGTATTGAGGAACATTGTAACAGTATGCAGAGATAAAGAATGGATATATACTAGAGAAAAGATGTAAGATCAAAGTTCTCATTCAGGTCAGGGTCCCTGGTGCGTTTAAGGCTATGAATCCAGTATGCCTCTCTTTGTTTGAGGCGTTTAATTTTGTCCCCTCCTCTGATATCAGAGATGATTGCTTCTATGCCTATCACTTTTAGATTTTTATCACTACCATGCTGAGCTTGGATGTAGTGTTTTGCCATAGGGTAGTTCAAGTTTCTAGAGCAAATAGCATACCTATGTTCAGCCACTCTGTTCCGCAGTCTTCTTTTGGTTAAATCTACATAGAAACAACCACAAGTGCATTCCAGTCTGTAGACAACATGCGTGTTATTGCAATTTATGAAAGTGGTGATAGGAAAGGTTTTGTTGCTAAACATCTAAATGTATCCATTTTCACCATATTCTCGCAGTAGTTTCAGTTACCACAACAGAAATTGCCCTTGGGTAGACGGAGCCATGTGTCCGATCTGGGAGCAGGAAGGTAGCTCCTGGCCAATTTGTCTCCAGTGGTTGGGACCCTTCTGAAGCTGACCCCTGGGGGTTCAGTAATCACCTCCCTCAAGGATTGGTCACTCTTAATGATGGCCTAGTTTTTCTTGATGATATTTTTAATCTGTAAAGCTTCCTTACTGTAATGTGTGACAAAACAGGGTTTATGATTTTGCTCAGGTTTGGGTTTAGGGCTAAGCAACTTCTTTCTTTCAAGTGACAGAGCTCCGTCATGTGCCTGAGTGAGGAGCTTCTGTTGGTATCCCCTTTGTCTGAAGCGTTGCTGCATGTCCATAGATTGTATGTGGAAATCCTGTTCAGCGTCTCAATCTCTGGACTTGTCCATAGGGAATATTGTTGATAAGCCATGATGGGTGACAACTGTCTGCATGCAGTAAGGTATTACGGTCCGTGGTTTTTCTGAAAATTGAGGAGTGCAGAAAGCCTTGTTCATCCTTGGAGATCTGTAAATCCAGAAAGTTGATGACTTGATGGCTATATTCAAAGCTTAATTTGAGGTTTTCATTCAGACTATTGACATAGTCATGAAAGTCCAAAAGTTTTCTTTCTGAGCCTGAAAAAAACAAAATGATGACATCAATATATCAACCCCACCACACAATATTCTTTTTAAATGGGTTACTGAAAAAAAGTGTTGTTCCTTCCATAGTCCCAAAACAAATTTACAGTTTGGTGCAAAACATGCACCCATGGCTGTTCCCTTTTATTGTCTGTAGAGTTTATCTTGAAATAAGAAGACATTATTTTTGAGTGTCCATTCAGTGAGCTGCACAATAAAGTCACTTGGAGGCATCAAGTCATCCGGTCTGGACCGCAGATAGCGTCTCAAGCCTTCATCGTGTACAGTGTTGCTGTATAAGGACTCGACATCCATGGTAGCCATGATGCAAGGACCAATGTTCTGCATTTGAGCTATTTTCTTTGGGACCTGAGTGCTATCCTGAATGTAGGAGGGCAATTTTTCCACAAATGGTTTTAATAAAATAATTGACAAATTTAGAATTGGGTTCTATGATGGAATCATTCTCACTAATATTTGGTCTTCCTGGTGGATTTTGATTTTGTGGACTTTTGGGAGCATGTAAAAACAAGGAATGTGTGGATGTTGGCACAGTAGATATTCATATTCTTTCTTGGAGATCTAGTCATTATTTTTTACTGTGTTGCTTGTGTTTTTCTAATCTTCAAGTTAATCATGTTGACTAAATATTATCAGGCGAGTTTCAAGTTCTGAGATTTCATTGCTTTAAAAAGATAACTTGTTTTGGCTTATTCTTAAATTTAAAACAAATGGTTATTTTAAGTTGGAAATGCAAGAAAAGTATCATCACCTATTAATTAGCATATTGTAGTGGTTGCTGTGGTTGGTTCCTTAGACAGACTCAAAGAAGATGCAGAGACAAAAAACAAAAAAATTAAACAAAATGTATCTTATTTTAAAAAAAAGGATTTGTTACTGTTGGGAAATGACATTGATCAAATGATTTGGAATGACATAGTTGAAAATAAATAACGTGAACACACTTGTAGTGATTTAACATGAACCTAAAAAACACTTTTTATTAAAATACAAAAAAAAAAAAAAAAAGTTTAATACTGAGCTCTGGGAACTAATGAAACGAAGAGATGCCTCACTTAAAAATGTATTAAACAGAACTGACAACTGATTTGTCAGTCGAAATTGAATTTATAGAAGCCTGAGAATCAGCTTTGCTTCAAAAAAGTAAGGCAATTTTTTCCTTAATTTAATAAGAGAGGCTAAAGAAAATGGTAATTTGCTATGGAAAAAATACTGATAAACTCCTTGGTAAAAAAAAAAAAAAAACACTTCTTACGTACTGCTCAAATTAGATCAGCCTCCTCCAGTCTCCCCCTCCAGTCAAATTAGATGTTACTCAACATAATAGTGCTACCCTTGCTATGAATTTTAACGAATACTTCATAAACTCTGTCCAGAGGCTGGCTCAATCTTATCCAATACCTTTTCTACTCCAATCCACTAGTCTGTGATAAATCAGACATTAGTTTGGCATTTTGCTTCAGTTCTAAAATAATAAATCAGTCACTCAAAGATGGTGTATTTCCTGTTGCATTGAAAACTGGCATTGTTACACCTGTCTGTGACTCTGGAGCCAAGCAAAAGATCAACAATTATCAGCCGATTACCATCCTCCCTGCCATCTCCAAAGTCTATTAAATGGTTGTAGTGGAGCAGTTAGATTAACATCTAGATACCAATGCTCTCTTAAATCCCCTGCAATTTGGTTTTTGATGGACATGCTCCACAGAAACTACTTGCTCCTTCTTCTCAGAAAAAAAAATTAAATCAAGTTTAGACTAAGGAGGGGTAGTTAGAGTGGTCTTTCTGGACTTAAGAAAAGCTTTTGACACGTCAGTCATTGAACCTTATTGCATAAATTATGAAATTATATTTCGTCAAATCACAAAATAAACTCATTTAAATGGTACCTGTGTGGCAGGAAACATTGTGTTAGAATAAATCACACCCTGTCCCCCCTTAAAGAATTCACCATGGTAGTCCCACAGGGCTCTATTTTGGGGCCTTGGCTTTTGAGCTTGTACATTAATGACTTGCTGTTGGTGTGATATTAACGTTATGTACGAGGGTGATACTGTTTTATTTACTCATGGAAAAATTGCTGTAGAAATGGCCATGTGATTAACAGAGGTTGCCGATTGGCTGCAAAATTCTACTCTTATATTGTATACTAATAAGACCATTTAATTTTCTTTGCAAACAGAAGAAAATAATAAATTGTCCAAATATTCATGTGAATGCAAGAAAAATTTCAATGATCTGCGAATCCAGCTGTTAAGGGGTCACTTTAGATTCAATACATGATAAAAAGCTCAGAAGTTCTTTGAAATTTATTCAGGCAAACTTTAGGTACATACAAGGCAGAAGCATCGCATATGTATTTAAATTCTTCAATCTTCTCTCCTTGATTGTACTGCGTGACTATTTGGTTGCAGGCAAATTGCAAATTATAAATTGTCCCAGCTCTAACAAGCTATGGTCTTCATCAGCTCTCACAATAAAAGAAAACTGATAAAGAACAGGGACTGATTACCTGCAGTAGCGGTCTCACTTGCGGTGCAACAGCAACATGAACTAAGTTGCATTTACATTGTGGCTAGGGTTGCCACCTTTCAGAAAAAAAAATAAGGGACACCTACCACAGCCCATCGGGGCCACAAACCACCACGGGCCGATACTCGTATGGTGGGCCCCTCACAGCAGTGGTATGCTTTATTTTGCACCAGTGTTTTTAGGAAAGGAGTGATCAATAAAAAATTGGTGGCACTTAAAGCTTGAAATGCTGCAATGAACACATTGTTTAAGCAACACTGTTGCATAGAAAGTGCTGTTATTTAGTCTACATATGCTGTAATTACATCCATCCCTATTTAAAATAAAATGAGGAAAAAATATATAACAATGTGCCATAAGCACAAAACGTAGTTATTGCATTATCAATAAAACCTAATTAATGAGATGCTGTCATGCACATATCACATGGCAGCACCAGCAGCCAAAGGAGATCTGTTTGTGTGGAGTGTGCAACAATTAACTTAAAATATAAGCCTAGTGAATACATGAAGAACTGAATGTAACTGTTAAAGTGATCTGTTGTAGACAGATCTGATGTGTCTGAATCTGTGGTACACCTGTGTCACCTCAACTGTAACCTAGAGTGGGATGACAGATTCATTAAACTTATTTCTTTTGCTGCCTCTTATGACTTGAAAGAAAGTCAGGTCATCCAGACAGATAAACCACACCAAGAAAAGAATTTGTGTTGTGAAAACTGAACACTGTGTTCCTCAAAATCAACATTTTGACACAGAATACACAGAAAACTGTACAAGTTTTGTTTATATAGGAAATATATTAAATGCATATAGGCTATACATAAAAACACACACACACACACACATATATATATATATATATATATATATATATATATATATATATATATATACACATATATGAATGAAACAATATTAATTTAATTTATATTAATTTATCTATCAAATGTTAATCCATTACTGTGATTCATTGTTTAAATAACCATATAACATTTATATTGGCTGCTACTAATAATGGTTTCTGTATAAATGATCATTCATTCAAATTTAAAAAGTCAACATCCTAAACAATCAATAAACTAACCAAACCAGCAGTCTCCTAAACTTTCCTCTGACATCTTCTGGCAAAAACACAACCAGATAAAAACTGATCCTGTTCTGAATGTGATGTCATGACTGATTCAGTCTCAGGAGATGAGGAGATGAAGATGGGACACTCACGTTTAGGTCGTCTTCGCGGTTCTCACGTGTCTGTGTTGCTTTTCTGATGCGTGATGATGTCTGATGTCAGACAGTCCACCGCGCGCCACTGAAAACACTCACCCACATACGTATTTAACAGTTTCTCTCATCATCTCCACTGACGCTGTCCATCCAAGCACGGGCCTGTTCCCACTCAGGTGTTTTCTTTAGTAAGCGTTTTCGCTTTTGAGAGCATGCTGGAGTATCAGGTGTGGACATTTTAAAAGGCGCGGGTGCCGAGAGCGCGCGTGACAGCAGCTCACGCAAGCGCGCAGGCAGCCAGGCAGAGATGCAGGACTGGAGGATCCTGCGATGATCCCGCTGGTTTTGGCTGGCTTTAAAATTTCTGATGTTTTATTTAGCTCATTATTACTAAATTTAATGTTTATATATGTGTGACAGACGTGTGTATTTGACAATTATGGAAATACGGAACAAATGGCGTCCTGTATTGGTTCAATAGGGGACGCAACGTTTTATTGTCAATTAAAGGACCATTCCGTATTTTACGGCACGGGTGGCAACCCTAATTGTGGCTGTTTGGTCCACTTTAAACGGACTGTGGTCCGCTTCCATGGATAGTCCGCTGTTTGGTGCAGTGCAAACACTAACCGCTTCCTGGTGCAAACCAAAAGAAGTGGACTCTGGTCCATCTGAAAGCTGCAAGAGAACCTAACTGCAGTTACAATGACCGACAAGGGTGCCGCCACACATCCAATCCATACAGGAAGTCTCATGCGGAAATTAGTTAAATACCGCCAAGAGTATCTATCTGCAGCCTGCAAACAGATGCGTATAGTGTAGTTGGGTGGTTAGGTTTAGGAGAAGGGTCAGGGTTAGGGCTAGATTTTAGTAAGTTACATGAAAAAGAACCTTCCGATTTGGACCTCCAGCGTGGATTGGATATATGGGGACGTACTGTGACTGCAGTTGGGTCCCTCTCGAAAGCTGGGGGTCTCAGTTCTCTTGCAAACGGACTATCCAGTGGACCTAATGAAAATGACATTTCCTGACTGCAATAAAGCATCAGGAAGAAGTAGCAGAAGGAAGTAGGTAGATTATCATTTTGGGTAGGCGGAAAAACAAAGCAAAGCAAAGGAAAACAAAATGTGTTCAAAGAAACTGAGGTCAAAATAGCAATGAAAGAAATTGAAAAATTTCTTGTAGACAGAGATGGAGTAATAATAAGAAGCAAAAAGATTTCCACTTTAATCATGGAGTCTAGTTTTCTTCTTCTTCCTGCTTTTTCATCATTAATCAGTGGTTATACGGGCATTCTTTTCATCAGTTCTTCTAACCATAGTGGTTTAACCAGTCTGCTTCAGTTACTGCAGTTTGAGCTCAAAGCAAAGAAAGGTGTGAAATTTTTCAGAAATCCGAGCACAGTCGGACAGAGTCCTCAGACTATCCTGGTGTGATTGGACGTTGTTCCCGACATCATCAGGAGGCATGCTGGGAAGCTCCCCCATCTATCCCCAACGCAACTTAATTCTTTTTCAAACTGATAACTTACTGTACAGTTGTTATCAATTGTTTACACACAAAATCTGGTACTTGAGACACAGTAACTGTGACATATGAACCAGTTCCACGAAACCAGTGGTGTCCAAAGTTGGTCCCCAAGGGCTGCTGTCCTGACGGTTTTCCATGCCTCCTTGTACCAGCACAGCTGACTCAAATTAAATTAATCTTTTTTTGAAAAAAATATTTTATTTAGACTTTTTAAAAATTTTGTAGTAAAGAAAAACAATAACACATAATATAAACATACAAAACCTGACAGTCTTACAGCATTACATAGGTGAATCAAATAAAGAAAAAGAAACGCCACACGTAATTCCCTGCATTTAACACATTTTTTGATGAGGAAAATCTCTTGTTTTCACAAAGAACACACTGCCATTCAAAACTCTAAAGTTAAACACCCTGCTGTGCACACTGACTCATCACATACAAACACCTGTCACATCTTACAGTAGAACAAAAAAGGCAGCTTACAAACATGTCTGAATGATTCCATGAGAGATGGCCTGAGTTGGAATAATGCAAAATAGAAATTTAAAATAAAACACATTCGTCCGTCCAGCTGTCTGTTCGTTTGTAGGTTGCTTTGGCATAAAAGGGCAAAAGGTGAGCTCTTCTGTGTTGGAGCAAAGATTGCCAACATTGGAAACAAAGGCAGAGCCAGAGGAGTGCGGGTAAGATGAAGAGGATGGGGAGAATGAAGGCCTAGGACTGTAGACATCTTGGCTACTTTGGTTGACCATGTGGTCGACCAAAGGTTGAGATATACATTTTCTGTTGTTTTGGTGAGAAAAAATAACATATTTGTCACCATGTATTCATATTTCCTGAATCAAATCAAATCAAGTTTATTTATATAGCCCTTTACAGTACCCAATGGACACACACAGTGATTTACAGCAGGGACAACAGAGAAAGAGACAACAAAGCAAAACATCAAAAAAATGCAAAGTTAAATACTGGGAAAAATTAAGAGCAAAGTAGGTAAGAGCTATGAAAACAACTAAAAAACGAAGAATCAGAACAGGCTACTCGGGGGAGCGCAAGGTGTACGTAAAAGAGAATGAAAATGTTAAAAAAATAAAACTAGTTAGAATTAAAAGCTAGACGAAAAAAAAAAAGTCTTTAGCTTAGATTTAAAAGAGCCCAATTCAGTCGTGAGACGAATGTCGGGGGGATAATTAAAAACAATATTCTAAAGTATTTCCAACACTTAGTCATCCTTAAAATTATTCATACCCTCTAATTAAAGAAGGAAACAAAATCAGCTGCCAGTGAAATTAGTTGAAATTGACAAAAGTAATAATACATAAAAATTCTATGAAAATGAAGACATTAATTTTGAATTGCAGTTTGAAAGAAATATTTAAAACAAACAAAAAACAAAACGAGTAACGGGTATGTGTGTATATATATATATATATATATATATATATATATATATATATATATATATATATACACGTAAATCGTCTACGATTTTAGGGGTACTAGAACTTTATATAATTTTGGGGTGCTCAAAATGGGCTAAAATCTCCTTTGGTATGTACTGATGTAAAACTGAACAGAAGAAAGGCTGAAGTCATGATGATGATGATGGAGACGTGTTTCCTCTTCATCATAGTCTCAATTTCCCCCTAGTCATCCCCTCTAGTCTCCTCCTTCAATCTTCCCTCAGTCTCCTACTCCAGTCTTTCCCCAGTCGTCCCCCCAGTATCCCCCTACAGTCTTCCCCCCAGTCTCCCCTCTCCACCCCCCTCCACACACACAAACACAGTCCCCCCTCTAGTCTCCCTCCTGTGAGACCCCCCCCCCCACACACACACACACACACACACACACACACACACACTGAGTGCAGCTCCTGCTCAGAGCTGACAGCCATGCAGTCATACAGGTGACAACCAGTCTCCATTCCACCCTGACACATCTTTTTCATCACATGCCATTACTGTCACCTAGCAACCTGCATGTATGTGTGCGAGTGTCATTACTGCCACTTAGCAATCAGCCATCATCCGTTTTACAGCGTCTCCAATGGGAATGTTTTGCAGCATGCCAGCGAATAATAGACAGCTAAAGCTCCTAAAGAGAGACACTTAACGAAGACACAGTCCCCGTCACGGCTGCACATACTGGTATTGATGGACCCACGTTGGAATGATGGCATGGTTATGCAGATAGGGACCTTGAGCTTTTGTTACAAAAGGTTTTGTTATGATTTCGTTCTGCCTCCGTGGGCACGGTGGTGGAGCTACAGCTCCATGGTGACAAAGACGTCCGTTGACATTGTCTCATTCTTTCATGGTGCACATAGTTATTAATCTGCAGTCAAAGGAAGCTGAATAATAAAGGTTAGAATGAAGGGATGAAGAAAGGAATGAATGGAAGGAGACAGGAATTCACCACAGCATGAGTTAATAGAAGCAAAGATACAATACACACAGGATTTCGTGATTGTCTTCAGTGAATCCTAAAAGTCCAAGAAGTGAGAGGAAGTTTGAAGTAAACATGTTTGTGGAACATGGATGCTCTTGTCAATCTATTCAATGCAACAACATCCCCAATATTTATGTGTTGTGGTTGTTGCATTATTGGCCAATTAAAGAGAAGGACAGCAGTTTATCGTGATTTATTATGGTACCGTTAGTCCAGTTCAGCCCAGTATTCCAGTCAAAAATGGTATTTATTTTGTACATCCGTGGTGCAAAAAAGGTGTATGCAGCATATGCAGCACATCAGGGCGCTGCACTGGCGGGGGGGCACCAAAGCGATGGTGGAAAATGTATTCAAGTATTGCATTTTCTGTATATAACAGCTTTTGTGCATGTGTAAATGATATGATCATCAATAACTGTGGCATGTTACTCACACCCTCCATATGCTGCATGGTACGTGCTCGAGGGAGTGCGCGCGCTGTCAGCTGGAGCTTCGGAACAGAAAAGGAAGCTCAGCAGCTCCTTGACATAGACCATATAGACGGCAAAGAATTGCTTTATTTCAGAGCATGACTGGCTCTCTTTCCTCGGACTTTCCTTGGTCTTAAAAAAGAAAAATAATCATGAAACAGCCCCGGATACTTCAGTTTTTCTCATTGTTCAATGAGCTGGTCGGAACTACCGGGCCTTGTGGAAGAGGGAGGGACGATTAACCGGGGTTGCATCTCACGTAGCCACAAATAATGACAGACGTCACATCAATAAACATGAAGAAACAGCTTTCAGAGACTGAAGAGGCCTCGTGTAGAGGTAGGCTGCAGTTCTTTCTGACATTAAGCTGTTTGATGTGTCCAGCTGGAGGCTAGCGAAGTTATGAAGCCGTTTCCTGGTGATGCTGCTGCAGCTGCTGTGTGACTGGAACTGGTCAGATTCCAGTGATGCAGAATCACAGCTGATGATAATTGACGTTGAACACATTACAGTAAGTTTTAGTCTGACAGCTGCAGCAGTAACAGGTAACTCTACATCTAGATTGACTAAGAAAGTCCCACAGATGCCTCTTGAAGCTGCTGCAGAGGTGTTTTCTCTCATAGCTTCATCATCACTATTGTGTATGTAATCATTACTGTGATTACAGTGCATGTTAATTTTTATATTAAATTGCTTCTGAATGTTACAGTTACTATTAGATGCAAATAACAGTAGATATAGATCATACATGAAATGATGTTTATATAAACAATGTCTACTACATGAGGTAGAAAGACAGTTTAGAGTAAATGCAGAGATGAACGTGGATGTTATGTCTGAATCCAGCAATCTTCAGCCGCTGGCTTCTGTGATGTGATGCGTCTGCATACCTCTTAGAAAGTAGGTAGTTGCACCCTGTCATACATACACTGAAAAAATGTTTTGTTCTATGAACATAATTTTATAATACCAAGTGGTTGCATGAAATAATTTTATCTGACACTAGATATTTATGTTATGTTGACCAAACTGATCATTTGTAAGCATCCATCCATCCATTCTCTGTACTGCTGGTTCAGTTCAGGGTTGTGGGGTCACTGGAGCCTATCCCAGCTATTATCAGGTGAGAGGCAGGGTGCACTCTGGACAGGTCAACAGTCTGTTGCAGGGCAAACACAGACTGACAGCCACTCGCACACTCCTAGGGATGTTTAGAGTAACCAATTAACCTGATGTGGATGTTTGGGACTTAAAAACATATGACTGGGCATAGTTCTGTAATCAGGTCTAGCTGAAAGACCCTTCTGTGCTTTAGCACTCTAATGCAGTGCAAACTAAATTTTAAGTATTTCTTGTATAAACAAAATGGCCATGAGCAGAGCACACACACAGTGACACACACACACTTTAGACAGAGAGAGGGAAAGGATATTTTTTACCTTTTAAGAGACTGAACGCCCTCCAAGCTAAATACTCCATTTCCCACTATCCCAGTGGGTATGACGTAGGTTCCTGTTAGGGACCCGGCCAAGTTATGTTGACTTAAATATGCCCAGTCGGGGAAGAGAGGGGAACTTTCTGGGGAGACTTGCTGGGACTTTGACTAAAGAGAACAGGACCCCTTGGTCTGTAGGTACCCGGAGCCAGAGAAACGGCGTTACTCGTATCTTATGTATATATTTATCCTATGTAAATAAACCGTGTTAACCCTATAAATCAGTGAAGCCTTCTGTATAACTTTCCAGGTCAGTGTGGCGGCAAAGCAGGAAGCCATCCAGAGCAGCTGGGCAAAGAGGTCTTCCGAATCTGGGCAGATTGACTCCGTGGGGACAGCACTAACGAACATGGCCCTTCTGGGGGCTAGCAGCCAACTGGCAACCACACTAGCATCATGTCTTTGGATGGTGGGAGGAAGCTGGAGCATCCAGAAAGAACCCACACATGCATGGGAAGAACATGCAAACTCCCTGTGTGGAAGGACTGGGAGGGGAACTACCGGAACCTTTGTTTTGGTCCACTAAATATAGGATTATCTTAATTAATAATTCTGTACTGTCATTATTGAAGTGCCTTATCATCCTTACAGATGTAATAACCTTTAAAAAATCTTTATGCAATTTTGTCCCATTGGAATTGTAGAAAATATGTTACATGAAGAGATTGTTAACTTTACATCTTTATTTTTCTCATTTTAATGGTCAAACATGTAGAAGTTGTTATGGCCCAGTTTTTGTGGGGATCTGTACCAAACTAAATGTGTGTTCAGGTCAGCTAATACTATGTGAAGGTCAGATAAACAGTATGACATGTTATGATACTGATTCAATTTTAAAGGGGACATGTTATGCACTTAATTCCCAATCTGAAACAATTCTCTGATATCATTACTTTGGTCAAATTGGCTCATAGTTTGAGTGCAGCAGCTCTTCTCTACCTTCCTAAAACAGCCCCTTCAGGCAGTCTAATGAAAGGGTGTAGAGCTAAAGCCTGGTTCAAACCACACGAATTTAGGCCGATTTTGGCCCGACGGAGGCGTCGCAGACAGTCGCTCACTGTCGTGCACGATTCTGCGTTGTCGGGTCGTAGGACGTCGTGTCTTCGCTCCGTGTAATGTGACACAATCAGCGATTGGCGATTTGGCGTCTGCGACGCTCCACGACCACGACGCAGAAAGACTGGCGTGTCAGAATTTTTTGGTTTTGTCCGTGTAGTGTGACACGTCCCACGACATGTCTCTTCATATTGACCAATAGGAGGACAGTGCGCCTTTCGCCTCTACCAGAGAGAGGCGAAAGGCGCCTCTGCTCAGGTGCGCCGGTACACAAACAACAGTGGAGGAAAGGAGGAGAGACGCAGCCGCTCTCCGGTGGAGAGGTGGAGAGATTTATGGAGCTGTGGCATCAGTTTACTCCAGAATAAAAGAAAAGAAAAGCAAGACTGGGTGTGCCAAATTTATTTTCAACAGTGTTAAACCTCCACGAACATAAAAAGGGTGTATCTCTCTTGAATAAAACATTACTTTATTAATTCGAAACATAACCACCAGCTATGTGCGTTCTATCAGTAATAGTAACAGTCAACAGGAGTTCACAGCAGGTAAACGTGCACGAATGTGACGCTCTCAAATAAATCAATGACAAAGTCACAGAAAAATCACTTTGTTTAAATAAAAACACCGCAACATAACAGACATTGCGCTCAATGAGATGAGCATATATGACACCCATGCGCGCTCGTGCACTCAGCCGTAACTATCCACATTACGCGTGATCATCAAAGCTAATTAACCATCTGAACACACCTACTGGGTGCAGAATATAGACACAGCGATGCTGCTGCTGCGCAGCTCTCAGTTTATCATGCGTGTGTGGTTTCATGTGGTTGCCATGGTTTCCAGCGTGCGCTCTGAACTGATGGAGTTCAGTGAATGACGTGAGGATGCACCCGTATGCGTTCGTATAGAACAACACACTTTATTTCACTTCATGGCAGTTTTTTTAAAAGTAGCGTCACTGGGTCGGCTGGACTTTGGTCTCGTGGCAGCAGACTGTGTTCAGCCTGATGGTTTTGGCTTCGCTTGGCACTGGGCGTCCTGCACGCGGTGCGTGATGCACCTGGTGGAAGCAACGGCGCTGATCAGAGCCCAGTTTCTCTCTTTCAAAGCTCTTTTTCAAAGATGAGCAGCGAGTCTTTCTGTGCGCATCGTGGATTTAATCCTGTTTAGTTACAACTGAAAACCCGCTCGACAGAACAACTGGAACAGGCAGAATACACAAAACAGTTCATGTTGGTCACAATAATGGAGGGAACTGATGTCTCCGTCCACTTTCCACTTCATGAGTCACCCAAACAGTCAATTCAGAGGCTCCAAACCAAGTGACTGATTGACAGCTCCTTGTCCCGCCTCCCGTTTCGTGTTGTCTTTTGCGACACCACGCGACGATCAGACGGTTGTCTGTCTGGTGCAATCCTTGTAGTGTGACCACTCGCGAGTAACACGACACCGTACGATTTTATGACACAATTTCTGTTAATCTGACATATGACCATCGTGAACGACGGAAAAAGTCGTGTAGTTTGATCCTGGCTTTAGGAGCATCAGTCTCCACCCATCACTCCACCCTGTCATGTTGGAGGTGGGTCTTTGTCGAGGTGATAGACAGATTTAGGTGTCCATGGTTAAAACAGCTGATTGCAAAAACAACAGACAAGAACGGGAGCTTCTGGAACCAGAGTGAGCAAGAAGCTGATCCTGAAGCAGCTTGAACATGAAGACTACAACAGGACGATGTTGGTGAAAAGTTAGTCTGATACTGAGTTTGTTTCTAGTTCTTCTAGAAACCCTGCAGCAGTCAAAACAAACAGCTAATTATCTAAGACTTCAGTAGCTTCTAAACCAAAGAGCAGGTGGAGGTGGACCTGGTCTGAAGCAGACCTGAACTGGATCCATTTATTCCTCTCATAATGTGTATTTACCATCCACAGAGCAGATTATGGGCCTCCACATGTCAGAGGAACAGAGCAGCTACTTTCTTTTGTAATTTATCACTTTAGTACAAATACTTACATAATATTTCATTATTCCCTGTATTATTTAAACAGTTCATGTCATGTCGTTAAACAGTTCTTTTCTGACGGTGAGGGAACAAATAGTTCAATACTTGGACCAAAGTCGTATTTCAAATGATGAACAAGAATAAAACAGAACTTTGTGATTGACAACATCAACACTAACCTGATGAAATAAACAATTATCTCCCAACTTCAACTACGTTTTTCTTTTCAGATTTCATCCCAGCAGATGGAGGATAAAATAAAAGGACAGTGACAGAAATGTTCCTCATCATTTCTGCAGCTGCTGCTGGAGCTTTGTAGAAGAACCTGAGAGGTTCAGGTTGTCTGGAAGATGAACACGGAGATGAAGTTTAAAAAACATCCTGATGCGACCACGCAGCCGTTTTCCGTCTCCTTATGAGATGTTTATGATAATCTGTGCAGCTGAATGTTTATGACTACCAGCAGCTACATGCACAATTGCAGCATATCTGAAGATAAAGCTGCCTGAAATCTCTGTAATTCCAGGCTTGTATTTATTTGTGCACAAGCATCTGTAATCATTTCTGTCCATGTACGGTCTGTTGGTGTGGTTTCAGCATGATTCACGTTCATATTTGGTCAAAACCGTTTTATTCGAGCCTTCTCACCCACCAGTAGCCCTGGTTGCGAACAGCTTAGCCTAAGCGGCTAACAGACAGCCAAGTTTCTGAGTGGGAGAATCTCAAACACACATCCTGCTCAGCTGCACGTCGTTTTCTGACTCAGACTTGGTGGTTTAACTTAAACTCACTGACTAAATGAGGCACGACGCGACGTGCACATGACGTTCAGAGTAGTAACTTCTCCTAGCTTCAGAGGCTACTAGCATCGATATTGGCTGTTAGCATTAGGTATTCAACACAGCAAATATAAAAAAAATATCTGAATAATTCCCCAAATACTTACATTTTCCTGGTCTGATATTGATCTACAGTCTCTGGAGCTGAATTCTTTCAGTGTGATGTGTTGTAGTGTCTTTGCAGAACGCAGGTTGTTTTTATAAACAAAGTGCTGCAGATCTGCAGTATCACTGTTTTTTTTTGTTGTTGTTTGTTTTGTTGTTTTTCTGTTGTTTTTGTTGTTTTTTTTACCAATTTTTTTCTGGAACATGACCCTAAAATATAAAGTTGATCTAGATGGCTGTATTTCCTCTGAAAGTGCGGGTTATGGAGGGACACATGATCTCCAGTACAACTGAGAGCAAAACACTGGAGTCTGAAGCTCAGTTTTGTTTGTTTGTAAATAAGTACACTAACTGGTGGTTGAAGTTTTTAATTTGTCCCTTCTGAATCACAGTGAGCAGTTGGAGACTGCATCTCTGCACAAACGAGATCTTAAAAATAATTTATAGCAAATCTGCCTGGCACAACACAGCAGTAAGATCCCCATTCTGCTGCAATGATGCTGGACAGGACATGTTAAATAATAATAATAATATTATTATTATTTATTATAATAATAATAATTTATTTTCCATTTTTAAGGTCTTTTCTCATATATATTCATATATTTTTGTTGTCGTGTTGTTTGGATTGTTATGTTTATTTATTCATGTTTGGGGGGGGGGGGGGATTTTTTTTCCCCTTCAGTATCAAAAATAGAATCGAGTATTGACCACCGTCTTTAGTATCGGTATCGAGAATGAAATTTTAGCATCGTGACAACCCTAGCTGATTGCACTTTCCACAACAGACTTATAGAAGATCTGCAACATCTTGGTGCAGACGTTGAATGATCTCAGCTTCCTTAAGAAGTAGTTTGCTCTGACCTTTCGTAGATGTAGTCAGGGTTGCATTTCCAGTCTAGTCTGTTGTCCAGCTGAACTCCAAGGTATTTGTAGTTCTCCACCACCTCCACCTCCTCTTCCAGGATGTAGACAGGACTATGCTGCTTATTCTTGCTCCTCCTGAAGTCAACAATCATCTCTTTAGTCTTGCTGGTATTTAAGATGAGGTGATTGTTACTGCACCATTTCACAAACTGATTGACAAGTTCCCTGAACTCGGCTTCTTGTCCATCACTGATACACCCCACAACTGCAGAGTCATCAGAGTATTTCTGCATACGACAGGACTCAGAGTTGTACTGGAAGTCTGAGGTGTACAGTGTGAAGAGGAATGGTGAGAGTACAGTTCCTTGTGGAGCTCCAGTGCTGCTGATCACCATCTCTGACACACAACCTTTCAGTCTCACAAACTGTGGTCTGTTTGTGAGGTAGTCGTAAATCCAGGTGGTTGTGGAGGATCCACCTGGAAGTTATGGAGCTTCTGAAATAGCAAAGCAGGCTGAATAGTATTGAAGGCACTTGAAAAATCAAAGAACATGACCCTCAAAGTGCTGCCTGACTGGTTGAGGTGAGTCTTTCCAGGACTTTCATGATCTGAGATGTCAGGGCAACTGGTCTGTAGTCATTTGGTTCAGCTGGTTGTGGTTTTTTAGGCACTGGAAGACGACAGGATGTTTTCCACAGCACAGGAACTCGGTTCTGTCTCAAGCTGGTATTAAAAGGTGCTGGAGAACCAGACACAGTTGTACTGAGCAGGTCTTGAGAACTCTGGGACTGACACCATCTGGACCTGCAGCCTTGTTCCGGTTCAGTTTCTCTAGCTTGTTCTTGACCTGGTCACAGGAGACAGTCAGGTTGGAGGTGGAGGCAGAGGAGGTCTCAGGATGTCCTGATGTGGAGGGAGATGAGGCTGTGTTCAGGTCCATGACTGAGCTGCAGGGTGGCAGAGTGGAGGTGGGACAGTGAAGCTGTGGGCTCATGGAGGGTGTGTGATGTGTTGGGTTGACAGCAGGGGGGAACTGAACCGATCCCCCTTTAATCTAAAGCAGGTGATTTTTTTCATTCCCGACCACACATCCCTCACGTTGTTCTGCTGGAGCTGGCTCTCCAACTTCTTCCTGTAGTCCTCCTTGCACTTCTTAGTCTGTGTTTTCAGTTGTTTTTGTGTGGTCTTCAGTTAGTCCCTGTCTCCATCCCTGAAAGCTTTCTTTTTGATGTTCAGCAGCTTTTTCAGGTCTCGGGTGATCGAGGGTTTGTTATTGGGGAAGCACCTCACTGTTCTTGTTGGAACGATGCTGTCCACACAGAAGTTTATGTAATCTGTCATACACTCAGTCATGGTGTTGATGTCATCTCCATGAGGTTCACAGAGGACATTCCAGTCTGTGGCCTCAAAGCACCCTCTCAGAGCATCTTCAGCCTCAGTAGACCAGGTTTTAATAGTCCTCCTAATGACTGGCTGCTGCTGAACGATGGGCTTGTAGGTGGAGGTGAGAAGAACCAGATTAGGATTTAATCTTCCTAAAGGAGGCAGGGCAGATACACATTCTTGATATTTGCCTAAAATAAGTCCAACATCTTATTTTCTCTGGTGGAGCAGCTGACAGACTGCTGGAAAGTTGGTAATGTAGCAGAGAGGGAGATGTTGAAGTCTCCAGAAATCGCCATGAATGAGTTTGACAGGCGGCAGACCGGATGCCGGCCTGCCAACTGGTGGCTCCCAGTTAGCTCCTTATTTGCTCTTGGTAAGGTCTCAGTCTGTCGCACAATGGTGGTTTTTAGTCGGCTAAAAGCAAGTCTAAGCACTGTCGTTTTTCAGTCAGCTGTTAATCATTCCTTTGCCCATTTTTGTCATTTCCAGGAGTGATGACACACGCGACGTGGCGAAGATGGCAGCGATGGGACACGACAAACTGGCTTCACTTTTAGCTCTTCACAAACCAATGGGTCATATGAGCAGAAGGTTCGTCTCCTTTTTTTACGGCCTCTGAGTCCAAGTCCCAACTCATCTGTCTCCACCTGTCTCACATCTCCCTCAACTACCTGCTAACGTTGATTCTGTCCCCTGACAGAATAGCTCATCAATCAAAGGAGGAAGGTTATACTCAGTAACTATCCTCACCATTATCAGTGAGTAAACAGTTTCTTTCTGACTTAAATGACTGAAATACCCATTGATGTCCTCCTGTATGTAAAAACAAAACCTGTCCATCCAGTCTTTTATTCAACCTGGTCGAGATAACCAGAGACAACATCTCCAGAAGAGAAGAGCAGCTGCAGATACAGAGATACTCTTTCTGATCAGTTTTTATCTGATCATCATTCTTCATCTCTGTTCTTTTTTTCCCTTTCTCCATGAAACACAAAATAGGATCAATGCTGCTCTGATATTCATGTCTCTGCTGTACTATAGATGCTTATTTTATTAACAAATGCCATATTGGGATGTATGTATGCTTGATATTAATATTTAGGAGCAGAGATTTGTGGTCTGCATTATCATGTATGAGCCAGTCTGAACCAGAAGGTCGGGGGGATCTTTTGTCCCAGTCTAGTTCTGCTACAGATCAATTTATTCAGATAAACACTTTGATTGTATTTGGTTTTCTCCCCAACTTTAGCTCAACACCTATTACTAACTGATAAATTTCCATTACAGAACTGGCTGACATCTTTCAACTTAACAAGAATTTCACATTAAGGTTTCATGTGGGCCTCAAAAAGAGGCAAAGTTTCTATCTGGAGCTGTCACTTTGCACTGACATCCCAGTCATACGGGGAACATCCATCACAGCTGAGGCAGACATATCAATTTCTGCTCTAATAGTGGCCTCAGCAGACCTGCTGCACTGCAGCTGGAAGACATGCCCACTTCTGCTCTCTCTTTTCTTTTTCTCCTTATGAATGAAAACTCATCCTGTCTCAGCCTTTGTATCAGTCTGCCCACCTCTTCCCTCTCCTTTTGTCTCTGGATATGAAACAGCTGAATCTAACAGGTTCTTCTGGTTTTTTGAGGTCATTTTGTGAAATGTGGGAAAACTTGAATTGGACTTCAAAGTCTAAAATGAAGGAAACAGGAAAGATCCTCCAAAGCAACATCGCTGCCTACATCTGCCTAAATATGTCTAAACCTGACCCAAATTTATTTTAATTAAGCAACAACTCTTTAAAAACTTTGTCAAGTGTTCTTTGTACAAGTTTCCATCCCCACTTTCATTTAGAGTAGGAGGACAGATAAACCGAGTTATCTGCACCTTTTCAGTTTTCAACTCCCATCCCGATTTTCAGAGAAATCATTTGTCTTTTTCTTCTTCTTTCTCAGCAGGTATTCCTGGCTAGAGTCCACAAAAATGGAGGTTTTTCTTCCTGGTCCTGGTTCTGATGAAGGTTTTCCTCCCTGGTTCTGGTTCTGATTAAGGTTTGCTTTTAATGTGTGTCGTGAATTGATTTTCAAACAAAGCTTAACTGCACTGAATTTAATTGTGTCTGCATGTAATCGGGTAAAACAAAGAGGTGTTTTCTCCATCATCGGACTTAGAGCCCTAACCCGCCATAATTCAGTAAACATATTTTTTTTCTTTGTACTGAAGAGGATGAATAAAAGTCTTGGCATGAGGAGTACCACGTGTTCAACAAACGTCCTACTGTCTCAGTTGTTTGCAAAATTCATGAATCCAAAAGAACTGCTGAAGACCACAAATTTAATCTTAACTTTGACATGATGTCATCACAACCTGCTTTCTGTCCACTCCATCAGTATCTGCAACCCAACAAAATCTTTGTTTTCCTAAAGTTTGCTGTCTATTTTTTCCAATAAATAGGGTTCCAGATAAACTATGCCTCAAGTTTAAACCTTTGTGATTTTTTTAATTGCGATTTGACTGTCATCTATGACTCTTTCATCCCAGTGTGTAATTGTGACAGTGTCACTTTGCCTCCGATTGATCATACGCCCTGGTTACTTGGCCACAGGGATATTCCTTTGGCTGACTGGTAAGTGCGCATGACTTTCACCCGGGAGTCTGTGGGATCGAATACCACCCAGGCCCAATCAGTGACCTCCAGTCTGTAGACGCCACGTACTCAGCCCTGCTTGGAACCTCAGCAGAGTAGGTACTGCAAAAGTATCTACTCAACCCGGGAAACTGCTAGTGGAAAACCCCACGACCCAAGTAGAGGTGAACCGAGTTGAGCTGAGTAGGTGCTAGTGGAAAAGAGGCTTTAAAGCAGTGGTGTCCAAAGTCGGTCCTAAAGGGTTGCTGTCCTGACGGTTTTCCATGCCTCCTTGCACCAGCAGAGCTGACTCAAATTAAATGAATCTAAAAGCCTATGAATTTGAGGCAGGATATTGGAGAAGGGAGACATGGAAAACCTGCAGGATTGTGGCCTTTGAGGATCAGAGCTGGACACCACTGCTTTAAAGGGATAGAACACCCACAGAATGATGTGCCTTCATTTTCTACTCACCCTCATGCTGAGCAAGACTGTGGAGCACTTTTTTAATATCTCAAATGCAGCCGGAGATTCGAGAGGTTTTTCGTTATCTGCCAACATTCATATAATGGGGGTTCACTGGTGCCTGGTCCACAAAAAGGTCCATAAAAGTCCACAAAAACTTGGCAATATTCCTCCAATGTAATCCAAATGTCCTGAGTGGGTAGCGTTCATACTCGAAACATCATTTAGTATATTTTTATTGCCTAAACAGTCGAACATCGCCCCTCCTATTTGTGTGTTCATGCGAGTTGACTACACTATAGCAAGTGCAAGTGTAGAAGAAGAAATAAGCTGTTTACATTGTGTTAAGAGCATCTGAGCTGCTGGCAAACACAAGAGGGGTTGGCTATTGATTTAAAACAAAGAAAGAAAGAACGCGCAATCTCGTCTGCCGCGGCTTCCGTAGTGTCGTCAACTCGCATGAACGCACAAATAGGAAGTGTGACGTTCTACTGTTTAGACTATTAAAATATACTAAGTGATGTCGTTTTGTGTGAAGTATGGACGATACCCACGCCAGACACTTGGATTACATTGGACGAGCAGTATGGACGAATGCAGAGTTTTTGTTGACTTTTATGGACCTTTTTCTGTTGAGCGCCGGTGACCTTAATTTTTGAAAGTTGGTGGATAATGAAAACCTCCCTGATCTCAGGCTGCGTTTGAGATATTAAAAAAGTGCTCCACAGTCTTGCTCAGCATGAGCGTGAGTAGAAATTGAAGGCACATCATTCTGTGGGTGTTGTATCCCTTTAAGTCTGGGACAATGAAAATCGTTTACCCAGCATTGATTGAAGTTTTCCGCTCTCAGCATCATAATTCAATCCTGCAGGCGTTCATAAAGACATGTAAAAACTTCTGCCTTCAACTGAGTGTGAATAAAACATAAAGAGACAAACGTGACCTCCAGCAAACAAACTGAAGAAGTTACAGTCTTAATCCACAGGAGATTGTAGAAGTGTGTCAATACCTGAATTGCAGCAGGTCACTGAAGCAATGAATTCCTTTAATAACCTGACCAGACTTTCCTCCAGTACCGAAATTCTCAGGAAATATCAGCAGTGACAGAGTCTGTTCAGGAAGCAGAGATCAGCTGAGGTCAGCAAGGACATTCTAACAACATTCTACTCCTCTTTCAGTGGAAGTGTAATGATATTCTCCATCATCTGCTGGTCTCACTCCATCAGCCTGCAGAACATGAACGCTTTTAAAGAGTGCTCCAGAATCATTGCACATCCTATCAGTGCCCTCTCCTCCTCAGGTGAACAGCAGACTGTGAAATCAGCTTCCAGGATTTTACTGGATCCCTAAAACATCTTGTTTTCTAAGCTTGACTGGCTCCAACAGATGAGAGGGCCTACTGCCGTCCGTCGGACTGTCCAGCCCCTCAACTCTCTTTTCACCAGTATCCTTCATTGAAGAGATTCAAATGATTGGTTAACTGATTGACATACCTGCTGCATGGTCATAATGAACTGTAAGGAGTCTGAGGTCACTAAAGAGAAATGCCTGTACACGAGCATGTTATAGATGCTTGGATGTAGCAGAGGGTGTCATGGTTAAATCAATCTGCTGAGAGATAAAAACCTGATTGATTCACAGATGAAAGCACCGTCCATCCAAGCCCCAGACATCACCATCCAGTTTCCAAGCAAAGACACAGGCCACCGCCATCGGCACGGTCCTTTCCCATCCTCGACCTGTGAAAAATGGGGGCAAGTCAAAGTTAATAATTAGATTAAAAGCCTGCCCTGGTGATGCTTTCTCTTTTGACACGTCCATTTTTCACGCTGGTGTGGCAAAATGTTTCCCTCAGAGAAATATTTTCAAGGATCAGACTGGAGTGCTTTGAGACATTATTGGGAGACGTCGGCATTTAAGAGCACTATACTAAATAAAAGAATATTGATTTTTCCCAAATGAATGCCTGGTCTCACCTTCAGGAGTGCATGAATTAGGTCCCAGTGTCATATAAGTTACTTGCAGCACAGGTGCATTAATACCTGCAGGAACACCAGACCAGGCACTTGAATGGGGTTGGTGGTCTCACCAGCCGACCCCCGCCCACCCTGTGGATGGACCGGGCGTGTTGTAATGCGATTGGTCTCACCAGCCATGCAAAGTTAACTTTTGTGTTATGACTTTGGAGATGAGACCAGCTGCAAAGATGGTGGAGGTTCCTTGACCTCTATTTTGCTTACAAAATTGCTGACTTTGACCCGCACTAGCTGGAGTGTGGTTTTATAGGTCCGCATGGGACTGGGCTTGTAAACAGAAGATGAGACAATAAATTCCTACTCTGTGAAACTGTCAAGTGATTCAGTTGCTGCTGTTGTGATGCTCCTGGATACACAAAAGCTGAGATATGACTCAGTGGAAAGAAAGAAGCCTGACATGCCCTGTGTCAGAAACTTTTCTCTTTAAAAGTTATTCCTGGCTCACATCCACAGCAGCTTCTCCAGACAACAGAGGTCATTCAAGACCAGCTGTCACTGCTCAGATTTCCATCTTTCTGCTTTGTTAAGTTCAACCACTATACAGATACTGCTCTTTGATACATGGATGGCCCCATAGGCAGATGCATAATTGATGCTAAGCTGGTAGTAAGATAATAGCTTTTTATAAGAATGCACTGAAACTTCTGCTGAATCCATTTAAACTTTCCCTTTTTTTGCTATTTTTGGACATTTGGACAGAAATATATACACTACTCACAGAAAATTAAGGATTGTTTTTCATATTATGTCAGAATGAAACTAAAATGCCCTAAAACCTTTTCAGGTGAACTGAATTAGACTTCCTCTAAACTTTTGAATGCACTTCAATGTTTAAATATTTATTGTCGATTATGCCATTTTCAAAAAAGATGATTAACAGAAAAAAAAAAAAAAATACAACATACAAGTCTGAACCATGACTTGGCCTCTAAATGTTCTGGTACAATGGCACTTTGTTTCTAAACAGTCCTCTTCATCATCCTGTTCACATTTAGACATCAAAAGACCAAGATGACACCACACAGAAGTTATTAGGACATTGTCATTTTTATGTCATGGGATAGCCACCGTTGTTAAGTATGTTTCAACAAATTAGGGTGAGTAAAGATGGAGGAATTACCACATCATGATTCCAGTTAAATGTCCAACATTCATGATATAAAATCAGTGAGGTATGAACTTTTTACCTTTTCTTGAAATTGCAAATGAAAGTTGAATATCCGCTGCTTAAGGAGCTAATCTTTGTTAGCTCCTGTTAGTTTAGAGTTAGCTCGGTTAGCATTTAGCCGAGAGTATGTTGGCTGTCAATCATTTGCCCTGAGGCTGAGCTTTGCCCATTTTTGTATTTTCTGGGAGTGACGACACACGCAACACGGCGAAAATGGTGATGGTGGGAATGCTTTGGGTGAGGTAGCGGGAGGTTTGTCCCCTTTTTTACAGTTTCTGGTATCATCACTAGGGATGTCCCGAAACCGATGCTAGTATTGATACTCACTCTGATACTGGGCTATTTTGCTGTACTCGTACTCATCAAATAATCACTCATGACAGCACCCGCAACCAGACATCACGGTGTTTACGCCGCCATGCTGGCAGCAACCTATTCTTTAATATGAGCAGCAGCTTTGAGTTTACGTCTCATTTAAAATCAGAGGACGTTTTCAGTACATGAGAATAGATTAAATATATCTGACCTGCATCATGTTCCTTGGATACTTTTCATAACAGTGGCAGCAGTCGGAGCTTCTTTCCCCCTCCTTCCCACCAGAGCTGCGGTACCCCAACATTCACTTTGGAACATATTATTCAGGATTTAGTTTTTGGGGGTAAGTTTTCTGCTAATTATGTTTCTATGCTATCCAGGTACATTTTTGTTGAGCTGGTAAAATTATGTAAAAAAAAAAAAAAAAAAGTAACATTATGGCAATGCATAGCTAAAATACAGCAAACTGCAGCTGCATCAGGCTGTTTAAAAGCTTAAGCATCTTGTAAGCTTTTATTTCTGCTCTTGAGAAGTAGGACTGTCATTTGGCGATTTAGTTAAATGTTGTGGTAGGGCAGCAGTATGCCGACATCACACCTGAGCATGCAGAGATGCATCTCTTTATTGTTTTAAAAACAAAACAAAAAAGAGAGAAAGAAAGGAAATGCCTCTTACTTTTCCCGGATTAATTACTTGGATCGGTACTTGGTATCGGCAAGTACTGAAACGCTAGTACTTGTACTTGGTCAGCAAAAAGTGGCACCGGGAGGTCCCTACTCACCACCATCCCTAACAGGTTTAAATGAGCTGTCTGAATATTTTTCCTCAGCAGCGGTTTAACCAGGGGAAAAATAGAAGAAAAGCTTAATATTGTTATTTTTTAGATGACAGCTCTTTGTCATGAACTTGAATGCGAGACATTCCGGAGACCTGTGATCAGGAACACGGCGATAGCCACTAGTTCTGGCAGCAAATGACAGTAATTCATATTGACTGTGTGGCTGTGTTGCAACACCCGCCAAGCCTTGGACGTGCAGCTGTGGAGTGGCTGAAGCTGGAAGAGCAGCAGCAAAGACCCCCACTCAGAACAAACGTGACTCTGATTGAGTCTGACGTGGCTGGACTTCATGGCCTTGCATCAGCAGGTTAAATAGAAGGCTGAGATTAGATAGCAGCTGAATGGAAAACCAGGAGTCGGCTGCTCAGGTGGCCCTCATTTCTGCTCCCACCTGGAAAATAGACCTTGGGAGTTCTGTGTGAAGCTAAACGAGGAGAGTAACTCCCAGTACAACCTACTAGAGTGAGAACAGATATTCAGCTCTACTCACGTCTTTGAGCTGAAAATATCTAAAAATAAAAATTAAAAAAAAGATGCATCAACTTTACTGCATGAGTGAATCTGAGGAGTGTGTCTTCCATCCATCCATAGCTGCTTTTTCCAGTGGGTTACAGGGGCTGGAGCCTATCCCAGCAGCTGCTAGGTGCCAACACAGATGCCCCGACTCCAAATTATTCCCTTTAACTCTTGAAGACTGGCTGAAGAGCTGCAAATCAATGTTTGAAAGCCTGCAGCTAGCAACCACACAAGACAGAGCAATACTTCTGTCTGCATATAAATCCAGAGGAATTACACCTGCATACCACCTACGTTCACCATGTCCCAGAGCTCTGTCTCTTTCATTTGCTGAGTCATCAGAACAGCAGTAAAAGTGCTCATTAAAACAGCATTGTTATCTGAACGGCGGGTGCTTTATGGATCTGATGTGGTGTTCATAGCCTTTTCCAGGTTGGACCTCACATTGTAAACATTATGTATCCCATTATTTTCTTCCATGTGAATGATAGAAACAACAGGAAGTCATGTCAATTTACCCGGGAGTTGCAGTTTTTTGTGGTAATAACTTGTTTTAATTTGGGGTAACCCTGACACTCTCAGCCTCGTTTTACTTCTTTCTCCTGTAATAAAAACACTTTGGGCCAGATCTATCAATAAAAATGTGAGCTAGCTCATTGCACAAGCAAAAGAAAAAAGCACAAATTGACCTGTGGCTAAACTACGCCCCCAAATGCGATGAGCCAATCACAGCGCCCACAGCTAACCTAATACGCTGCTTGAACGTCCATTGAAGTGCATTGAAGTTAGTCTGTTTTTGTTTTTATGTGTCTTTGTGTTTTTTTACGTAGTTTAAAATTATCAAACGGTGTGCATGCGGTACATGCAACTCTGACACAAGGTATTCTGAGAGTCTGGGCGACAGGGTGTATTTTTTGGCCTTTCCCAAACCACATCTCAAATGAGAAAGGTGTCTGCTTTAGATAAAGTTATGTGGCAGACCACAATATCAACTGAACGTGGCTAAAATTAACAAGAATGTCTACATCTGTTCTAAGGTAAGGCAACATCGTATTTCAAGCAACAAATTGTTGCTTTGCTGGAAAGAAATATGAAGTTATCTTTAACATCCCTAACATTAGTTTAAGTTAGCTAACGCGAGCCAAATGTGCTAGTTTTTGTACTTTGGTAATGGTACATAAGAGGTCAGCTATAGCTCTGGTGTAGTATAGGTGTCGTGTAGTAACGTTAGTAACGACACGCTTCTTGCTTCCAAGCTGCAGCCAGACTCCACTCCGCTCCCGTGGCTGTTTAATCAGTTTTTTGCAGATTAACACATTTTGGCACAACAACGGCAGCCATGAAGTAGTTTGTGCAAGAAACTGAGGGAGCGCACACGAGTCGCATTCCAGAGACTTCACTGGCTTAATTTTGACTCGCAGTTTCAGACTCATGAACAATTTTTTAAATAATAATTTATTTATCTTGTCATGGCTCTCTGTCTGATCCCACGTCTGCTGTCCGTGTTGACAGCTGACATCTCCCGAAACGTCACATAGTGCCTGTTACCGAATGTCGATTGTTTGTCCAAGTGAGTGTAGGGGGCGTGGCTTAGCCATAGGTCAAATGATCTACAGTGTTCAAACAGTGTTCAAAAAGAGATGTGTCTTTCAAAAGTGCTAAATAGCACATCTTATCCAAAATAGTAGGTTCAGAGTTTTGCAGATTGCAGGTTGTTTGTGTCTAGGTAGTGACCTGCTTTTCTCAGCTGCACTGCAGCAGCACACATCGGGAGGGGGGGGGATTGTAGAGTGTAGAGAAAGCCCCAATTACTAATAGAGTTAACTCTGAACTCACAGGACAATAGAACTCATTTGTTCGTTCAGATAATGCAGATAATGTCTTATAGAGAGGCTGCCCCATCTTTCACTGCAAAAACTCAAATCTTACCAAGTATATTTTCAAATTACTAGTCAAAATATCTCATCACACACTCCTGTATCAAAACTGCGGATGTAGCGTCATTTGATGTCACGTCCGCAGGGCAGCGCGGGAAATTTGGACACCGAATTGCAGCGCATTTTGCAGCACACAGCCTGGTCAAGGCAACAGAGAGAAACGTGGGTGGAAACGTTGTCTTTGGTATTTAGCGCTTCATCACCTAGTATGAAAAAATGGACATGCATGTCTGTTTGTTTTTTAAATTCCTGCTTCTAGTCCCTTTAAAGAGAACATTGCAGTAAGATATAGGAAGTTGTTTTAAGACAATGCATCTCATTTCAAAAAATCTTATCAAGGAAATTTTGCTTGTTCCATTGGCAGGTTTTTTTTTTGCTTATTGCTTATTTGCTTACACGCAAAAGTAAATAAATAAATTTATTTTAAGAGTGGCCAAGAGTTTTTCACTTGAAATAAGCAAAAAAAAGTCTGCCAATGGAACAAGCAAAATTTCCTTTATTTTGACAAAAAATTAGAAAAATATACTTTGTAAGATTTTAGTTTTTGCAGTGTTCCTATTATATGGATGTATGCCATGTATGATACAGAAATTTTACAGGTGAGTAAATGCACATAGAAATTCCTAGAAATAAGGTTCAGGTTAAAAAAACAGAACGTTTTCCTTTATATTAAGAGCCGTACCGGAGTCGAAAGAGCCGGCTTCTGTTTGGGAGCCGAGCCAAAAGAGCCTTCTCACTGAAAAGCGCTGACTTCCCATCACCGATGAAACGCCCTGGGATTCCCCAGATGAACCGCAACGAGTGTCTGCCTTTAAGTATTTCGTACACTCAGATTTGATTGGACCTTTGTGAATAATTAAGTTTCATGTTCACGCTATCCTTAAGCAAATTAAACATTGTTATTGTTATTTTTGTTGTTGTATATAAAAATGAGATTCAATAAAAAACCACGTTATTCAAAAAACCAAACAATAAATTTTGTGTTTTATCCAACTTCTTTACACCTACACTTTCAACGAGATTCAGCAATGACATGTCTGTATTTGGGGAAATATGTGTAAAATAAACTGCTGGGTTTTTTTTTTTTTTGCTGTTGTCGTTTACTGCACTTTTAAAAAAATCTATTTAGTTAGTAAGAATATCATTCATATATTTTCAAACTATGGAAGAAAAATATTTGTAGTGATATATGACAAAGGGAAACATTTCTAAAATTATGCTGTATTATGCAAAAATGTGAACATATGGTCTGATGGACTTGTTCTAGTGTAGATTTTAAAGGACTGAGATGTGTTAACTTACTTTGGCTCTTGTCATTTTAAAGGTTGCAATATTACTGGTATGCAGAATCAGTGACTGATGGTAAATGAACTTTTCCTGGATTTGGAGTTAATGGGGCAAATTTCCCCTGCTGTACATCAGTGCTTCTTTAAACATTGTCATCTTTTCTTTTCCTATCTTTCTTCATTTTTCTCTCTTTGTATAGTTTTGCTTTAAGTTGTTTGTATTCGATTCTTCAGCTTGTTTGCGTCTATATATTTCATTTACAAAGAAACTTGATTATTGTCACCATCCACTGTGCCATCCTTAGATTTCCCTCAGAGGAAATCTTGCAATGTTTTTTTGCAGCATCGCTTTTTAAATCAAACCACTGTGGACAAGAACAAAGAAATGAAACTTACCTGATATGAAATATTAGAAGGGCACTGGAAACATTCCCCACACCAACACACATGGTTTGGAAACTGAATTTCTCTGAAACGACAGAATTTGTAATATCAACACGCCCAGTAGCTGATTTATGTTTGTAACTGGCCAGATGTTTTTCCTGGATGGATCTTGGGCATGGTGACAAATCTGCAACATTCTTTGTGTGGCAGGCTATGCATCACATAAATCTATATTGATAGTCAAAAGGAAGGATAAAAAGGGTGTGCATGATTTCTGTACAACATGCTGTATGATAATGTGTTCATAGTTGTAAACAAGCCGGCTGGAATGTGAGTTTAAAAGCCCATCTTACATTTTCAGTCAGGTTTTCCTGTAAAACATTCATAGGACTGCACTCAGTTGCTCACCTAAAAAAAAGGGTTGCAAATATGAAAAAGATAAGAAAGAAATTCAATCTCTGGCTCATTTTATAAAGCCCCATGTTTATGATGATGCATTCAGCAGCTCAAACCGTGGAAACAATACAGCAGCAGCAGCAGCTACAGTTCACCATCACAGTCCTGTCAGGATGCCTCAGGTGTAGTTCCCCCCTCATCCACTAGGGTCTGCCTCCAAAGCAGAGCAAATCCTCTTAAACTCCCATGTTAAAAAGGCCAACTTCATAGTTTACAGCCTGGTTCAAAAACTCATTTCAGGTTTTAAAGGTCAAGTTTAGTTTCATGTCAACTGTGAGGGGGGTGAATTTTCTTTATAACTCATCCATTTAAATGTTTAATGTTGAAATGACACATAATTAAACATGTGTCCTTTGACTGACAGGCATCAGATTGGCTAGCACCAAAGGCTAGTGGTTATCTCCCTCCCACAGCCTGGGTAGGACGTTTTACAAACGGCATCGGCTGAACTTGGCTCCGACAGTGGCCGATGGCTGCAGCTTCTTCCCTGTGCTGCTCTCTGATCACTAAGGGGCGGGGCTGCTCTTCACACAGAGAGAGCGGGGGTGGAGGTGAGCGCAGGCAGCAGAGGGAGGAGAAAAGTCGTCCAGGTGGAGAATATAACTAGTGCAACATCAGTCAGTGCAATGCAACCTTCACGAGTTGAAACTCAACCAACAAAACCTCCTTGGCAGAGGAAATAAGTAGCCTACTGGTTGTTCAACAAGCCTAAACGTGAATCTTATTTCAGCATAAATAACGACCGGCATGTTTTACACCACAGTGCTTGTTAAGCTAACAACAACCAGCTAGTAAAGAACACACTAAATGAAAGCTGTCTGCAGCTGCTTTCAGACTTTCATGGCAGGATATGCTGTAAAGTCCACCCGCTATTTAACCACAGATGTCTTTATGAACATGCCGCTTCCTCTGAGACAAGTCCGCTTCAGCTCCGAGGTGAAAGGGTTTGTCTGAATGTAAACCGAACAAAAGACCAAGTCTTCTCATTTTTTAAGGCTATTATCTGTCATGTGGGTGCCACGCTGCAGCGTCATGTTTAATCACCTCCACCGTCACTCCTGGTTCTTTGTTGAACCGGTCCAGGTCTAGTTAGTCCTAGTTTTGTTAGTTTGCCCCGTTCAGGTCTTGCAGGTTTGATTCCGCCACACAAATCAGTCCTGGAACCACTTTTCATGTATTTTACCACTTCTAAAACCAGCCAACAATCAGCCAACCACGACGGGATCCCACCAATATCACATCTATGAGGGATTTTCCAGCAGCTGCTGCAGCATCATTTCAACATCGGATATTTTCCGTGAAAACACGTCTGATTGATGTGACCTTAGTTTGTCATGAATCTTAAAATTTGTCAAATTCTTGTAAACTTCAGAGACAAACCAGCCCCCCCAGATTTCTTAATTAAGAACAGGACTGTTTAAAATGGATAAAATAGAGATCAAATCCGAATATACCGTCCCCTACAGCTGGTAAGTGGTTACAGCCTCACTGTGGGAGGATGAGAGAACCACAGTTCAACTTCCTTCACTATATGCCTTATTTAACAAGTTTTTTTGTGAATATTATTTTTCATGGCATAGAGTGCCATCACTCACATAAATGTGAAGGACCTCTTAATTTTCTTGTAGCGATATGTTTTTGTTTCTAAAACATCTATTAATATATGTTTATCCATCAGCTATATATACAACAGTGTTGAATTTTTTTCGCATTTGGGGGGGGGGGGGGGGGGGGGTTATCGGCTAATCGACTATCGGCTTTTTCCTGCTCCAAACTAGCGTTATTATATCAGCCTTTAAAAATCCACTATTGATCGACCTCTAACATAATGTTTGTGTGATTTAAAGTCAAGTCACATTTATTTATAGAGCACATTTAAAAACAACCTTAGTTGACCAAAGTGCTTTACAGAATAAAAGAATATAACCAGAAATAAAACAGAGTAAATGCACCAGCACATAAACACATCAAACCAAAAATATAAATGTGACACATTATTATTGAGGATAATATTATTTTTTTCAGTACTACAATGGCATTATGGGCCCCTCTGGGCCCCCCAGAATCATTTTCCTTTTCCCCCCTTTCTGGTGCCCATGCTCACAGTCCCTTTCTCAGCTCCACCTCTCCGCCCATTTTTGTATTTTCTGGGAGTGACAAGATGCGCAAAAATGGTGATGGTGGGAACCAACTAATGAGCTTCAATTTTGCTCTTCAGAAACCTGACGATGTCAGGAGGGTTTGTCCAGTAATTAAGCAGTCTATGATTCAGGTGCATTCAGGTGTATTCAGCTGCATTTAGGTGCATCCCATTTCAACCCCAGCCTAATAAAACAAGTGTCAGAAAATAGACCCAAGAACTAAACATATCAGTTTAGCTGCTTTGCTTTGGGTCATGAGCTCAGATCAGTTTAGTCATTGTGAAACTTAAAAGCCTAAGATAAATTAAACTGGGGGGTCATGTGCAAAACAGAGCTAAAACAGACATCCATCACTCGTTAGAGGATCCAGGGCTGTTCCAGTTACATCATTAGTCACCATCATTAAGTCTCAACCAGATTGCAGCTTGTTGTTTCTTTGTGTTCTTTTGTGTGGAGACAGCGTATGAGACAGAACATGCATGTGTGACGAATGCAGCAGCTTCATCACGGCTATGTGGAACAAAAGAGGACAGAGGAAACGACTCAGAGACAAATTCTCTACACAATATTCTCTCTCTACCTCAGACGTGTCCATCAAGTTGCAGTTGTGGATGAAATTATTGCGGCAGCTACAGATTTATATTATGATGCTGTATGTCAAGCAGAGCCGGTGTTCTGTGGAAATGTACTACCATGCTGAAACATCCTGCTGCTGGCTGAATTTGCAGATATATTTGTGGATCTTTGCCACCCAATCACAACAGAATACTGCACACACTTCATGCAGTTCACAGTTTTGTGCTATAAAAAAGAATGCTGGTTACTTTGAAGATCATTAATCCACACGTATGTGTTTTAGGAAATAATGTCACGGATGTTCAAAAACCAAACTGCAAATAAGTGCATGCTTGATGTAAATGACCCCATCAAAGTGTGTTGTCAAGTATTTCTGCAGGTGGGATTATTAAAATAATGAATGTCTCTATTCGAATATGAAGATGAAATATGAAAATATATAAAAGTTATTTATTTATTTCATAATGCAAAAGTCATACAGTAACATGAAGGTCAAACACAGAGTTAATGGAATCTGGTATTTATAGGCATGTCATCAACCCCATGCATGTGCAGAAACCAGAGGTAGGACGTCCCAATGGATTGCATGAGGCCTGCCATTAAGCAAGGCCCTGTTGGAGACCCCCCAAGGATACTTCAAATGTCAAGATATTAGGGTTGGGTGATAATGGCCAAAAATCATAATCACGATTATTGAGCAGTTCACCTCGTTAACAATAAATGGACGATAACTCGTTACAGACTTAATGGGGTGGAGTCACGTGACTACAGACGGTACATGGAGCTCAGAAAAATGAACACAGCCTACCAATAAAACAGCCAAAACAGACATGTGACTTCTTGTTTGGCGGATACATAAAACGGTTCCTCAATAAACACTGAGTCGATATTTTGGACGTTAATGAGAAGTACTGTGAAACTGAAAGACAAACATACAAATGTACACATAAATTAATGAATAATTCAATGAATTACTGTTGATTTATTAATTATTAAATTGATTAATTTAAATGAGTTAGATTCTTATTTACATATGAGGAAATATTCCTGATATTTCTTTGTGAATTATTTCTATGATGGTACAGGATAGGCAAAAACAAGCCTTGGTGCTTCAGCCTATTCCTTTTTCGGTTGCTGTCTGATAAATTATTGTTCAAACAAAAAAAAAAAAAAAAGGAAGGATATATACATATGTATGTATATGGTTTTTTTTTTTTAATTTATTATTTCTTGTTTTAAACTGAAATAAAAGTATTCATTCATTCATATTACTTAGTGTCCATGAAAAACAGTGCTGAGTTTCCCACTAATTGCCAGGGGTGGAGCTACGAGGGTGGAAATTTTCCTTCAATACTGGCCATATTTCAGAGTTTGCTCCCAGTAAGAATGACAGAATGACGCACAACAGTTCTGATGTTGACACATCTGTCCAGCTGAATATTAAGTATTACGGTTTTGTCGGGGAAAATGGAGGAGAGCTTTTCAGCCTTTTATTTTGTTTGCACTTATCAACAGGCCTTAAGTGCACAGCAACACTTCACGCAACATCCAAACACTGAAACACACTGCAGTATGTTCGGCTGTTGTTACCTAGTGAACATGAATATAAGGTGCTATTACAGCTTTGCTTTTCACTGGAACAACAAACACATCAGACCATTTTCTGAGATCTGGTGAGTTTGTTTCTGCTCGGCATGCAGACTACGAGGTGATAGCTTTGTGTTGCTGTAGCAATGCAGGTGTCATTGCTTCTCCAACACCTTCATGACATCTTTCCTCCCCACATGCATACATGCACACTTACACACATCTGCACACACATACATGCCCACACATGCATTGCAGCTTTTTTTTTTTTATTTGAATATCTATCAGACAGACTTTATGAATGACTATACCTTATCTTAAACACTATCATGTCCTCTCACCATCCATCATCATCCTGCAGTATTTAGATGGCCATCATGGCCGTAATGTGTGAACATGTCGATGTCCTCCTGGGCTTAGGCCATCATGTACTGCATGTGCTGATCTTGTCCTCTATCAGAAGTCAGGATAGTTGTTTTCTACTGTACATAATATTCACTTCATCCTGCTGCAACATCCCACGCTGCTGTCAGAAAGCTGCTGCTTAAAATAGGATTTATTTTCCCAAACACTGACAAACGTGTTTTACCAGCCGGTCTGCAAACAACCTATACTTAAAACTAAGCATTTTTATCTCATATTAAAAACTGTTTTTTCTCCATTTTTCTCTATAAAAAGCTTTTAGGGCTCTAAAATAATTATTGTCATATGATGGTTAAAAATCTTTTTGGGGGGTTTAAATGGAAACTTGCTGTCCAGTCCAGCTGCTAATGAATGATGGAAATCATTCCAAATTGTTGGAAATAACAATAACGGTACCAAATATCGGTACCCTGGTATTTTTAAGGTTAGGAACCGGTACCAAATGATACCGGTACATGGTATACATCCCTAAAACTGTCACCATATACAACTTTCAACTTCTCTCACACTGACGTGACAAACAGAGCTAGAGATGAACCTTTTATTCTCCAGCCACTGAGGCCAGCATTTTACCAACCAATCAGGCTCCACTGGCCAACCAATCCAGTTCTACTGACCAGTCAATCAGATTCCACTGAAGAACCAATTAAGTTCTACTGGCCAGCCAATTAGGTTCCACTGTTTCAAGGTAGAAAGTATCTTACTTACCAGTTATTAACCAGGTTGATGGAACCAATGAATAGGGTTGATGTGAACCAGAAAAAAGTGTTGATGGGAACCAGTGAATGTGGTTGATGGAAACCAGCCAATAGGGTTGATGGGAACCACTGAATAGTGTTGATGGAACCAGTGAATGTAGCTGATGGGAACCAGCCAAAAGGGTTGATGGGAACCACTGAATAGTGTTGACGAGAACCTGCAAATAGTGTTGATGGGAACCAGTAAATAGTATTGATGGGAACCAGTGAACGGGGTTGAACGGAACCAGCAAAGAGTGTTGATAGGAACCATAGCGATGGAGGCCCATCTCCTTTACATGAGGAGGTCTTTATTTAAAAGACCAGTGATTTAGTTTCAGCCTGAGCTTCTATCTGAACTGGATTTAGGTGTGAATGTCTTGAAAAACAGGTAATATTAACATTTTAACACAACACAGTAAACAAATCAAATACAGTCTAAGACTTGCAGACAATGCAGATAAAGTTAAAGATGTCTTTAATTTTACAGAATCTCCTTTTAGTTTTTATAGTTTCATTTAAAAGCAATGATTTATGTTTTCTCTCATTTCTTCCATTTATTCCAACGTGAAAGCAGCCCAATGTGTGAACCTGGTCTGTATCACTACACTGACTTCCAATTTTCTTCTTTTACATAATGTTATGAGCTGTCCTCCTCGCATATGATTGGCCGGATGCTTTGCGCATCAAACCTGCATCCCTCCCCTGCCTGCTGAGCAGAAGAGGCTGTGAAACCATCTCTTCCCTTTGGCTCTTCTCATTCACTTCAAAGATGCATCACTAATTTATCACCCTGCAAAGTGGTGGGACGTTTTTTTTTTTATTAATACCCGTCAGAATGGATTTTTACCTGCATTTGGTGAGTTGACAGGTGTTAATTTAGAGGCCCGGCTAAAACACGGAGTCTCCTCATGATTTCTGTCAGTGAGGTTTGCAAAGAACAGAAATAAACTCAGTAAACGCAGCTCAGACCGCAGGCTGGAGAAAATACTTCTTTTCATGTACTCCAGTCAGTCAAAATGGAAGTCAGAACCAAATATATTCCAGTTTTCCTACCACTGTCAGCTCTACAAACATTTAGGTAGACAAAACAAACGAACAAAAACTCTCAAACATTTATTTTTTTATGTGAAAAAAAAAAAAGTGTTTTTTTTCTGTTTTTTATCTTTTTCTTTTTTTTTTTTTAATCCACAAACCAAAAACTTTTAAAAATTAAGTTAAAGTGTGTGAAGAAGAAAACTTTAATTGTTTTTTTATTTTTGTTTTTGTGGTGTGGTCTGTTTCCTTGGGTTTTACCCCCCTTTCGTAAAATCAGAAATTTAAATAATTATAGCCTTTGCCCTTCCCATACTAACCCCTTCCAAGCTTAGTTAGGATGGGAAAGGAAATCAAAATTTTATATTTATTTTATGGAAAACGAAGAAAATAGAAAGAAGAACAAACAAAAAGTTCTCTTTAAATCTAAACCTACTTTTATTTTTTTTAGGGGTATAGGATCTTCTCTCCTCCCTTTCATTAAACACTCCAGCCCCACTTCCGCCCGCTCTATTTCCTTTTAAAATAGAAAAAACACCAACCCAACTAAAATTTTACATTCCAGATAATGATAAAAGAAAAAAGGGAAAAAAAGAATCAAATCCCGGGTAAGGCGCAAATTTAAAAAAAAAACACATTTTTTTTTCCGGTGGGAAACCGGCAATTCCCCCATCTAATTTGCCAGCTTGTTTACTTACTTCTTAACTTTGTCTTAAAACAAAAAAACATCTAAAAATCAGGTTTGTACCTCCCCCTTTCCAGAAAAACAGGGGAGGCCAAAAAGGGAAGCCGTTTCCAAATTTTTTTTTTTTCCACCCCCCAAAGTTATGCACGTCATCAAGTGGCTAATGCTAACCTGCTAACAGTAGTCCGCCAGCTACTCCTCTGTTAAACTTTGTAAATCGAATAAACGCCAATGCCAAGTTTTCATTCCAGACTGAAGTGATGCTAAGGAAGAAGTGGATCAAAACGACCGATTCGCCGCAGTGGAGGACCGAACTTTATAATAAAACGATACACGTTTGTTTGTGGCCGGCAGACTGCGCAGTCGTGTTAGCAGGTTAGCATTAGCCACCTCGATAACGTGCCTAACTTTGTGCGGCTGAAAACACACAAGCATCTGAAAGCGTCTCCTTTCTTGGCAGTCCCCAGTTGTTCCACTGGAAACGGGGAGGTACAGACCCGATTTTCAGATGTTTTTGTGTTTTAAGACGCACAATGTTAAGCACGTCAGTAAACGCTAGCTGGCTAATGCTAGCATGCTGTGAAGTGCCGGTGTTGTGCCCCACCGGCGACAAACAAACGTGTGTTTTATTATAAAGTTCGGCCCTTCACCGCGGCGAATCGATCGCTTTGCTCCACTTCTTCCTTAGTATCATTTCAGTCTAGAATGAAAACTTGAGTATGTTTGGAGTTTATCCAATTTAAACAGTATAACAGAGCAGGAACGGCTGTCATTAACATGGCCCGGAAGAGGAAGTGCCCAAAATCCGGGAACTTCCGGTAAGCGTGATAATCCCCTATTGTGGTTTCAACTAAAATTCAGTGCTCTGAAAATACCCAGATGCTGCCCTAAAACCAGTCAAAAATTCAGTGCAGAACAAAGCACACTCGCACTAAACAGACGCCATCTTGCTGATGTAGCGGAAGACGCGGGACTTTTGAACTGTTTTCAGAGCTGAATGATGGTGGAGAACAAAGCTGTGGTGACCCCTGCTGCAGCGGTGGCTGTATTGTACTGATGTAAGTAACATTGATTAAATCATTCAGATATCATTACGAATGTATATGTAGCATGCTACCAAGCTGTTCCCTCCCTGATGACAGTTTTGATCTGGTCGTGTGTTTAAGGCCGCGGTTATACTAGCTCAGTAGAGTTAGCTCATGTTAGCGGTCAATGTTAGTCCATCACTTCCGATAAGTGCAGAGCTCTGTTTGGGTCAGCATTTAGCAACAATAGTGTGCACAATAGATGAAGTACATGGTGCGCACTATGCACTGAATTCTTGTGCACTTGGGTAAGTGCATGGTTTGGGACACGGCTATGGAGTTATCAGATTCTTCTGACTCCGACAGTTGCAACATACCGGTTTGGATGAAGATGTTTTTTCCCCCTGAATCCTGGACCCAATTTATGAGTGAGTTTTACTTTGAATCACAATTACTTTTGTTGATTACCTTTGAGATAACATGCTAGTTAACATGCAAGTTGACATGCTAGTTATTTAGCTTTTTATATGAATACAGTAGATAAACACTAAACCAAGGCAATTTATAATTCTGTTGAATACATTCTTGTCATATTTTAACTCTATTTGTCTCTTCTGGCCTAATGTGGATAATTCATAACGTATTAAGTGCTATATTATAGTTATTGTCTTCTTTCAAAGTTTGCTGCCAAATTGAGCCAAACTAATTGGTTCGCCTGGTGAAAGCCTAGTCCACAGAGCTGAAGCCGGTTTAGGTGTGAAACCGATAGCAGAAATCCGGGGAAAGGTTTCACGATCTCCATGAAACTGCTGTAGCACATCATACAAGGCTGTGGGTGGCGTTATGATGAAGTGTAACACTCCAAACCTAGAACAAGACACAGCGCATGCGCAAATAAAGACTCACCGCGTGTCGCTGGAAATCAACAAAGAACACGCGTTGTCACACCCCCACACCCCCTCCCCTTCATTGCGCGGTTACGCCGTCCCCATGAAACACAAATCCGTCGAGGTTTCAAACCTTTCCACCTTGGAACCCGGTTTCAGAGATGACCGGTTTCAGGAGGTTAATCCCTGGTTTCGTGAGGATGATAGGGCAGATTTCTAAAATTTTGGGGTGGTTTTGCTGCAATTCAGCGCTGTGTGAACGGCCCCGAAGTCTTGGCTAAAATTTTGAGGAATCTTTTCCTTTTGTTCAAACTCTATCAAAGTTAGTATATTTGTAGCCAAGGAGTAGCTAAAGGAAATTGTAAAAATCAACCAGCGAGCATAGAAATTTCACAATTAATAATATATTGATATAAAAATATTATTTAAATGAATGTTTTTTTTTATAACATTTTTTTTTACATTATATCAATATAAAAATATTCATATAAAGATGGAAGGATTTTTATATCGGTGGGTAAGCTTTCATTTTTAAAAATAAACCCTGTAAAATCTGTATTTTTCTCCCTGACCATTTGAATCTTGGGAATTTTGATTGGCTGACACCTCAAGGAAACTATTAGCATCACTGGGTCATTAACAGCTCTGGTAAACATAACATATAAAGCATTTATCAAGCTTTGCTTGTAATTCTCAAACTTACAGTTTTCCGATGGTCCCTTGTGAGCAGCTGTGATGTCATCAGATGGGACGATGATCCATCTCAGGCTCGTCCTTTTTCACCCCTACCAGATAAGCAAGAAAGATAGAATGATGTGATGGCTCAAATGAAGGTTCCTCTACCTCAGACACTTCTATTCTTCTTCTATTGTTTTTATTAAAGCTGCAAGTTCACCAAAATATGAAACTGTCTGATGAGCTGTTTCTCAGACAGATTGTATGTCAACACAACTACAGTAAACTAAAAAAAAATAAAACTGGCTGAAAGAGAAAGCAAACGACTGTTCATGCTGATATTCACTGGTAGATTAGTATGACACACATTTCTCATGTAAATCAGCTCATTTGCATGATATCTAAATGAATGCCAGTTTCACCATCTGTCATCTCTCACACTTCCATCAATCCATAAAATTGGATTTCAAGTGGAAAAAATTCCATCAGTTTAAAAAAAATCCAAGCAAGAGTGAAAAATGTTTCCTTCTATAAAACACTTTAAATAGATCTAGAGCAGTCATTCCCAAAGTTTGGGCTGCCGCCCCCTAGTGGGCCGTGATGGTACTCCAGGTGGGCCTTGAGAGGTCATTAAAGTATACAGTTGATTAATCTTTGCAACATGTTTTTTATTGTGAAATATTGATTGCACAATTTTCAAAAATATTTAGCAGTAATAACACATCAATAGCTCATCAGTGGAGGTGATAATGCACTTCTTTATCCTAACTGTATTTATAATTTTGTCTGTTTACCTTTTCAGTGAAGTGGAGGAGTTTGGTCAAAAAATTGAAAAGTAATGATCAAAAAAAAGGGTTGCTGGTCAAATAGAGGTAATGCTGTTACAGTCAGTATAATACTGAAGTTGCTGTTCAGAATATTTCAGTGCAGATGTTGATGATATTGATGTTAAGGAAGTGTTTCTGTTCCCTGCCCTGTGATGTTTTCTGTCTTTTCTCTGCAGATCTTCCCGTTGTGTGGTCATGACCTGTAATAAAACATTTCAAACTGTTTCTGTGTTTCAGTCTTGTCTGAAATTCACACATTAAAACAAATAGAAGACCATAAACCAGACATTTATATGTTTCACTGGGTTTGATCAGTACAGTAAAAGTATTTGAGCTGCCAGATGTAGGTCTGACAAATATTGTGAAAATATATACAGGTATATATACTGTATATTAGGACTGAACCATGAAAACCAACCAGCAACAATAATAATGCAGTGTCAGGCACAATCAACCAAGCATTATTTAAGTTCAGCTTTTAGAAAGTGTACTCAAAGGTTTGAGGTCCACAACACTGTTCTTTTACATTTTGCTTTTAATTTTTATTTATTTATTTGTTTTAAGGCATTACTTTATTGATTCCTAAAGGGAAATTTATTTGTCTCGCAGCTCAATTGTGGCAGAATCAAAAATCCTAATAACAATGGATTTTCTGAATCTCTCCATCCTGCATTAAAGAGAGAAGCCATCCACCACGACCATGTTTAGATCCATCAAGGTGTCATAAAGTGAAATGAGATTGTCCAATATCTTCAGTGTCCAGGATCCAAACCTGGTCTGGATCCTACTAAGATCCAAATTTGTGTGTAGTAATTTGCCCAAGCAATGTAGAATTTTGCGCAAGGGGCTGAACCACGGTTTGCAGGCGATTTACAAAGAATGGACACGCAAGTGGCAGCAGGTGCAAACATGTTGGAAACACCCCTATATGAATTAGGTTTTGTATGTTTGGAGGTCTGCAGCGTGGTGAATTGCGAGAGACGACAGCGCAAAAGGAAATCCGACCTACAAAGGGAGATATTACAGTAGTAGAAGAGGGAGATGAAAATGAAATTTGAAATAAGTATGATAAATACAAAAATTTAAACAATACAACAGGTATCTGTGCAGAGTCTCAGAAGTGGCCAGTTTATGAGGACATGCAGGAGTTGCTGAATAAATGAAATTGTCTGCAGCTCCGACATGGTCTCTATTACACACGAGGCGTGCACTTTGGCACAATACCAACAGCTTCAGAGGCTTGCCCTGCCAGCTGACTGTGATCCTGTCTACCTGTCAAAGTCCAAGATAAAATGTGACGTTGGCAAAAAGGGGAAATAGCAAGACACAATTCATGCAGCTTTAGTTCTCATTAAGCTCCACACTGCAAACTGTTTCATTTGTCAAGAATATTTTACACCCGTATTGAATAGTGGTGTTTGTTTTTTTTTTTGAATTCAACAATGAGAACTAAATACGTTGTCCTCACTGCTCTGAAAACATAATTTTGAATCAGATTTGTGCGTGCCCAGGGTTGTCCTTCTCAGAAGTTGCAGTCTTTTGTGTGCTAAGCTGCAATTTGCACCTGCTTTTCAGACATACTAAAATAGACGCAAAAAACCAGCAAAGCAATGCGTCTTACAGATGATAAATCACTTTCCGAGTGCTAAATAATATATTTACATTTTCTCCTTCCATCACACACACAGTTGCGTGTAAACACCCCATACAGTATTGCATATTCATAGTAACAGAAGTACAAAGTTGATAAGAGATGCTATTTAGCACGTTTGAACATTTAGCACACTGTTAACACAAAGAAATGTACAAACTGATCCATTATCAATGAGATAGCTCACGTTTTTATACACACAAACTTTTGATAGATCTGGCCCCATGTCTCCATCACATCCCTCAGTTAATCCATCATAAAAACTAACTGTTGGGATCTATGGTTGTTCCCCTCACCAGAGGTCGTCCAGGAGCAGCTGAAAGGATTGAATCTCCAGCAGGTGTGCAGCTGCACACCTGCATTCCATTACCTTCATCAAGAGGAGGATAAGAGGAGTCTGCTGCCAGCTCTTCAGTGCCTGAGTGTTAGCCCTCTGTGGTAACGTCAAGCCCCTCTGTGTTTCTTTGAGCTCATCTGTGCTTACAACCCTTATGATTCTCCCTCTGTTTACTCCTTTAAGGACAACCCGGATTAATTCCTCCAAGATTCTTCAGCTCCAAACCACAACCTTCACACACCTTGGAAATCTGGATTTACCCACCACAGCTGGCATCAAGACTCCCATTCCATCCATCCTCAAACTCTGCAAACCTGTCTGCCCTCCAACGATCTCCACCTGTCTACAACTCTCTGGAACCACTTACCCATAGACTGGATCCCACTCACCATCTCCCACGCTGACCTTGTTAACGCTCACCGTAAGCCTTTACTATTCAGCATCTTCCAATATCACTTCTTGGTCTCACAATCTCATCCCCTTCTTCCAGTGATCCCTTCTCCCAGCCTCTCCAGAACCCACCTTGGACTATACCATAAATAAACATCTTAAATTCTATCGTCTCTTGAGAGTGTTGCATGTGGGTCAGGCAAATATCTAAAACCATGACAGAACACTCAGGACATTCTGACCCAGCAGACACACTCAGGAGGGCTCTTACAGAACAGATTTCCCTCATTCAGTCCCATGACACCGTTCTCCGATCACTGGCTGAACAACAGGACACTACAAACGTCTGGATCACTTAAATCAACTTTTACTAAAAATGCAAACAAACCAGTCTCCATCTCCTCCAGCAGCTGTCCCAGTCATTCCACCAGTTTCCCAGGTTCTTGCCACCTCCCGTGATGTCAGTTCCCCAACCCCTGAGAAGTTTTCAGGAGATGTAGATCGCTGTGGTGGTTTCATTCTGCAGTGCACCTTGGTTTTCAACCGTTCACCACAATGTTTTCCCCATGACGATTCAAAGATTTCCTATGTTTTAGGACTCTTCACAGACAAGGCCTTAAAATGGGCAGAAGCCAGATTCCAGAACCACCTGGACTTTGGCTGCACTTACGACCAATTAAAGAATTTAAACAAACATTCAGTGATGACTCTGACCACACTGCCCTCTCCAGAAGGCGTTGGTCCATCACGCAGGGTCAGAGATCAGTTTCAGAGTTCTCCATTGAGTTCAGAACGTTAGCCGCTGCTTCTGGGTGGAACTCGTGTGCACTTAAGAGTGCCTTTTTTCATGCCCTAAATGAGTCAATTAAAGACGAAATAGCCCCATTAGATGAGCCCGAGTCCCTGAACGAGCTCATATCTCTGGCTACCCGTTTAGACAACCGCCTGAGAGAGAGGAAACGAGAGAAGACAAGACGACACAGGATTAATCAATTGCATCCCACTAACACTCTCTCTCATTCACCACCCAGATCCGGCACTCCAGAACCTGAACCCATGCAGGTCGGCCGGACCCGTTTGACTCCAGAGGAACGGCAGCGACGAGTGGAATCAAATCAGTGCATTTATTGTGGTTCCCCTAACCATTTCATTGCTTCCTGTCCCATCCGGCCAAAAGAGAGGGTCCGTCAATAGGTAGGGAGAGGTTGACGGACCACCTTAAGACCAGCACATCTCCCCGCTTCATTCTGCCAGCCACCCTTGTGTTTAATAATGATGCTCTTTCCCTCACTGCTCTTATTGACTCAGGCTGTGAACAGAATTTAATCGATCACTCACTAGTCCAGCAAGCCCGAATTGAGACCATTCCCTTGACTACTCCACTGAAGGTCTCTGCCCTTAATGGTGATGCCCTACCCAAGATCACCCACAAGACCAAACCTCTGCAACTGGTCATCTCTGGTAACCACCATGAACTGGTTTCATTTTATGTATTCCCCACAACTCACTCATCCATTGTCCTGGGTTTCAACTGGCTCAACCACCACAATCCACATCTTAACTGGTCAGACCTCAGGATTGATGCTTGGTCTACTAACTGTCTGTCCTCTTGTTTGCAGTCTGCCATTCCTAGCTCATCCCCAGCCAGCCCAGAACAAATTGACCCTGTGGATCTCTCTCTATTCCCAGAAGAATATCACGACCTTGCCCAAGTATTCAGTAAACACAAGGCTCTCTCCTTGCCACCGCACCGCCCCTATGACTGTGCAATAGACCTTCTCCCTGGAGCTCCCCTTCCTTCGAGCCGACTTTACAACATCTCCCGTCCTGAAAGAGAAGCCATGGAGAAATACATTCATGAATCTCTTGCTGCTGGACTCATCCGCCATTCATCATCGCCACTAGGGGCAGGTTTCTTTTTTGTCAGCAAGAAAGATGGCTCCCTCCGACCCTGTATAGACTACAGAGGACTTAACCAAATCACCATTAAGAACAAATATCATTTACCTCTCATTTCCTCAGCCTTTGAACCTGTTAACAATGCCACAATCTTCACAAAACTTGATCTCCGTAATGCCTACCACCTTGTTCGTATCCGCCATGGGGATGAGTGGAAAACTGCCTTCAAGACCCCCATTGGACATTTTGAATATCTTGTCATTGGCCCTGCGACAGACTGGCGACCTGTCCAGGGTGTACCCCGCCTCTCGCCTGATAATAGCTGGGATAGGCTCCAGCAACCCCCGCGACCCTGAACTGGATAAGCGGTACAGAAAATGACTGACATGACTGATGAATATCTTGTCATGCCTTTCGGACTATGCAACGCACCAGCTGTCTTCCAAGCCTTGGTCAATGATGTGCTCCGGGACTTTCTGAACATTTTTGTCTTTGTCTATTTAGACGGTATCCTGATTTTCTCCAAGACCCCATCAGATCACCACAAACATGTACGCCTGGTCCTCCAACGACTCCTTGAAAATTGCCTCTATGTCAAGGCTGAAAAATGCGAGTTCAACAAATCTTCAGTGACATTCCTTGGATACATCCTTGAGGGTGGACAGGTACGCGCAGATCCAGAGAAGGTGAAGGCGGTTTTGGACTGGCCTACACCCCAGACCCGAAAACAACTCCAGAGATTCTTAGGTTTTGCCAATTTTTACCGCTGTTTCATTAGAAACTACAGTCAGACCGCTTCCCCACTTTCTGCTCTCACATCCACCAAAACTGTTTTTTTCCTGGACCCCTGAAGCTAACACAGCCTTCCTGGACCTCAAGGAGAGATTTTCCTAGGCCCCAATCCTAGTTCAGCCCGACCCCCACAAACAGTTCATCGTTGAAGTGGATGCCTCAGAGACAGGGGTTGGTGCAGTCTTGTCTCAACGTTTTGATGAAAAACTTCACTCCTGTGCTTTCTTCTCCCGCAGATTGTCTCCACCTGAGAGAAACTATGATGTGGGGGATCGGGAACTTTTGGCCATTAAACTTGCTTTGGAGGAGTGGCGCCATTGGTTGGAGGGTGCAGAACATCCCGTGTTGATTTGGACCGATCACAAGAACTTGTCCTACCTTCAGTCAGCAAAACGCCTCAACTCCCGTCAGTCTCGATGGTCTCTGTTCTTTTCACGCTTCAATCTGTCCATTTCATATCGTCCAGGGTCAAAAAACATCAAACCGGATGCGCTGTCCCGCCAATTTTCTGCTGATGTAGACAAGGCTCCTGTTCCCATCCTACCCCCCAGCTGCACAGTCGGTGCCCTGTCCTGGGATATAGAGGACATCATAAACCAAGCCCTTCAGAGTGATCCTGATCCAGGAACCGGTCCACCCAACAGAACCTACGTACCTTCTTCAGTTCGCTCTCGCCTCATCCATTGGATCCATTCTGCCAAGTTTTCAGCTCATCCAGGTATCAGTCGGACCATCGCACTCATTAATCGCCGGTTCTGGTGGCCCTCACTCCACAAAGATGTGAAGGAGTACATCCTCGCCTGTCCTGTCTGTGCTAAAAATAAATCTTCCCATCGGCCTCCTGCCGGACTCCTTCAACCTCTGGCCATTCCAAAGCACCCCTGGTCCCACATTGCAATAGACTTCATTACTGGACTTCCCCCATCCAAAGGTATGACCACCATATTCACCATAATCGACCGTTTTTCAAAAGCCTGCCATCTCATTCCCCTCAGGAAACTCCCCCTCAGCCTTCCAGACAGCTCAACTCCTTGTGAAACATGTCTTCCGTCTCCATGGCATCCCCCAGGAAATCCTGTCTGATTGTGGCCCACAATTCACCTCACGGGTATGGAAGCAGTTCTGTCTTGCCCTGAATGCTAAAGTCTCTCTCACCTCTGGTTATCATCCTCAGTCTAATGGCCAAACTGAACGGATGAATCAGGAACTCGAATCCTCCCTCAGATGTCTCACTTCCACCAACCCATCCGTTTGGAGTCAGTTTCTCCCCTGGGTTGAGTATGCTCACAATTCACACATCTCCTCTGCCACTGGTTTGTCCCCTTTTGAGGTCTCCCTGGGCTATCAACCACCCTTGTTTCCCTCTGAAAAGGACATCTCAGTCACGTCAGTTCACCACAACATTCGTCGCTGCAAACACATCTGGTCCTGTGCCCTCACTGCTCTACATCGCACCACTGAACAGAGCCGGCGCTTTGCAGATCGCAAGAGGATTCCGGCTCCTCAGTATTCTCCTGGTCAGAAGGTTTGGCTCTCGTCCCGGGATGTTCCCCTCAAATCTGTATCCAGGAAACTTGCTCCCAAGTTCCTCGGCCCCTATGAGATCGAGGCTGTCATCGGTCCCTCTGCTGTTCGTATCCATTTGCCCTCTGCTCTTCGCATTCACCCCACATTCCATGTTTCTCAGGTCAAGCCAGTCCTTTCAAGCACTTTGTGCCCTCCTTCCGGGCCCCCTCCGCCCGCCCGGGTTGTTGGGGGGCACCCTGCTTACACCATCCGTCGGATTGTTGATTCCCGGCGGCGGGGTCGTGGTTGGCAGTACCTTGTCGACTGGGAGGGTTATGGTCCGGATGAGCGCTCTTGGGTGCCGCGGTCCTTCATTTTGGATCCGGACCTTATCGCTTCCTACCGTGCTTCTCTCCCGTCCTGCTCTTCTGGGCCGCCGGGTGGCGGCCGTTGAGGGGGTGGTGATGTTGGGATCTATGGTTGTTCCTGGTGTGTTCCAGCAGAGGTCGTCCAGGAGCAGCTGAAAGGATTGAATCTCCAGCAGGTGTGCAGCTGCACACCTGCATTCCATTACCTTCATCAAGAGGAGGATAAGAGGAGTCTGCTGCCAGCTCTTCAGTGCCTGAGTGTTAGCCCTCTGTGGTAACTCTGTCAAGCCCCTCTGTGTTCCTTTGAGCTCATCTGTGCTGACAACCCTTATGATTCTCCCTCTGTTTACTCCTTTAAGGACAACCCGGATTAATTCCTCCAAGATTCTTCAGCTCCAAACCACAACCTTCACACACCTTGGAAATCTGGATTTACCCACCACAGCTGGCATCAAGACTCCCATTCCATCCGTCCTCAAACTCTGCAAACCTGTCTGCCCTCCAACGATCTCCACCTGTCTACAACTCTCTGGAACCACTTACCCATAGACTGGATCCCACTCACCATCTCCCACGCTGACCTTGTTAACGCTCACCGTAAGCCTTTACCATTCAGCATCTTCCAATATCACTTCTTGGTCTCACAATCTCATCCCCTTCTTCCAGTGATCCCTTCTCCCAGCCTCTCCAGAACCCACCTCGGACTATAACCACTTACCATAAATAAACATCTTAAATTCTTTTTTTTTTTTTTTTTACTTGTCCTGTCCAGCATCGAAGCAAGCAGAATGGGAATCTGATTGCTTTATTCTGTTGAACAGTTTTGCTTTACCAAGCGGACCTTTATGAACATAAGGCTCCACTTGATATCATGTTTATTCATTTTATTTCTTTATTTAAACATTTGTCTATTACACCATTCCATTTCATACTGCTGGGCCTGACAAGGGAGAAATGAAAGTTAACAGAAAGTGAAACAGAGAGAGAGGAGTAAGGAAGAGAGAGAAGAGAGAAAACATGAATCCACTTACACAGTTCACTGGTACATCTGTACAGCGATCCCTAAACAACCAAGGTCTCTGTTGGAAAACAAAACAAGCAATCCCCTACAGGAGGACCTGCAGGTGGCTTAAATATCCTCAGATCATACAAACACACACAAACACACGCAGAACTACGCAGAGAAGAGAGTACAACCTAGTCAGCGCAATGGGAAGTAGAAAAGAGGTACAACCTAGTCATCGCAATGGAAAGCAGTGTCACAGTGTCAACATGCATAATAAAGGGTGCTCCGTGGTGATACAGTCATGCAGATGCAGCCTCGTCTCTGCAAGGAGGAGGAAGCCCGCAAGGCTCACGACCCAGGCCCCCAGCAGCCACCCAGAGGCCCAGATCCCAGCTACCCCCCCCCCCCCCCAAAGAGCGGACATGCATCCCCCGAAGGGCGGCAAAGGCGGCCCCAGCCGGAGCCCCCCGCAGTCTGGGGGCCCAGGCCCCAGTGGACCAAGACCAGCAGCTGCCGACCCCACCGGGCGCCGGGCGTCCCCCGGAGCGGAGACAGCGCTGGGCCCAGGGCCCAAGCGCCCAGGAGCAGCCACCCCCCCCCCCCCCCCCCCTCCCCCGGACCCGGGCGGCCCAACTGAAACCCAGGAGGACCGGAGCCCCCAGACGACGCCCCCCAGGGCAGGCCAGCCCCCACCCCAACGTCCCTGCCCCACACACCTGACACCAGGGCGCCACCACCACGCTCACACACACACTCCCCACACACCTACCCCAACACTAGGGCTGAAAGATATACCGTCCCCCCACCCCACCCCCCCCCCCCCCCCCCCCCCCCCCCCCCCCCCCCCCCCCCCCCACCCCAACCCCCCCCCCCCCCCACCCCCCCCCCCCCCCCCCCCCCCCCCCCCCCCCCCCCCCCCCCCCACCCCATCCCCCCACCACAACCACCCAAACCCACCCCCCCCCCCCCCCCCCCCCCCCCCCCCCCACCCCCAACCCCCCCCCCCCCCCCCCCCCCCCCCCCCCCCCCCCCCCCCCCCCACCCCCCCCCCCCCCCCCCCCCCCCCCCCCCCCCCCCCCCCCCCCCCCCCCCCCCCCCCCCCCCCCCCCCCCCCCTCCCCCCCTCCCCCCCCCCCTCTTTGTTCTGGGTTTTCCCCTCTCCTCCCCCTCCCCCGCCCCCACTCCCACTGCGCCAGGACAAGGGCAAAAACATCTTATTTTCTTTCTTCTTTTATTGTGATTGTTTTATGTCGGTCAAATATTTATCTACATCACTTTTCCTTTTTTTTTTTTTTTTTTTTTTTTTTTTTTTTTTTTTTTTTTTTTTTTTTTATTTTTTTTTTTATTTAATTTTTTCTTTTTTTTTTTATTTTCTTTTATATTTCTTCTCTTCTTTTTTTTTAAAAGACTTTTTGCTTAATTTGAATCAAAGTATTTTTCCCCAGAGTAAAAAGTCTTTGGAAAGAAGCATACAGACGTGGAAAAAATTTTGGTAACCCTCAGTTAATGAAATAAAAACCCAGAGTGGTAAGAGAAATAACTTAACGATTTCTAAAGTGCTGCACATAAATTGACAGATTAAATACAAATTACATAATAGACCAAACAAAGAATTAAAAACCTGTAACAAGTCACTGCAAAGGCTTCTACATATGTTTAAAATGAAAGTTTGCCTTTAATATTCAGCGGACGGTCATTCCACAGTCATGGAGCGACCACTGAAAAGGCCTAGTCACCTCTGAGCTTCCTTCTAGTTCTGGGAACAACAAGCAGAGCCTGATCTGTTGACCTCAGAGAGCGGGAGGGGGTTAGGACACAAGCAGATGACACAGGTACTGAGGGGCCAAACCATGAAGATGTTTACAAGCAAATAGAATAATTTTTTAATCAATATGAAAGTGCACAGGGAGCCAGTGAAGGGACAGACGGACAGGGCTTATGTGGTCAAACTTACATGATCCTGCTAAAAGGCGGGACCATCTGCAGCCGTGCAAGTGAGGTTTTGCTGAGTCCGGAGTACAGTTCATCACAGTAATCTAAATGAGTTGTGATAAAAGCATGATTAAGATTTTAAAGTTACACCGACATAAAACTGGTTTAACTTTGGCAAGTCTCCGCAACTGAAAAAAGCTGGATATCACAACGGCATTAATTTGGGCGCCCAGTTTCAGAGCAGAATCCATCTTTACTCCCAGGTTAGAGAGAGTGGGACACAGACTGAGATTAAGAGCCCAACTCCACAAGACTGACATCAGTTTGGTCACTGGGAGAAAACAGATTCACCTCAGTGGTTGGTGGACCTCTGTGGTAAACCTGTAAGACCAGGAATACTTCTGTAAGCGGTTATTCTGACATCAACAGCAGAATAGAAACAGAACATGGTGGTAAAACTCAGGACAGCAGTGTGTATCCATGACCTCTGATCCTCTGCAGCTGCATGGTGGAGCAGTGATGGTCACTTTAAGTTCAGTGATGAAAACTGACTGATTCAGCAGGGGAGGGGAGGGGACCAATCAGCTTGGTTTATAATACTGATCTACATGATCTCTGGAATCATGATCATTATGATGGGCGAATGTCCCCGAGTCCCGCTGGTAGTTGTAGTTAATATGAATCAGACCACTGTCTCCTCCAGCGGTGCCAACCAGGAGCATCAAGGTTGAGAGATGAAGACGTTCAAGATATTTAATATTTTACTGCTTCTCCTTCATCAAGAATAAACCCGCCAGGCTCAGATCTTTTTATTCTTTTATAATGCCTCTGTAACATGCTGAATTTATAACAGGTTTGTTATAAAGACATGAGTTTGCAGTGGTGGGTGAGGGTTTGATCGTAGCTCTGCCCAACATGAAAGATACTGGAGAAATAAAGAGAAGGCTGTTATCTGCCTTCTGGTTGTACCAGTGGAGTAAGCATCCAACTAAAGAATAACGAGAGGGGGAAGAATATAACTGCAAAAAAAGCCAAATGGAAAGTATTTCTAATGCGTTCTGTCCATCCAGGTAACATCTTCCTTCAGTAGCAGAGGCAGCTCATGGCTGCCCGAGCTCAAAGCTGTGCCTCAAGGTTTAAAGAGTCTGCTGGGACATTTTTCCATTTCACAACTGTGAAAGCTAATAAAAAGATAAAGAGCATTTAGGTATATATATATATATATATATAAAAAAGAAAATATATATACTTATTTGTGAATGTGCAAATATGAGAAACTCCTTTTCTGAGGGGAACCTTCAGGCAGTGGTCTGAAATGACGACTCTTACAAAGGATGAACAGAATTGAGCTCAACAACGTCACGGTTTCCAGTTTCCAGCTGGTTTAACATCCACACCGTGAAGGATTAATAAGATGTCCTGCAGGGGGTGGATGTTCTGGAAATGCCAAGGGCAAAAAACTAGTTTTTCATGGAAAACAAAATAAGAACTAATTACTGTTGCCATTTAACGACATTTGTGCAGCTGAGGTCGTATACCTCAGAGCAGCCTGACAAACTCTGTTCAGCAGTAATTACAATTAGCTTTAGTGGTGAAAGTGTGTGACACATCAAAGGAAAATGACTGCAAGTGTAAACAGATTTTAGGGAAAGAAAAGAAATACAGCAGAAGACAAGCGCAGAAGTCGGGTCTTCATAAAGATCAAAGATTGCACAAGTAGAAGAATTAAGTTCTGAAGAAATATTTAATTCAACAAACTAATAAGGAAGGCTGAGTGGGGATAAGGGTGGCTTTGAAAACATGTAAACTGGTTGTGGACAGAAAAACGGTGCAGCACTGACCATCCGCGGTACAACAGACTGATCAGCCATCAGTCGGCAATCAGGCGGCTCAATAAGGAGTGACCTCCTCACTGCCTGGAAGCCGGATTCCAGACGTTTGTCTTTTATTTACTTATTTTATCAAGGGTCCATTTACCCTTTATCAGGGTAAATGGAGTTTTTAGCTGTAAAATATCATGACTTCATTCACTGCTGCTGTAAGAGGAGGAAATCAGCCGATAGCATATCAGAATTTTACCACATGGTTGTTAAAGAGCTGTATGGAAGTGTGCTGGTTAGCGTTATCATCCCACTACGAGAAAAGTTTTTGCAAAGGACCACATGTAACAAACAAATACCCCCCCCCCCCATGCAGCACCGCCCCTACCCAAAGTGAAGCTCCAAGCAAAGGGTCCATATGACCCGCCCTCCCACACACACACACACACACACACCGCAGCCATAACATTCAGGTCGCCGTCCAGAACCCCTAACAATGTATGAGTATAGGTTTGGGCGATCCGTAAAAAAATGATTAAGGCCTCTCTCTTGCCAGTAAAGAGTTTCAAATAACTTAAGAGAAACATATTGTTTATGTTACAGACTAATCTGGGTCTTCCAAACACTACTGTATATTTTATGGTACTGTAGAATTAAAGCTGTACAGTTGCCATTAATCAGTTTTTAGCAAGATAAAAATATAGCATTTTAAGGCTTAATTACACCTTAGAAAGGTCTGGTAGGGGATGAAAAGGATTAATTTACCAGAAATCTCTATATAATTTTCCTAAATAAACTGTAGCCATTTAAAAGTTTTTTTTTTTCTTTTAATTGACATTTACAGGGGCATTTCAGTTTATGGCAAGAAAATGCCACTATTCTAAAGCCTATTTTACTTCAATCTACTTTAGAATTATTCAAAGTAATGAACATCCGTTGAAATGACATTTTACTTATGACTAAATACATAAATCATATTAATTGGATTTTAAAAGGCATACGTAGCCAGGGCAGTAAAGCAGCAACATCTCAGTTAGATCACGCCACTCACGCGCCTATATCAGTGCCAAGATGTAATGCTTCTTTTTCCTTTATAAAAAATGGAGGCCCTCCTGGTGACCTTAGGGCCCATGCAGCCTGCGTGATGTGTGTGTATCTAGGGGCGGTGCTGCCATTTTTTGATTTTTCATACAGGCCCATGTGACTGGGGAAACTTTTTCAATCACTCTAATTCCAAAGCTGATGCTTGTAAGTGATCATAAACATGATAATAACTAAGAAAAAGCTCTATTGCAGACTTTCTTGCCAAAAAGGAAATAAAATGAGTCCAGGGAACAAATAGGGTGGCCAAGCAGGTCAGCCAATTATAAAAAAAAAAAAAAAAAAAAACTGGCGGTTTGAATCCCGTAATTTTGAGAAACATTTTTATTTGGAAAAATTACCAAATAAAAATTAACAGCGGGCCAGAACTATAACAGACAAAAATAGTTTCTGATCCGGTAACATGCATGTTGCTGCCCTGTCTCTCCATCTCTTCCACACCGAAGCTGTGAGGTGACGATACAAGTCTGTAGTGGTGATAGAATCTTTGAGCTTAATCATTATTTTGTTTACATTAGAAACATTTTTAACCAAACCTCACCATACTGTTTTGTGCTATTATGACTTATGTGAAGTTTTTATTCTAACATGCCTTCTTGTTTAGAACTTGTGGTGGAAACTACAATTGCTCATTCATCATAAATGAGGAGGATCAGGTGGATTCTCCCCTCAATTTCCTCATCAGGAGAGATGTGGTCTGAAAAAGCATTGGCAATAACTTTTCTGCTGACCTCTGATTATGAAAGTTCCAACTGTGAATTGAATTGAAATGTGTCTAATAAGAAGCTCAAAGAGGAACGGAGTTGGAGAATTACGCACTGATGTTCGTTTGGACCGATACCGCAGACCCGCCGGTTAGCAGAGCACAGCGGTGATATTTAAACACTCATCACTCAGAGCAGCTTCAGGCTTTCGTCTGCGGACCTCTAGCTCACCAGACTCCAAGAAGTTGTGGGAGTGGTGGAGATGAACTGTTCTGTTTTTGCCCTAAACTTTGGAAAACTTATACTTATACCAGGAGGAATACAGTCATGGTTCCCTTTTGTCTGTTTTCCTCCTTTGGCTCACCAGTCTCCATGACTCAGCTGTTTTCTTTCTAACTGTGGACCAGACTAGAGGACTCTCATTCAGGACCCCAGCGCCAATCAAACCGGTGACGTCAGAGTTTGGCGTACTCCAAGTGTCTTTGTGGGCTTTTAAATTTATATATGTCTGGGAGATTTTCTGATTGAAGGCGATGTGTGGTTACAGCTGCAGTCCATGCCATTGGACGTCTCTTTTACATCTTTAGCATGGCTAGTGTAGCTTTTCTTCCATGTAGGGAAACCAACAATTAGTCCCTGGGTTTTTATGAGTACTTTTGAGAGAACAGTTATGGTAGTGCACAACACGGTAACTTCTCGCCATATTGCTGTCTAACACAGATTACATTAAGAAATTACCGGATGCTGACAGTTACAGCAAGTATCTGCAGATGAATAAACAGGGAACAGGTGTTATCGCCCCCTACAGTCACAGATTTTCATGGGTCACAGGTTTTGCTGTAACACTGGTTTGGTGCCCTTTTTTTTAACAACAATGCATTGCAACCCTGGAGGGCGCACATTGTAAAATCAACATCCATACCAAAGCCCACCTGAACCAGTCCAACCCCGTCCAGACCAAATCCTGCTGTGGACCGCTGGATGGACACAGTCCAAGTGTGGCAGGTGACTGAACAAAAAAAACCTGTAGGACAGGGAAGTTCTCTGTATTTAAAACTGTTTCTCTGTGCAATGCATCATTGGGTCTGATGCCCGGGTGACTGTTAATTATTATGATTATTATTATTTAAATGTGCTACTTAAGAAAATTGTAAGTGCTCTTAAATTTTTTTCTGTGGGAGCTCTAGTGCTCCTAGTGAAAAAGCTAAGCGTAGAGCCCTGATTTAGGTCGAGCTAAAGTTGGTATGCGTTCACACATCACTCGCGGCACATTTCAGGTCGATGCAAGCTGCTCCGAAACCACCCTGTACAGCCAGTCCGAGTGCGGGCAAGTTAGGTTGACTATGAGCATGAGTAGCGTGTTCACACAGACCCAGTCATGCCGTGTTCGGTACCAAAACCCAGTTAGGTTGACCTAAATGGGTCCTGTGTGAAAATGACCTAAGATTGTTTGGAACTCAATGGAGCTTTTACTCACCCCCTGCCCTAAACATAATTTTTCGAGGGGCACACGGCCAAAGCAAGGGGCAAAATGGCTGTCTCATTCTCCTCAGTGTTTACCTTTATCAGGTAGATCCAATAAGCTAGCTTATTGTTTTTCAACTTGCACAATCTACTGCCGGGCATATCACAAGAGGGGCTTTGTGACATGGTGCATTATCCTGCTGGAAGTAGCATCAGAAGATGCTCCACTGTGGTTATAAAGGGATGGACATGGCAACAATACTCAGGTAGGCTGTGGTGGTTAAACCATGCCACGTTGATACTAAGGGGCCCAAAGTGGGCCAAGAAAATCTCCCCCACACCATTACACCAGCAGCAGCCTGAAGTCTTGATCCAAGGCAGGATATCCATTTAAAAGTCCTTTCTCGGTATCCTGCAACCACAATGTTATTTCTGTGTGACTTTCTGAAACTATGGGGACAGGTAGGCCACAGACTGTGTGTGTTAATCACGCATTAACAAAAGTTTGTGCTGTTAAAAGGAATTTGTGTTAACACGTTGTTAACCTGTTATTAATGTGTTAATCTTGACTTCCCTTAAATAAAACTATACAATACTACCATAACCAATGGGAGTGAGGTTTTTACCTTTGTGTAGATTTATAAACAGAATGAACATCCTGCTGTGGCAGATGTTGGACGATCCTGGTATCCTCAGAAGTGTGGACAGAAAGGCTCAATCCCAATGTTCCCCCTACTTTCAACCACTAGCCCTTGCCCACTACCACTAGCCCTTGCCCACTACACCCTCGAATTGAAGCCACAAGGGGTAGGGCTTTGTAATCTTCCCTAGGAATTGGGATCCCACTTGCTGCATTTACGTTCAGGCACGTAAGCGACTGCGTGGTGATGTTTGCACATACTTCTCACCATAGCAACACACCCAGCAGCAACACAGAGTTAACAGTTGCGGCCGTTTTTTTTTTTTTTTTCCCATCATTCATCATGCTTTGGTTGTTTTGTTTATTAATCAACCACACAGGGAAGAAGTTGCCACGATGACTCTCTGTTGTTTACTGCCAAAAAGCCTTCGCAAGGTTTTCATCAGTATTTTAGCCTGGCTAGTGTGGCTAGTCTGGCTAATGTTACGAACAAATGTGTAATCTGTGCATTTGAGTTTTCTCCTTCTGTCACTCTCCAGAGGTTGCTGTTGTTGTTTGATTCGCAATGACGTACAGCTCTCTATCCCTTTTCTCTGGCCCTTCCTCAGCAAGTCAGCATCTGACGTCCCTCACTCTGAAGGGCTAGATTCATACCCCCTACCCCTCGTTTTGTCCACTACCCCTATATGCAAAGAGGAATTGGGACAGCACTGCCTTCAACCGAACGCGCAAAATTTAGGGGTAGGGCATAAAAGTAGGGCTAGTGGGTGTATTGGGACGCACCCAAAGTTGTCTTGCATCTGGGTCTGCAGCAGAGGTAAGAAGCCATCAGAGGTTGTGACCAGGGTTTGATGTGTCTCTGCTAGTTACCTGACTGAAGTCTGGATTGGATGACATGTCACCACCAGTGGTTCTTTTGTCCTTTTTCTCCATTCTAGTCTGTTCCAAACTATTCAGGGACGGTGCTCAGCGGGGCTGAACTTCTTCAGGCCTTCTTACAGCCTCTCTCCCTGTATTTTCTTTTTAACATTACATAATTGCAGACTGACTGTTGCAATCAGGCCTCTGTGGGAATAAGAGCATCTGTTGCAGGACTATTTGTTAATTAGACTAATTCTTTCTGACTCTTTGTGTTTTGGCTCATTATGCTGCAGTGAATTTGGGACAGACTCCTTCATGGTGAGATTGTGTTATGCTGGATTTCTATGATTATTTCATCAATAATGGATGGCCACTTCTGATCTTGGGATATTGTGCATCTCTGAAACCTGCACAAAGAAAGGCTGCTGAGTATGAGGAGCACAGTGAGCTGTTGCTCCTTTTTAAATCTGCACTTTAAAGCAAAGACAGATTAAAGAGGCTTGGGACTCATGGGCTTGCTCAGCCCATCCATAAAATCTGGCCCATACCATCCATAAAAATGCAAAGAGCTTCAGTGTTAGCTTTAAAATGAGTAGGTGAATCTGAGCTGAGGAAAAAAGAAAATGTGGAGCAGTTTTTTGACAAGATGAGTCAGTGTTTGGTGTGTGTACCCATTAATTGGAATACAACAATGCCATCGATGATATCCATCGCAGAGTTTCAGTGCTAGCAGCGTCTGACCATCACTGACAGACTTCTGAAAAGAAAAATGCTTGCATCAGATTGTTCTGCATTTGCATTTGTCCCCACAGATTTTAAACGAAGCCTTAAAGCCACGTCTGCTTGTGCAAACATGTCCTACCAACATCATTTCCTTTAGAAACTGTAGAAGGAATGGATGAAAACTTTTAACAGCTTTCTGACAATTTCCTCCTTAAGGTTTCAACTCTGACTCAACTGGACTGAGAGTGGAGATCAGAGGCTTTTCTGCAGGTCTTGAGGGCAGAAAGAATGTTTTTTGGACTCACAGTAAAACCTCAAGAGTTTAGGATTCATACCTCCTTGTCTTCAGATGCTGCCTTTTAAAAGTGTGAAACTGCTGGGGATGTTTTCGCAGCTGCTTTTTGTCTTAGCCGTTAAATATATCCAATTGATCTTTGCAGCCAGCTCTGTATTCCCACAGAGTTCTCTGTAAATCATCAGCATCATCAGCATCATGCATCGCTATACTTGCACAGGCTCTTCCAAGGCAGAACATCGTGCAGATAAGCTAATGTTTGTGTTTATGTCGCTGTAATCTCACTGAATGTCTTCATGCCTGTCTGATATTAAAGAGGAACTCAAAGTTTCAATTTTCCCCTTGCATGTCATTTGAAACAGAGATTTAATATACCTTGTACAGATCGGGGGTGGGGGAGTTTTTGGAAAACAGGCTGGCAATATCAACTCCACAAAGTTTCAGTGTGTGTGCAGGACTAATCCACTCAAATGGTGAATTGTCTCTTTGATGGAGGCTTGCAAACTCCAGACATATTTTAACCATGGTCATTGCATTGTACCTGCAGGTGCTGACGTCAGCGCTTCTCTCTTCAGAGGTCTGAAGCACATGCTCACATATACTGTAGCTCCCTCCTGCATGGCTCTCTGAATGTAAATAAACCTCTTCTCCATGAGAGCCCCTATACAGGGGGTAACCAAGGGGCAAACTTCACTGGAAAAGTGTGAAGCCCGGAAGTTAAGTTGAATAGTTATCGTTCTTTCGTCATCCGCTAGGAGCAACAGAGCAAATCCCCATACACACCCATGTTAAAAACACCAACTTCATAAACATGTTTACAGCCTGGTTCAAAACATAATTTTGGATTTGACAGGTCAAGTTTACCTTCATGTCAACTGTGAGGGGGTGATTTTTTTTTATAGGTCATCTGTTTATATGTTATTTAATCTTGAAATTACACATAATTAGTGGTGTGTCTTTTTGATTGACAGGCGGCAGACCGAGTGCCGATTTTAGCCATGGAGGCTAATAGTTTGCTCCCTGCTTGCTCCCAGAAAGGCCTCAGCCTATAGCAGAGTTGCACAACAGTGGTTTTTAGCTGGTAAGCAGAAACTTTGAGCGTGCCTTACCTTTAAACCCCCTGTCTTCGTTCGTTCCAGTTCACTTCGGATTAGGTTGGTTAGCAATAGCTTGGCTATCAATCATTTGCCCCGTGGCTCATTGCAGCCTTGCCTTTGCCCATTTTAGTATTTTCTGGGAGTGATAACACATGCGACATGACAAGATGACGATGGTGGGAAACGCCCAACTGGATTCACTTTCCCCCCTTAAGACGTGACTGGATACTACATCCATTTATTTTACAGTCTTTGGGGGCAACACAAATATGAGCAGTACTCAAGAGCTTTGCACATAATAGTGGCCAGCAGTCCTAACACGTAGCATACCAATATCATGGGGATACCCTCAGCTAAAAGACTCTACCAAGCATTGCCACCCAAACAAAAGACAATTCAAACCCTTACAAACCCTTACAAAACCATGAGAACAACACTGTCAACTTCTTTTTTTTTTTTTTTTTGCTCCATACTCCGCGAGAAGCAGAGAAGTCATTTTGTTCTTGCGGAAGTGATTGAGGATGGCTTGTTCTTGGCCCCTCAGCTGAGCAGAACTTTTGTCATGTGAAGCTCCTTAAAGTATTTTGTGATTGGTTGGACATTTAAAGTGGGCGAGGTTAACACGGAGACGCTTGAAGCAGAGTTGTCACTTCCACATTTCCGAAGATTGCGATGTTGAACGGATTGTTTTAATAAGCAGCTGATCGAGGTAGTGAGAAAGTATGAAAATGTAAACAACATACATGGCATTTAAAGGCCCATAGCGGAACTTTTGGTAGTTTTTTCAGTGACATGCCCTCTATCAACGGCTAAACTAGCATCCATTTTGCATCCTACCTGTACTATGAGCTCATTCCACCCAGTAAAAGACAGTCTTATCTTGACTCTTGCTCTGTCCCTTCCTCTCTTTATTTTCCTCTCTTCCTGCAGTAATATTTCTTTGCTAAATCCAACATGATGCACGTTCAAAATACCGGCAGTGTTCATATCTGGTTGATATCTGATTGCTAGTATGTGACGTGGTGCTCAACCAATAGTCAGCTGCAACATTACAGCCCCATCCTGATCCAAAAGTTACATAGTGCAGTTTCTGAGCCTCAGGCCACCAGTGGGCAGTGACAGCTCGAAAATGCACATAATGAATGTTGGTGTGCCATCAAAATGACTTACAAACCCATAATTTTAAGGTAGAAAAGTTATGTTGTGTGTCTTTAAATACTTGGACATCACTGCATGCGCAATACCATCCTGCCATGGACAAAGTTTATTGTAAATCTATCCACAATTTTCCTGAGGCGGTTTCTGGGAGGCACCATTATCAACAGTTATGGGCGAAACTTACGGTGCACACAGGAAGTATTAGTTTAGACGGGTTGCAGCTGGTCGCGGGGAATGGTATTTATGTTTGCATCTGGATAAAGCTAAAGGAAAAAGTTAGCGGTTGGATAAAGAAACAAGATGTCCTGGAGTTCAGGGACATCATGTGTCTGTGGTTGTACGTTCTGATCATGAAGTCCGTGATTGATTTTTTTCTATTGCTGGTTGTTACATAGTTAGCACCTAGCATGTCACAACGTGATGGGAGCTTTGTGGGGAACACAGGTCCACACAGGACCAAGTCTTCTCCCACAAGCATCACAGGCCCTACTTTTTTGCTGTGGAGGTTCTGGGCTCATTCCACTTTGGCTCGCTGCAGCAACTCGGCTGGAAGAAACAGATTGTGGTCCAGGAGTCCTGCATCCACCGCTGACAGAACCTGGTCCTGATCGGTTTCACCTCTCACTGACGCAAGCTCCGATTTTTGGATGGGACTTCCATGTGATGCCCCCAGTAATAAATCCATTTTGGTGTTTTTAATAGGCTACAAGATTATACTGCATTAAACAGCCAGTGTTTCATACTGCAATAAATGTTTAAATTGTTTAAATGTTGACCGATTTTATTTTATTTTTTATTTGTGTTCCCCTCCCCCACTTGCCCTACAGGTGCCTATGGCACTTGCCAGGCCGGTATTGTAAATAAGAATCTTGTTCTTAATGTCTTTGCCTGGTTAAATAAAGGTTAAAATAAAAAATTTAAATTAAAAAAATTAAAAGATAAACCAATGTTCACAAAACCTGGACAGGCTGATATTTGACTGCTGCTACAAAGCAACACAAACGTGTTGTAGTCACAAGTTATTCCACTCAGATAAATATGAAGCATAAATGTTGGTTGCGCCAACGCAGAAATGTCACAAATCCTCTTTATAATCTGGATTTGTTTTATTCAAAGACACTGGACTTATTAATGTGTATCCACCTTTCCTCATTCCACTTTGCACACCTCCTCATGTTATCTGCGACTACCCAAACCCTTAATAATGATGATAATGATAATAATAATGATAGTGATGATGATTACAAAAATAATACTAATGATGATAATGATAATAACAGTACATTACATTTATATGTGCCTTTCAGACCATCAACACATAATCATAAACAATAAGAAGTAATAAGAATAAAATAAGGAGGTGTGAATCCAGCATAGATGTGAATTTAATGAACCAGCTCCTGTGGAAAGACAGCGTTGATGGGGAGGTTGAAGCCATAATTACGTATATCTACACCCATCTAAAAAAAAACAAAAAAGTTTCCATTCCTTTTATTTGTTTTGAATTCCCGACAAGGCAAAGCATTAAAGTTTTGTATATTTGAGCTTGGACATTTACCAGATTGCTGTCCTTATGTTGCACCTGAACAGGTAAATAACATTCTGTCTGCAGACGTTTCTACAACAGTTCAGTACAAGTTTATGTAATTATCGTCAACAACATGCTGCCTCAGTCCTCTGAAATAAGATAACTTGAGCAGATCTGCACAAAGTTCAGTAACTTTTATCCAAATACAGGCAAATACAGAGATCCTCCATCCCTGCAGTCTTCACGTTGGTGAACTTGTCCGGCTGAGCTGCTGCTTTCATGGTCCCTGATGACTCACAGCCCTGGTCTGATCATGAAGTCAGATGTAGATAGACGCAGTTAACCCCAACGAGCCTACTGGTGTGCTTCTGGGCTCTTCATGCTTTGCATAGCCTCACCATCACAATCCTTGGCGTTTATTATGTAGCTAGAGATGTTAGCATAGATGTTATCCTTTACCAAGTCTTTACCTCATCCTCCAAATCTGTAATAGAGGAGGGAAGGAGCAACAATATTTCACCTCGTCTGATCACTGCTTTGTTGTGTGCTCCCATCTTGCCATCATTCTTTAAAGCAGAACTCAGTAACTTCAGCTCGGGGCTCCCCCTAGTGGCCTCCTTTCACTGTCGTGTTCAACCCCCCCTTACACCCCCACAGCACACAGACGGCTTCTCTACCTGTCTTTCTTCTATTTTGATCCCTGGATATACTTCTAAGCTTTTTCTAGCTTGTTGATGCTACTTTGCTGCGTTGGTAGCAGCACCACGTCTCCCTCTGCTCAAAGCAAAGACCTGTCTCTTCTGAAACGGGACGTTTTACCCGCGATTTGCGGGTAAATATGCCGTGGATTATATTTTTCACTGGTGTTGGCGAGTAGCAGGTAAGAATACAAACTTTTATTTACTTTTTGCGGACGTGACGAGTGATTATTGAGCCTGAAGCAGTGACGCTTCACCCGGCGCCCAGGCAGCGCAAGCTACGTGAATCACTCTGGTCCAGCAAAGAGTTGGTTATGAGAGCCAGGAGCCGTGTTTAGGTGGTGTGAAGCTAAAGAAATGTTTTCTTAGAATTAGCGCTGGTAGTCTGGTTCAAATCAGCGCTGGAAGCAGCTCGGTAGATAGGAGACCTGAGTACCGTACAGCGGTTTCTGTTGTCGCAAGTTCTGCTCGGGTCGGCGCAGGCAAAGTTGTATTTAGCTGCTCGCAGGCCAGAGGCCCCGGCGGGAGGGGGGGAAACATTGAATCGCTCCGTAAACACTTTGTTTAGCCCCACGGGGATTCCGCAAAGCATTTATTGAGGTAAAAAAGTTACTGAGGTTCCCCTTTAAGTAAAGCATCTAGTGACAAGCTAATTAACCTTTTGAAATATGAGATCATAATGTAAATAGCCCAACTCGAAAGGTACTGCCACTAAAACCAAATGTTTCGCCCATAATTTTTAGCCACAACCCGGAAGAAGCACCAGGAAAACCGTGGATAATCACTGGATCAACACTATCATGCCCCCTCCTCCCCCCGCGCACTCCCAGACACAGAGCTTCTAGTGGAGTATGTATTGACTTGACGAAGAACAAACTTTTTTCTTGTTCTTGCAGCCATTAGGGCAAGAACAAAGTTCTCGCTTCTCATGGAGTATGTAACAAGCTTTAGAGCTTCTGCTAATTTCTCCACTTTAGGAAAACCACATAATCAAGATGTCTTACGAAAGCAGAAACAGCTGATTACAAAGATGTCTGTCTCATCACTGTAGGACAAAAACTCTGGGAGCAAGCTACCAAAGACTAGCAAAGAAAAGCCACAAGGCATGGTACACTGACAGCGGGATAGTCTGGGGGACCTGGATGCATTGGGCAGGGGTTGATGAAAATGTTGCACCTTTACTTGCTTTGGTTTCCTCTCACACTGCACATTACTCGGACAACCCTGAATGTCATCCAACATCATTGGGGCAGCAGAGGCTCAGGTGGTAAAGCAGGCTGTCCAATGACCAGGAGGCAAGATGCTTCACCCTCTGTGCTCTCATCTTGTATGAATGTTTGGTGGTGGTCAGAATAGAGCAAGGCTGCTCAGTTCTGTTCAGCACACCTGGCTCAAATTAAATGGATCCAATAGTAAGTAAGAAAGTAAATAAAATGTATTTATATAGTACTTTTCACAAAGAAGACTCACGAGGTGCTTCACAGGAAAAAAAAGAAAAAAAATACAAAAAATATATCCCACATCAAACAATTCATGTAAATGAGTGGCAACAAACAAAACCAGACAAATTCAAATGCCTGCCTGAACAGATGTGTTTTGAATTGGTTTTTGAAAATGTTGACAGAGGAGGTGGCTCTTAATTCAAGAGGAAGTGAGTTCCATAACTTTGGGGCAATAGACTGAAAGGTTCAATCACCTTTGGTTTGTTAACCTGTTACATAGTACACAAAGTAGCAGCGAATCAGCAGATTGTAGCGTTCTCGCAGGGTGGTAAAAAGAGAGGAGATCTGTTAAATGTGAAGGAGCCTTACCTTTGAGGGCTCTGTAAGTAAGGGTGAGGATTTTGTAATTGATTCTGAAAGTTACAGGCAACCAGTGCAGCGATGCTAAGACCAGGAGTGATGTGAACAAATTTATGGGATCTAGATAGAAGTTGGGCAGCAGCGTTTGGGATCAACCGAAGACAGAAAAACGCACGAGTGTCATTGAGAACAATGGAGGGAAAGCTTCGGAGAAACATTAAATCCTGTGATATGGCTATGGTTGAGAGCAAGAAGCCTCTGTTCAGTAGTCGTGATTTCTTTTTTCTTTCCCCTTCATTTTTTTCTCCTATGAGTCACATGCCAGATTTCTAGCATGGTGCCAGATTACCATCGTCCCTGAGTTTGTCACAGATTCTGTCCACCTTCATGGACAGGATCTCGAGACACAGCCGAGGTGTTGAAGGGATCCGGTTTGGTGGCCTCAGGATTGGGTATCCGCTTTTTGCAGAGGATGTGGTTCTGTTGGCTTCATTTTTTTGGCTTCACCATATCAGGCTGTGATCTCCAGTTCTTGTTGGAGATAAATCTGATATAATAATAATAATAATAATAATAAAAACACCTAGCATGTGAACATTTTTAGTTCTTTACAAACCATTTGATACTTTTAAACTGCTATGCAGAATAATCTGGAACTCTGGATTTTTAGTGACTAGAAAAATGTTGTTTTCATCATTGGTATATATATATATATATATATATATATATATATAAATTATCAAATATTCAGTTTCATTCACATTGATTATTTGGAAGAAATTAGCAAAAACAGCTTCCATCAATCCATCTTGTATACCTGCTTACTCCCATGCAGGGTAACGGGTGGAGACTATGCCATAGTTACCCAATAAGCCTCGGCTGCGGCTTGCAGTACATGGATATTGGGTGGCATTGGATATCCGATGGGTGTAGCCAGATAGATTGGTTAAGGTTAGGGCTTAGAGCAGAGGTCTCCAAGTCCGGTCCTCGAGAGCTACTGTCCTATAATTCTTAGAGCTCTCCAACACACCTGAATCAAATGGCTAATTCCCCCGTGCACGTCATTCAACTTTGCAGAGGTCTGGTAACGAGCCATTTGTTTGATTCAGGTGTGTTGAAGAAGGAATGCAACCAAAATGTGCAGAATAGTAGCTCTCAAGGACCGGAATTAGAAACCCCTGGCTTATGGGCCTTTTCCATTGCAGCTGCACAGGGCACGGTATAGTACAGCACGACACGCTAAAGACGACCAGGAAGGTTTTTGTTTCCACACAGGAGAAGTAGCAGTCTACTACCTGGAAGTGGGCGGAGTAGACGCAGTTGAAACTGCTGTGACGACACGGTGGTCAGTAAAGTTAAAACAACAATGGAGGCATTGGATGATATTGAGGTGTTACTGTTGTTGTTTTCTCTGTGGCTTGTAGTCACCAAAAACAGAGACAGATATTTTTAGAGGAGGCGAGGCAAAACACGTATGACGACAATTTCCTTTGGCCAATCAGTGGAGAGCCATCAGGCACGTCACATTTTGTGTAGATTCAGTATGGTTAGAGCTTTCTCTGAAATGGGGGCAGAAAATCGTAATGGGTTTTCCCAGAGGAAACACCAATATAGTGTGCCATGCCGTGTGGAAGGGTCATGAAAATGTGGAAAAGGCCCATTAGAGTATAGGGAAAAGGGTTAGAATAAATAAATCAAAACAGTTTATGTGCGGAGTTGGACATTCGATCCCGTCCAATAGGCTGCAGGTTACCAGGTGAGAGGCAGGTCTCACTCTGGACAGGTCAGCAGCCCTTTACAGGGGAAAACATAGGCAGAATAATTTGAAAGACAGTGTAAAGTGTCCTACTTTAACATGTCCTGACTGAAATAATTTAGCTAAGTTTAAGGGAGTTTACAGGGTTTTAGTTGAAGGACGGTGGGATGATATTTGACAGCCCTCAGGAAGAGTCATCCGAGAGCCGCATAGCATTACCTCCTTCATCCTGCCTGCTGCATATATACAACAGCCCCAGCTTAGAGATGGTATTTAACCCGGAGGAAGAGCCGACTCTTCATTTTTGTTGCTCGCTACCATCTCAGCATGCTCTGAAGAATGTTTAGCCATGATAGCAAACTTTCTCCCAGCCTTTTCAGCACACATCACGAGGTAATGAAGATCAAATGTTTTCTTTTGCATTGTGCATTATTGATTAGCTGAATATCACAATTAGACTCCAGGACCTCCCAAAGTCAACAAACAAAATCTCTTCGCTTCAATTTGTGTCATTTCCTCACATTTCTTCCTCCCACTCCTGTGCGACGCCATACCTCCTCCTTCCTTATGCAGCAGTTTGTTTGTTGTCTCTCTCCTTCCATTTCATGTGAAAATGGGACTACAGGAAGGACATGGGAAAACTAATGAGACCGTCAATTGCTTTTTTTCCCCCCTTTTCCTGCCGCAATGCAGAGAAAGGGTGGTTACAGGGGGTGGAGGAATGGATGAAGGGGTTGGGAAGGCAGAGGCTGATGGGTGTCCAGCGGAGATGCAGACCCTGCTAGTAATGATGCTGTAATTATATTTGGCGTGAGAAGGTGGCTGAGGGGAACTGGACCAGGTTCTGCATGGCCTGACAGTTTCATTAAAGCCCAGCCATCCCCGCCTGCCAGCACAAGTCCAATGTATTTACAAAATAAATCTTCACGCCTCACACCCCCATCTTCATCCTCCTTCCCGACTGCTCCCTCTTACTCAGTTTGTCTTTATGCATATAAGCAGGAAACGCTGGTTGCGGTTAATCGATGGAGAAGAGAAAACAGCTCGGTGTCTGTGCTTTCTCCCTCATTAGTGTTAAGGTCTCTTTTAATTTGGGCTCCTTATCTATCAATGTAATGGTTAGGTTGCTATTGATTGCTTTGTTATGTATTGCCAGCCGTAGGCTGAACATGGGCTTGATGCTGAAACATTTGGGAGTACCTCAGTCCTGAGAAACAACTACAGATGTCGGAGAAATGTCTCCCCATAACCGAGTGACATAAGGGAGGGAGAGAGAAAGTTTTGCAGGGGATGTAAGCCAGGTTATCTAGTATTCATCACACATTATCCTCTAGTGGAGCTGAAGAAGAAGCATCACATCTAGAGAAAGTCAAGAGGTGGGGGAGGCAATCAGCTCCAGCTCTGCCTTCCTCTGACTCTCTTTTTCACTCTCTGCAGACACTTTCACATCCAATTCACTATGAACTTCTGAATCGATCACCAAAGACCCCCTCCTGCTCTGCCCTCCCCTCTCAGTTTGTCCTCTGAGGGATCTGAGAAGTGATGCTCCAGTCAAGTTAACACTGTAATATGAAATCTGAGGCCAAAGTGAGAAAAATGTTAGAGTAAAAAAACACTTCACCAGTGTGTTTTTACTTTTTAAAAATCATTTATTTATTGTTAAATTGCCCCTCTTGTCCTCCCGGTGATGGGGTCAAAGGATGCAACAATATCAGGACTGAAAAGGAAACCACAGGCGTGTGTGCAGGTGCGAACTGCAGGGAAAAGATGGAGGAGACTCATCCTAAACCCTGACTCTGCACTGCACATCCGTACTCTGAGGTTGGAATGTTTTTGCTCCATCATTTTATTCTCTCAGTTTCAAAACTACTAAGATTAATAGAGACGTTACTAAATAGTTACTTAACAGCCACTTCAGATTATATCAGTACATGGGCCATTACTTTGTTCTTTTAGGCTGATTAGTTAGCTAACCTCACACTGTAAAAAGAGACAACCAATCCAGTCATCTTGTTGCTTTGACTGAGTTGTCAACTTAGAGATTCAAGTTTATTCTACTTCAAAACACAAGTTAATGTAACATGCAGTCTGTTGACTGAACTATGTTGAGTATGTTCAACATGAGAAGTATGTTGAACTTGAACATAATATTTGAGATAAATTAAAGGTGCAGTGTGTAACAAAACAAAAGGTCAGTGGCAGAAAAATGTCATATTTAATTCAAAACTGTGTTTCTATTGATGTGTAATTGCTTCACTAGCATAGCTGTTATGGGTTTATCTTCCTACAATAAGTCATTTGTATCTACTTGCTGGGGATGTAGGTGTAGATGCGTGGAGGCTGCCATATTTGTTCTGCCATTTTTACTATTGTCTCCCTGAATGGGAAAAACAATGTGTGTGAAGTGAGAACCCTCTGAACTTAAAAACTGATACCAGCTTTGTTTAGAACACTGTTTGGGATAAGTAATGCCTTAAAGGCCCACAGCAGAACTTTTTGCAGTTTTCTCAGTGACGCGCACCCTATCGATAATAGAGAGGGACGAACCTTCCACTACGTCAACCGTTTGTTTCTGAAGAGCTAAAAGTGAAGCCAGTTGGGTGTCTCCCAACGTCACCATCATGCCGTGTCATGTGTGTTGTCACTCCCGGAAAATACTAAAATGGGCAAAGGCAAGGCCGCTCCGAGCCGCAAGGCAAATGACTGTCAGCCGACGTACTCTGGGCTAAACGCTAACCAAGCTAACTCGAAACTAACAAGAGCTAACGAAGATTAGTCCCCTAAGTGACGGTGTAAAGGTAAGACACGCTTAGACTTGCTATTATCTGACTAAAAACCGCTAACGGATGAGCTGTCACAGCTGAGATGAAGGTAAATTTGACCTATTAAAACCTAAAATGATGTTTTGAGCTACAAAAAAATGACTTCTTCTGGGTAGACACATAGTTGGCCACCGGAGGTTGCCCCTTGGACAGGATGCTTTTTTCTTTATCTTTTTTTTCAATTTTTTCTCAACATTTTCAATCTTTTTCAACTGAATATCAACTGATTGTCTGATTGTACTGTATACTGGGATGGGGAGTGGGTAGCCTAGTGGTAGCGTTGTGGGCTTAGGCACAGAGGACCCAGGTTCGACACTCAGGTGATCCACTGTGGACCCCTGAGCAAGGTCCTTAACCCCCTCCAAGAGATGGGTAAAAATGCAGAGCCTTAATTTCCCCTCGGGGATGTAAATAGTATATATATAAAAAAAAAATACTAGAGCTTTAACTCATATTAATCACAAATTTTAAACTATTCTACATGTATCGCTAACAAGATGTTTTTGTATGGAGTAAACATTACAATCTGCAGTGGAAGTTAAACTGTCTGCAGATTTAAGTTTAGCATAAAATATTAATACTGGATCCATTGTCAGATTGTCTGAACACAGTTATTATTAATTGGAATAATGTGGAATTGATAGTTAATTCATTCTAATTAGCTGCTAACAAGCCCTCTATACAAGGGATTTAATTGGAATGGTTTTCTTTCAACGTTACTTGAGAGACTGATGTGAACTGGCTTTCAACTGACAAGGCTGAACTGAACTGTCTGAATGAGACACCTTTTATTATCAATCAATAAGTCAAGATCACAGTGTTGGGAAAGTTAAATTTCTCCATGAACTAGTACAAAGCTCACTTCACACATTTTAAAATAAATAAACTAGTTCAGTTCATAGTTCATAGTAATTCAAATGAATTAAAAGTTCAGAGTTCCAAAACTGAACTGGTTCTTTTCCCAATCCGTTGCTGTGAGCTTTTGTCCTCAGAATACTGGTGTTCTGTAATTTTCACCATCATTCATTCCACCCTCTTAGCCAGCTACAACTTACACCCCTGCAAGTAATTCGGCAGGTTTGTAGGTGTTGGGAAATTACCCAGTGAATGAACGACAAACACTGAGATCTGTGAGAAGACAAGCTTGACTCTTTACTCAGGCCAGAGGAGTCCAACACAGGTTGTAGGCCAGTGTTGAACTGAATACATTTGTCAATCATTGCTTTTTATACACCCTCTCTACAATATCCAACCTCCTTCTTGGATCCTTCTTTCATCCCCCAGTAGAAGTTCCCTAAGGGGGAGAACTCATCAGTCTTTGAGCCTTGTTGACTCATCTCCTCCCCACCAAGACCTCCTGGTGAGGTGTTATCTCCCTTTGTCCCTGGGAAGGTCTATTCTCGTGCTCACAATGTCATAAACCCACACTCTTTGAACAGTAGGACTGGTATTAAAGTTTAAGGGCGCATTCACAAAGCTGTTTTGATTCGAATCAGAGTCCGTTTGCTCGGAAAGTCCGCTTTGTTTAAGGGAGTTGTGAATGCGCAAACGGACTCTGATCCGGAACAAACAACCGGACTCGGTCCACCTGCAAACGCAGGTCTCGGTCTGATTCAAGTGAACCAATGACAGGAAGACTACAAATTGCATTGGCATTGTGGGTCAAACGTTGGACAACGTGGGTAAACGCAACAACAACAAACACACGTGTGGGACTGCAGTACTTATAAAGATGGCTCGTGGTCAGACATGTGATCTGATGAAAGCATATCCCAGGTCCTCGTACAAAAATAATGTCGCTGTGTGGAGGGAACAGAGGTTGTGAGAACCTTCTTGTTCGTGCGTCTTGTCCTCGCCTACGGCGAATCCGAAAGCAGTGTCACCTGAGATTTTAATTTTTGGCTCGTTTAGCAATAGTGTAACATGAACGAAATCTCGGTCCGGAAGACCACCCCCGCCCCCGACCGAACAGAGTCCCCAAACAGACCGAGACTCGCGGACTATGCTTTCTGAATGCGCCCTGACTGTAAAGACCGATACACACCAGGTCTGTGTGCTCCGTGTTTCGTGTTGGATGATATAACAAGTTTATAAGGCAATGATGCCCCATCCAAATTGCACAAAATGATCTCACATCACTGTCTCATAATAAACTTGTTCTATCATCAACTAAAACAGCAAAATTTTTTTCCCTGCACGATACATCACAAATGCAGCACAAGTGTTTTTTTTTTCTTTCTTTTTAATTGTTTGAGACCATTCTCACTAAATTTTGCAAGGGATGGGGTCAAGCTTCATCTAACACTGCTGCAATGCGGCACACACAAATTCGGTATGAATTTGTCATGAGATCAGCATTCACAAAGGCCAGAATGAGTGCACTCACAACAAATCGTTCCGTAAACATCCATTTTCTTTTCTCAAATTCCAAAACTTCATATTAAAAAGTATTATAATGTAGACCAACTGGGAAACTTCTTGAGCACTTTTTTCAAATTATGTTGTTTTTAGGGGCTAAGAACCCCTAAAGGTGTGATTTTAAACCTCCCCCTCATGGAGCAGTGGATCACAGGAACTAGATTTTTGTAGTTAACAGTTGCATTAAACTGCAAGCAATAAAACAAGGCAGATCTATTTGTACATCACATTTTGTGTAGAAAACAACTCAAACTGCAATAAATAAAACATTAAAAGCATAACAGCAGGCTGCAGAGGAAACATCAAATAGGAGAATGAAAACACAAAGAACAAAAGAAAATAAATTAAAACAGAAAAAGCGAAAATGAAAAAAAAAAACAGACAGCAGAATAAATTTTTGTTTTTGCATCTGCCAGTTTCTTTCCTCTAAACTCAAGGTCTTTATGTATCTAGTTTATTTTCTCCATATCTTGTCTTTCAGACGCACAACCCAGACAAATCTAGCTTGTTTAAATTTACACTTCAAGCACCAGCTGCCTCTTCTATCCAAAATGAAAGGACTCCACTCATCTCAGCGGTCTGAAGAGGAAACAAGTTTTACTGCTTTTCAGTAAGATTAGGAGTAGCAGTTCATTCCAATACTCAGAACACAGATAAATACACATAGAATAGAGATTAATACATATACAACACAGATAAACACATGTAAAACACGGAAAATATATATAAAACACAGATAATACACATAGAAGACAGATATATACATTTAGTACAAATAACAAGTAGAACTAAGACAAATACATGTAAAACACAGACAATACAATTGAACACTGATAAATACATGTAAAACACGAATAAATACAAAACAATGATTATACACTCAGAACACAGATAAATACACGTAGAACACAGATTATACATGTAAAGCAGAGATACACTGTAGAACACAAATACATATAGAACACAAATAAAACACAAATATTACCCACATAAAACACAAATAAATGCAGATAGAACACAAATACGTACAGTATAGGACAAAGACAACACACGTAGAAAATAATACACACAGTGAGACAGATAAATACACATAGAACAATAATACATGCAGAACACAGACTGACACACAGGATGCAGACTACAGACTGATACATGTAGAATACAGACAAATACTCGTAAAACACAGATACTCATTATTAAGATTTTTTTTTTTTTTTTTATTTTTTTTATTTTTTAGTTATTTTCTAGGATAATTCTTCCTCCTTCACTTTTCCCCCCCCCCACAACTCCTGATCTTCCCCTCTTTTGATATGATTTCCTCCCTCACTTCTCACTTCCCTCTATCTTTTTTTTTTTTCTCCATCCTCTCCGATCTATCCCCTTCCCGCCCCATTCTCCTCACATTTTTTTTTTCTCCCTTTTCTTTTCTCCCCTCGCTCTCTTCATCCTCCTACCCTATCTCCCCCTCTTATTACTTTTAAATCTTTTTTATAATTTAACATTTTTTTCCTTAATTTTAATTTTTTTATCATACTTTCTAGATTTCTCCATTTCTTTTCAATATTTTTTCCTATTACCATCTCCACTCAACCTTTTATTTCTCTTCCCCCCCACCTCCCTTCCCCTCCCCTATTCTTCACATTCTCTCTTCTTTCTCCTCCTCTTTTCTTCATCCTTCTTTTTTTTCTTCTTTTTTTTTATCTGATTTTTATTACCACTATTTTTTCATCTCATTTCCCTTCCCTCTCTCCTTCCTCCTCTTCCCCTTATACCCATCATCAGAAGATTCCTCAAATATCTCACTCATTGTTATACTTCAGATCCTTATACTAGTATTATTAATAATGAATTTTTAGATTCACTTTTGAATACAATTCTTCTGACTACCCCCCCTCTCCCTCCCCCCTCTCCTCACACACCCTTTTCCCTCTTCACTGTGATTTTTTTTGTTTCATTTGAGTGTGTATTTCCCGGGGATTTTGATGCTTCTCTCGGAGCTTTTCAGACCTTATACATTATAAATAATATTAAATCAATTAAATTCACTCAGAAAATATCCCTCATTACTCCCATGAGTTTTCTCTCTCTTAATGATGAAAATGAACTCTTCTTCTCCTCCAGTCCCCCCCTTTTCCCCTCCATTTTTCTTAATGTGTTCTCTTCCTTGTTGACTTCATTCTTTAGTTGACTCCCAAACTTTCTTCATTTCATATCTTTTGTATTTGTCATTTCACATTTTCTTTACTTTTTTGTTTTTTTTAATTTTGTTTTTTTTTTTTATGGACTTCACAGGACAGGATCCCTTTTCACCCTAACTCTTCTCTTTTTTATCTTCTTGTTATTAAGTAATTGTTGTTCGACCTAATCTTTATTACTAGCCCTTATTGACTCCTTCTCGACCCCATCCCACCTCCTGCCCTGTTTCTCTTTTTTTTTTCTTTTTTTTCTTGTTTACTCTCCTGGTCTAATATACTGTCAGTGTGGCTACAGTGTTTCCTTATTTTCATGTTATGTTGGGGTGATATTGTCCTTTGCTCAATTCCTTAGTTGCAGGTAGGGGTGGAGATGAAGTGGGAAAGCTTATCTTTATGGTGGTGTGTGGGTTTTTAGTCTTTGGGTTGCTGGACTGGGAATTTATGTATTTTTTTAATCTCTTTCCTCTCCTCAGCTTCCTCCCCCCCTTCCCCCTTTTGCCCCCCTCCTTTTTTTCCCTCCCTTTCTTCCCTCACTTCTTCCCCTCCTCCTGCTTCTCCTCTTCTCCCCTTCTCCTCCTTTCCCTTCTCTCCCTTTTTTTCTTTTTTTGTTTTTTCTTTATTTTCTTCCGTCTTCATTCCCTCCATCTCTCTATTCTTTTTTATCCTCTTTTTCTTTTCACCTTTTTCCTTATCTTGTGTTTTGATTTCTTCTGAACCTCCCTCTTCTTTCTTGTTTGATCCCTCCCACCATATAAATTTTATTCACTCTCTCCTCAGTATTATTGTCTTCTTCATCTCCTTCTGAGTTTCACATCCATCTCTCTCCTTTTGCCCCCCCTCCCCCCTCCTAGAACCTCCTTACCCCCATATCCCCCTTTTTCTTTTCCCTTATTCTTCTTTTCTCTTGTCTTATAGGGGTTGTTGGAGGAGCTAAGAAATAATCTATTATTATTTGATCTTCAGGGGAGGGACGGTAAGCAACCTGTATTCTTTCTATTATTTTATATAATTTTATCATCTTTTTTTTTCTCTGAGAAGCTGCTGAAAACTGGAAATTGTCAGCAAGAGAAGAGGAGACCTCCTTATTCACTATTAATTTTTTTTTATTTTAGTTTTGTTGTTTTTTCTTTACTTAACTCATGACTGATCAGATATCTCTCATTCCGCCCCCCCTGTTTTATATACCCCTATAACAATATCCAGAATTAAACCCCTTATTATATAATATTCATATAAACTCACACCTAACATTTCATTTCTTCTTTCTTTTCTTCCCTCCTCCCTATCAATGACTCTCCTGATGACACCACCGCTGACTCACCACACTCTTTCCCCTCCCTCCCCTCCCCCCTTTTATTTTTCTCTCCTCACTCTCCCTCTTTTCCCCCTTACACACACACCTCCAAGTTGTGCTTTCTCCCCCACCCCGTTTAACTATTACATCATTCTCTCTTCTCTTCTCTTCCTTTTCCTCTTTTTCTCTCCCCCCTTCTTCCTCTCCCTCCCATCTCCCCCTCCCCACCATTTGAATTAAAGTTTATCTCCCCCCCCTCCCTCTCTCCCCCCCCCCCCCCCTCCCTCCTTCTCCTTTTCTCCTTTTATTTTTTTATTTCCTTTTTTTTTATTTGATTTTGTTTTTTAGTTCTATTTGATCACCCCCATTTTCCCTTTCCCTACACCTCATAAAAGTGAGAAAAACCAAATTTTAGAAAAATCCCCCCTCCCACCCTAATCCCAAAAATCTTCCCAAAAATACCATTCCCCAATTTTATAATAAAGACAACTATATTAGAAAAAAAAACAAAATTTTTGGAGCTTTCCAAATTCACTACCCACCTTCCAATTTTTATCTGTACAGGTAACAGATTAATATGCATAAAACACAGATTGGTACACATAAAACACAGATAAATACACATAGAACACAGATTGATACACATTAAACACAGATGAATACACGTAGAACACAGATTAATACACATAGAACACAGATGAATACACGTAGAACACAGATTAATACACATAGAACACAGATTGATACTGTACACGTAACAGAACACAGATTAATACACATAGAACGCAGATTAATACACAGAACATAGATTGATACACATAGAGACACAGATTGATACATGTAGATCACAGATATTTCCATGTAGAACACAGATTAATACACATAGAACATATTAATACACGTAGAACACAGATTAATACACATAGAACACAGATTGATACTGTACACGTAACACATGATTAATACACATAGAACACAGATTGATACTGTACACGTAACACAAATGAAGACACACATGAAGAACACAAATTGATACACGTAGAACACAGATTAATACACATAGAACATACACATAGAACACAGATTAATACACATAGAACATAGATTGATAGATGTAGAACACAGATTAATACACGTAGAACATATTAATACACGTAGAACACAGATTAATGCACATAGAACACAGATTGATACACATAGAACACAGATTGATACTGTACACGTAGAACACAGATTAATACACAGAACACAGATTAATACACATAGAACACAGATTGATACTGTACACAAATGTAGAACACAGATTAATACACAGAACACAGATTAATACACGTAGAACACAGGTTGATACATGTAGATCACAGATAAATACATGTAGAACACAGATAAACCGTCAGAGTTGTAGGACAAGTCCCTGTATACAGAGTTCCAGAGTTCCCCAGATCCACACGGACATCATAAAGAGCTCATCTCTCCCAGTTATAAAAAATCGTAGCACATTCTAGAACTTTGTTTCCTTCTAACTTTTCAAGTTCTGTACACTCTCAAAAATAGAGGTACAAGACAGGAACATTTCTGTACCTGTAGGTATATTTTTCACAAATGTTCTCTCAAAAGTGCAATGGTCTTCATGGGGCCAGAGGTGTACCTATATACTATGAAAAAGTGTCCAAAGTAATATAAAGTACAAATTTGTACCATTTCAACCCTAAGAGGACCTGAAGTATTGAAAAATTTGTGTCGCTTGTACAATAACTATAAGACACAGTACTTCGCAGTACTTCTAAACAGTAGTATAATTATAGTTATTATATTATGCTTTTCATAACAATCAATACTAATCATAGTAATAATTATAGGTATAATTATTTATGTGTTTGGCCTAATATTTATATAATAATCATTCATTTACTATTAGCATCTTTAATTATTGTCATAATCTCTATTTCATTTTCTTTTATTCATCATTTTTAATTGGTTTAATTGTACTTTAACTGGTACAGATTGATAAGGTACAAAAATGGACCAGGACCAAAGGGTACAGAAATGTCTTTCAAAAAGGAACACCCCCAGCGACAAGCTTTGTACCCTTTTAAGTACAAACTGGTACCTCTACTTTTGAGTGTGTATATTTGAATTGCTTTAGACAGTTTTGGGTTATACATTCAGGAATGGGCACAAGTGATTATTTGTAGAGATACTCTTTAGTCATTTATCTATCTGAATTTTTGTGTTTGAATATTTGCTTTAATCAAATTTATATCATTGGTGTAAAAAAAAAACTATTAACACTTTTTTTTGCATTGACACTTGTCAGTTCTTTTTGTCAGTGAAAGTACAAAATATTATAAAAAAAAAAATACTGTTCTGTACAAATATTCAATGATGGCAGGTTTACATTTGGCTGGTTTATACATTATATATTGCACGCTGGCTGGTAGAGGTCCAACTTTAGGGGCTTTTTTCCCCCAGACGGAGTGTGCTTGTTTGTTGAGACTATCTCATCTAACACCTCACACAGCACTTTCAATTTCTGCACGCTCTGCACTGTTTGTCTTTCATATGTTGCAGAAACAAGAAGCTTAAATCAGGGAATAGCCGATCCCACCTCAGGCTTCTGTCCTTATTTGTATCTGTCGGGGGAATAGAGGTACACTGATAGATTTTTTATTGTTTGTATGAGGTGACATGAATAAAAGTGAAAACTCATTTTGTTATTTTGCCTATTTGTGTTGTTTGCTGTTCCTCTTTGTAATTAATCACATCCCTGAAACTGACTGTTAGATTTCATTATGAATTGCAGCCATAACGTTCCCTTATATTATATTAAATAATCTGCAGCAAAAGAGAAGTTGCTGTATCAGCATACTAACATGAATATATATATTAGGGATGGGATTTGATTTTAAAAATGTAATTAATTAGAGATTTGTAATTAATGAATTAATCCTAAATTAATCACAATTCCCCCAAACATATTGTTTTCTTAGTTTGAACTAATTTTAGTAGACGACTAAATCAAATTACAGACATAGGCATTAATATTGTAAACTCCAGCTCTATAATTGTCTGACCAAATGCATTTAATTGTATTTCAACTTGAAAAAGAGGACAAAAAAAAGAAAGAAACAAAAATGATCCCTGGCCAAAACTGAACGGATCTAAAGTTAAAGTTATACCATTTTTATCTCACTAATAAACTGGCTGTTTTTTAATTAAGAGTCTACATCAGGGGTGTCCAGCTCCAGTCCTCGAGGGCCATAATCTTGCAGGTTTTCTATGCCTCCCTGACTCAAATTAATGAACAATTGTGCAGAACTTCATAGGGTGTTACATTCATTTAACGCAGGTGTGTTGGGACAGGAAGGGAAAGAAAACGTGCAGGACAGCAGCCCTCAAGGACCGACTTTGGACACCCCTGCTCTACAACATGTTACAGTACTTTTGACTTTTTTAAATGTTTGTCTACACTTTTCATGAAGAGGCGTTAATACCTGATGATCAGAGCCAGCTTTGATTCCATTCTCAGTCTGGTTCATGGAGCAGAGGTGAATATCTATCGCTGTATCAGCAGCTGTTAATCCCTACAGTGCAGGACTGCCGAATTCAGCCCTACGAGGGGACCAATCCAGCAGGTTTTCCATGTCTCCACCCTCCATCACAGCTGACTAAATTAAACAGACAAACCCCCGGGCGGCCGGGGCAGCAGGGCCCGCCCGCCGGGCCCCCCCCTGCCCGGCCAAACAGATCCAAAAGCCAATCAAGCTCTGCACAATGACTCATTGACTTGTGTTGGGCCACGGAGACATGGAAAACCTGCTGGATGCTCTAGTGTGTGTATTGAGACGGGAGAGGAGCCTGCGGCAGCGTGAGCAGCTGGTGTAAGAAAGTAAACAATACGTTCTTTCACGTCTGTCTGTAAAAGTCTCCAATAACACCAGAAAATGTCACTAAACTTTTTGCTAGCTGCTGCATCTTAAATCTGTTAAATATATGCATACGTACGTTCCAGTTGTCTTGCGATTCCGAGAAGGTGCGAGTTGGTGACGTCATTACCAGGTATTTTGTGCTACAGCTACACCGACTTGGGGAAAAATAGACACAGGGATTAAAGCAAAAAAAGAATTTGTTTGACTAAAATTTTTCCCAGGCCATTTCATATTTCGCGGCCATCGATGCACCCACCACACCACACTTTAACAACCCCGTCTGCCATTTGGCCGCTTTCTAAAATTTCTAAGTAAAACAGTTAAATGCTGCTTCAGCCCTTGTTCTCGATGCAACATTTAAGTTGTAAGAGGACTTTACTTTTCTACACTTTATACTACTAACAGCATTTTAGAGGAATAAAATCTGACAGTTTTTGTCAGTTTGCTGCAAGGTAATTCAGTGCTGTCCTGTTCAATTTATCCTGTAACTGTGTTTTTAACTAGCTGGGTGAGTGACACACCTGAATTTTCTGCCAGGTGTCAAAGTATTTTTCCCCTTTTCATCTATCTAAAATGTTTTTGAATTATTCACTTCATTTTCATTTTTACTCAGTTTGTAATGTATTCCCACAAATAAACAATCTATAAATCTTTATCATACAATTTTATTCATCTTAGAACAAATCAGAAGAAATAAGTGTAATGTGCCAGCAGTGCCAGGAAAGAGGCCTGGATATATCAGTACTTCTGTAAAATTAGTTTTAGTTGCAGTGAAAACAAAGGTATGTAAATCTCATGGATTATCAGTCGATCCTCATCAATTTGCCTTTAATATTTGTAGATCTTCCTTTAAATATACTGTATGGTTGGCTGCTATTAACATAATTACTCTACAGACTAGAAGAGATGGTTTTAAAGCTACAGAAAAGACAATAAAACCAATCATGATAACTGGCTATAGTGGTATTTTCATGGCTTGATGAAAATACCACTGACTTTTGACTAGTAAATCAATGATATGACTTTGTAATAGTAACAGATACTATCCGTTATATAATAAAGCATTTTAACTTCAAGCATAAATGATGAAACCAGAGAGAGCACAAGATCGGAAACTGAACATCGGTCAGAATAACTTCAGAACAACTTTATCTGTCATTCAGGCTGGCACTCTGATAAAAGTTTATAAAGAAGCTGTTTTTACAGATGGGTCATTCATCTATACTCAGTTCAGCTGTAGTAATATCTAAACCAAACATTATAAGGGGCCGTTCACAAAAGGGACGATTGTGGGTAAAACCGGCAAACTATTTCATCAGAAGTGCCTTTCGTTCACACGGCAACGGCTTTATTCTGGGTTGAAGACGCAAAAATCTGAAGACTCATTCCAAATGTGGCAGTTGACAGTCCTGTCACTATGCCTCCGAGTGTTCATGTTCCCTGGCTACTTGGCCAAGGGGATGTCCCTTTGGCTGACTGGTTAGTGCGCATGACTCTCACCCGGGAGTCTGTGGTTCAATTCCCACCTGGGCCCTCCTGCGTCCTGCCACACAAAGTAGAATTAACGCTGTTGCGCCCTCGTCTGCATGGTCCAAAACGCAGAAATGATGGTGGACTCACAGAACTACTGACGCTGTACTCACGTGGCTGCGCGTGACGTCACACAATACAGGAAAAACAACAATGTCGGACTACAGAGGCCTAGTGGATCTCCACGTTGCAAGCTTGTAATTGAGTGTTGTATTAGAAGTAATTCTACCTCCTCATCTATCCACACAAATTTCCTCCTCGCCGCCACCATAGTTGTTTTGATTTTGAAGCGAACAGAGACGAACGATTGTACGTATGCGTGCGGACACGGTGGAGTTCTGTCACAGCACCACCTAAAGGCCCGGCGTGCATATCCAATCAAATTCCATACACACTTGCGTCCTCGTATGCACGCAGATTTCTTCATGACGATGCTCGTGTGAACACGGATTAAAGATGAAGAAGAGACGCCACTTTTGCGTCTTCTCTTCTGATCGTCGCCGTGTGAACGTAGCCTAAATCTCATTCAGCTTGGGAGAACACGCTAACGGCTGCTTCAGAATCTACAGGCTGTTTAAACCAGCTACAACCTCACGCAAATTTGCGAATTAGGATGGTAGGGGAATGTCCCGCCTCTTCACGCCTCTGATTAGTTAGACGGCCTCTCCCCAATTGGCTAGTTTATTTGGCCCTGAAGTGTCATCTCATGTTGAGCCAACCTAAACACTTCCCTTGTCCTTTTTCCCTAAACCTAAGGCTCAAATGAGCCAATTGGAGACGGAAAAGGCGCTACCTTCCCCTACCATCCTCTAATTCGCAAATTTGCCAAACTCACTTGCAAAGATTAGTTAAGTTTCATCATGGGTTTATTTAATTTTTTCTCAATCTTTAGTCACGCAGCTGGTTCATTTGAGTAATTGTTATTAATATATAATGTACATAAACTAAAATAAACTAGCTGCTAGTGGCTCCATGGTCAGTGGCACTGAGGCCGTCAGCATAACTGATTATATTTTTAAACTGGGAGAGAAAACTTAAAACTGTGAAAACAAACAGATGAAGGTCATATTATGATGCACCCAGGGTTTGGTCTCATTAATAGCAGATAAGGTGTAGGTTTTTACCGCTCACTGCAGCGAGGATCTCCACATACGCTGTAACGTTACTGTAGTACAAGCTCCTCTACCGCGCTGCTGAAGCCAGAGAAAAACACACGGCAGTGACAGCGGGCGATAACGTTGAACAGTACATCATTTAATGGCTATGTTAAAAAGCAGCGAACAGACACTCACCAAAGCTGCTGTCTGACGACGTTACCAGCGATCCGTTTAGAGATGGAAAGTTAATCCACAGATAACACCAGAGGTGCAGCTTCGTTAATTCCACCCACACTACCATTCCTCTGTTGCAGGTGTTTTAGCCAAACTTGGACTGTTCTTGTGGTCCAACGTTCCCGACTTTGATTTCATGTCAACACGCAACATACTGGAGGATACACTGACCCGCCCTCCTCTGTTTCTGATTGGCTAACGTCGCAGCTTTACCAGGTTTCATTGGTTGAGAGTTTCTGTCGGTCATAACTTAAAAAGTCTAAATGGAACCCCAACAAAAAGCACCTGGATCTATTTTATTCCTCTCGTTTTCCAATAGACATAAATCCGTCCATAAACTGAAAATTTTAATCCCTATAGACATCTCCGAAACAGCCTATTTGTGAGCTAGAACAGCTAGAAATGAACAAATTTCTAGCTGGAAGAATAACACAGACATTATAACAATGTTACCATGACAACAACAGCCAATTTCAGTGTGTGTGTTTAATAAACATATATTTACACTGTTTTAAAGAGAAAAAAAAAACACTAACAGGCCATAAAATTCAATAACAGCAACTCGGTGCTGTTTACACTTGAAACTTATGAACAGAAATACCTTATATTGAAGTTAAATAAACACAACAATGGTACCGGACGCAGCCATCTTTAAACCTCTACAATGTTCATGACATCACTTTCTTGGAAAATTGGGAAAACAAGTTCCGAGTGAACTGGAATGTATTAAAAGTAGCCGAGGTCTGCCCTGTCCGTCAGCATCATTGGGTGTACTAGAAAACTGGCACTGACAAAGGTTCTGCTTTGCTTCTAATGCAAACTGCGATTAAATGTGTTAATTTTTCATAATTAATTAAAGTTCTGTAGAAAGTTTCACTCCATTATTCATTTTCTGTTCCACTTGTTCATTTCAGGGTTGCAGGGGTTCAGGTGAGAGGCAGTACACCATGGACATGTCGCCAGTCTGTTGCAGACAGACAACCACGCACGCTCACATTCACTCCTAGGGATGATATAGTGACCAATTAAAGGGGAATCTCAGTAACTTTTTTACCTCAACACATGCTTTTTGGAATCCCCGTGGGGCTAAACAAAGTGTTTACGGAGCGATTCGATGTTCCCCCCCCTCCCACCGGTGCCTCGGGCCTGTAAGCAGCTCTATGCAACTTTGCCTGCGCCGACCCGAGCAGAACTTGCGACAACAGAAACCGCTGTACGGTACTCAGGTCCCCTATCTATCGAGCTGCTTCCAGCTCTGATTTTAACCAGACTACCAGCGCTAATTCGAAGAAAACATTTCTTTAGCTTCACACCACCTAAACACGGCTCCTGGCTCTCATAACCAACTCTTTGCTGGACCAGAGTGATTCACGTAGCTTGCGCTGCCTGGGCGCCGGGTGAAGCATCACTGCTTCAGGCTCAATAATCACTTGTCACGCCCGCAAAAAGTAAATAAAAGTTTGTATTCTTACCTGCTACTCGCCAACACCAGAGAAAAATATAATCCACGGCATATTTACCCGCAAATCGCGGGTAAAACGTCCCGTTTCAGAAGAGACAGGACTTTGCTTTGAGTAGAGGGAGACGTGGTGCTGCTACCAACGCAGCAAAGTAGCATCAACAAGCTAGTAAATAGAGGAAAGGCAGGTAGAGAAGCCGTCTGTGTGCTGTGGTGGTGTAGGGGGGGTTGAACTTTTAGACAGTGAAAGGACGCCACTAGGGGGAGCCCCGAGCTGAAGTTACTGAGTTCTGCTTTAACATAACATGCATGACTTTGGACAGTGCGAGGAAGCTGGAGAACCCTTGCATACACAATGAAATAAATATTGATTTTGAATTGTGGTTGGAAAAAATTAATAAAACAAGCATAACTGTCCCAGACAAATTAGAGCACCTTGTTCATGAACAGTGAACCAAATTACCTGTCAACTGCTGCAGACATCTGATTGAACATTACAGAAAACACTTGATTGCAGTGATTGCCTCAAAGTGTTGCGCAACAAAATTGTAGTTCATGAGCCCCATCAAGCTTTTTACTTGTTTTATTTTATTTTATCTTATTCTTTAATGTATCAGTTGAACCACAATTCAAAATCAATGTCATGATATTCGTGAATTTTTTATCTATTATTACTTTTCTCAATTTCAACTTATTTCACTGAAAGCTGATTTTTTCTGTCTTTTATGGGAGGGGATGTAAACCTTTGAACACCACTGTGTGTATACAGTTGAGCAAAAAAGTATTTATTTAGCCACTGTTTGTTCAAGTTCTCCTACATGTCTGAATCTCAGGGATCACTGACTGCAAGCAGAAATACAGCATCAGTCACATCAGCCAGCTGCAGCAGGGTCTCCACAGAGCCGTGCGTCTTCGTGCATGCTGGCATCATATGCAGCATTAACAACTGCAGTTACAGATATCAATGATGGCGCTGCAGGTGACGCCTGAAGTCACTGACTAATTCCAGCCAAAACATGTGAATGATGTCCGGTCTCCTTCATGTTGTACAGCAGGGGACAGTGTGTATTCTTGTGTGCATTTACGCATGTTGCACAAAACCGGCGTTGCACTGAATAGTATTTGCTTTTTATCTCCAGACACGCCGCGGGTCGTCCAGGTTCGGTGAAATGGTTCGATAAATCCAGATAAACACTGAGCTCCATCAGAACTGTTTAAAAATCTGATTTCAGAAGCTAAAACTTTATTGAACACACAATAGAGCTCGCAAACGTGACGTAAGCACCATTATCAAACGCAATGTATTGTGGGAAGAAAAGGCAGTGAAGGAAGCAGCGCAGCACGGTTGCTCTGAAACTCGTCTCACGGACATGGCGTTAAACGCAGAAATGGCTCGGAGTTGCTGAATTATAAACTGCCATAGCCGATCTCACAACCACCATAGGAAACAAATAAATAAAGGAATAAGCGTTTATTGGTTTCTGGATTAGAAGCGAAACAGCACGAGACAAAAAAAGAGATGAAACCTCTCCAATCCCTTTTTCATTGACACTAACACTTACATAGTACTATGGGACATTCATACTTTTACATGCAGTCGCTTCTTAAGCTGTTATTTTACCGTTACTTTAGCTGAGTTCCAGCACAATGGAAACACAGTCTTAGATTAAATAAGATTAGGGAAAGAAAAAAACTGTGTGTCTGTGATGGTGACGACCTAAATCACTTAGAAGCTATTAAACTAATAAACATTTTCCCCTATTTTTTACATTTACATTGTGAATGCTGTAATTGAAGTTGTTCAATGAGGTTTTAAGCTCATGGAGAGAAGAGGTTTGTTTGCTTGAAACATTAACTTTGTGCGTACCGATGAGGCAGCTGCACACCTGCAACATGCCGACCTGACGTAGATCAGACTGGCCCAGCAAGCAGCCGGAGCGCTAAACTGCTGCCAACAGCGATGACAGTTCCCTGTTCCTTCACCATCAGCTGCTTGACCTGAACAACTGTTTGCAGAGTGACTTTTATGGAGTGAAGCTGCTGCATCAGACGCGTTTCACCAGCTTGATGCACAGCGCGCGCCGAGCAGCATCCAGGATTGGGTTTGGAGGAGCTGGATTGGCTGTTTGCGCAACCCCTAAGATGGAAAGTGGACGGGTGACATCAGTTTCCGTCCACTATTGAAGTGTTGGAATCATGTCAAGTGACAAAGATGTTTTCCCAACATGGACTGTTTACTGGTATTCTGGAACGCTGCCAGTTCCAAGCTGCGCTGAGTTCGCGGAGAAACTGGACCGGTTTAATAATAAATGGTCAATCCGCTGTCTTCCCTTTAAACTGAGAGCTGCAGTGCGCACTAGTAAACAGGTGAACAGGTGAACAAGTAAACAGGTAAACAGGTGAACAGCTTATGGTTGTGTCTTTTACTGCCCCTGAGCCGACAGCTGTGTTCAGATGGTTAAATGGCTGTTTGTCGTGTGCCATGGATCAGTTATGGCTGTACGCGCATGTGTGTGTTTTATTTCACTATGTTAGTCTTATTGGGCAGAAAAGACTGAGAGCGATTTTTTTTTTAGATTGGAAAATGTGCTCTTTCTATTTGACTGCTTTACAGATTTATTCGAGATCAGGTCACACGTGACCTGATGTAATACAGTTGACTATTACTGATAAAACACACACATCATGTGGAGATGTTTTGTTAATAATGTTGTATTTGAGAGAGATACGTTCTTCTGATTGTTATTGGAGGTGGAACACTGTTGAAAATAAATTTGGCACACCAGTATTTGCTGGTGTACACCTAATATCTTTGTTAATGCAATGCAAATGGTGCGCACAATGGTTTTCTGACCTTTGTTCCCACAATGCATTGCGTGTTCATCACGTGGTCTTGCGAGCTCTATTAAAGAAATCACCAGTGCACTCGCTCTCGACATAAATTAAAAAGCAACAGGAGACAATTGAAGCCCACAGAACTGTTAATTAGGCCTATTTCTAAATCTTGTAGCTTTTTTATTTATTTATTTGTTTACATTTTAGATCAGTAATCTAACTATTTGCTGTCATTGTATCCATCTGGTATCCTCTTGTCTGTTATGCAAGTGTACTGCAGTTTCCAGTGACAGTTAATTGGGGATCTTGGCGTGATATTGAGCTACTGTATATTCATTATATTTTTGATTTAAATAAAGTAAATGAATTGATTTAACTTAATGACTGCATTATTTATTTAATGAGAATTTGTGCGAAATGCATATAGGTGCACTTATAGACCTCCGATCTTACGTATCTGATAACTTTTATGGCATAAGTGGGTCAATCTAGTTTCCTTTCAATATTAACATTAGTTTGTGACGTGTATGAAGCATTTTGGCTGGTGTTTAATTTATGATTGTGTGTTTTTTTTTTTTTAAATGAATCAGCGATGCAACTGCAACAGCACATGGTAATTGGACCTACATATCCCAGCAATAAGATACAATAACCGACACACTTAAACCGTATCTCAGTTTTAATTATTATGATTAATGTAGCAAAAGCTTATCAGAAATTTTTTTTCTTTATCTTCATAAAGACAACAACTAGGAGCAGTCAAACTATCAATCTAATAACAAGCAGCTTGTCTTACTTGTATGGCAGGCATGTGCGCAACGGGAGAGGGAGAAGGGACAACTGGCTGCTGAGTTCAAATGTTTCCATTTAAATTGGTTAAACACAAACACCGCACACATCTCTCTAATTAGCGGGTTTTTTAAAAAAAGGAGAGCTCAGCCCGCGGGCTTGGGGCTCCAGCGCAGGGCTCTTTATGGAGGTTTTGGAGGGAAAACTGTATTTCTTTCCTTGGCATTTTACCAAATTGTTGCAAAGCAAAAATCCTAATCAGGGTCTTTACCATTTGCATTTCAGCACCAGACTGCGCCGAGTCAGTGACTGCGTTTACATGCCATCAATATTCGGGTTAAGGTCAATATTCCAGTTTCTGAAAGATTAGGAATAACCCGTTTACATGCATGAGCAGACAGAGTTACTCCTAAAACATGATAACTGAAATCAACTGGAATATCTCGACCCAAACCGTGACGCACGGAAAACGTCATGATGATGGTGGATAATGAACCATCCGGAGCCACTGCGGTCAAGCCAGCCAAGTTTCAGAGTTACAGCCGAAATAACGTCGGCTGGCTTGACTGCGGATCCGCGAGAGGTGGTTTGACTGCAGTCCGGAGCAGACAGCAGTCCTTTGCTGGCGCTGCTGTGCTGGTACTGACCCACCAGCAGTACTCCACACTATTGCGGGTTATAGAAGGAGAGAACGTGTGGTGGAAATGGAGCTCGGAGCTGTGGACATCCACGCTTCCCGTTTCCACCAGAGTCCCCGGCCATGAAGATGAAGGTCTCAGTCAGGACTGGTGGGAACGGTTGGAATGATGCAGTTCACTGACTCCCGCTGGAGTCTGTGAATTTTCCTACGTCACGTCCTTATCAAACTTTGCCAGATGAGTGAACAAACACCGCGAAGTAACTGTTTGCACACTAGTTCCTCTCTGGATGCTTGTTGCCATGGTGACATACTAACAAGCTGTGTGGAGTACTGTCTGATTGCTGGTACAAGCACTCCCTGTAGTTTACTCAAAAGACCAAGAATCCTTGCATTCCGGTTAGAAAAGGAGTAACCCAGGAGTAATATTGAGGTTTTTAAAAACCCAAAAATGAGCATATTCGGGTTTTTGCCAGTGTTCACATGGCCGTGTGCAACCGGGTTATTGCTAATATTCCGGTTATGAAAGCGTCATGAAAGAGTTGCTGCATGTAAACGCAGTAAGTGACTCTTATTAACACACATTTTCTTACATGGAAAGCCTTGTCAGAATGGTGGGACGTTTATGTGTCGGAATAGTGGTATTTCAGAATGCTGGTATGTCTAAATGGTGGTATGTCGGAATGGCGGGATGTCGGAATGCCAGCATGTAACCAAGGACTTCGTAGCGTGGAGCTTCGGGTCGGGTCTGGTGGAAATGCATAGACACCCGATGCGAAACTCATAAGCGCAAAAATCTGTTCTGTTCGTCTCCGGTGGGTAGCGGGCCTTGTAGACCAGCGACAGAACTTTAAAGTCTATCCTCTGATGGACAGGAAGCCAGTGTAAAGACCTCGGTAGTGGACTGATGTGGTCCAGGTTTCTGGTCTTAGTGAGGACTGGAGCAGCAAAGGTGCAAATGAGCTGCAGGCGTCTAACTGAACCAGAGCTGCATCCATGGGCGTCGTAGTGGGGGGAAAAGTGGACCTGACTACCCAGGGCCCAAGCATGGAGAAGGGCCCATGAAAAGACAGATTTTTTTTTCTTTTGTGATCTTTTATTTTGTATTAATTCGACCCTCCAATTAAATGGGGTCATCATTTATTTCAAACATATAGATGCCATCAACTGAGAGAATCAACTTTATGTCACAGTCTTCCCAAAATTTGAAACATTCTGGGGGCCCCCCCCTCTCATAGACGCATAATGGTTTAGTCCACCTGACAGCAGCTGGCGAAGAGCAACGTCAGCCCACTTGTGAATGACCTGGAGGCTAGACATGATGCCCAAAAAGCATAAATCTTGTTATCAAAAGAAGAAAGTGAGAGAAAAAAAAAGACTGAATGAGGGGGGGCAACTGTTTTTTTCTCCAAAGGTGAACCGAGTTTGCTTATTCTGCAAAGTCTATTTAAAGTTAACAGTCCACTCCAGACAGCTGCTACTTGTGTTTGTATGCTCACGTTGGGTCTGTAGCTTAGCTAGTTGCTAACCAGGCTGCTTGTGGACCAGCTAACGTTATTTGTCAACATGGACCAGTTTCAGAAACAAACAGCGGCGCTGGCGCAGCAGTGGTGAGTCCTGGCGGTTCTTCTGAAGATGAGGCTGAGATTAAAGATGAGCAAAGATAAGGTGAGATTGTTCATGTATTTAAGGGTGAAGCCCCCCCCCCCCCCCCTTGCGACGCCCCGTTACGTTAGTTTGTTGGTTTGCCCACGCACGAGAGAGACAGAGAGAGAGAGAGACAGCTATCCACAACTCCGTCTTGCAGCTGCAGTCGCGGGGACGTCAAAGATTTCACAAATACACCTTGGACAGAGCGCTCACTCTGACTAATTGTTTACAGCTAAATTGACTTTGTCAGTCCAGCATTTATATTTCTATCCTAATTTATTCAGGATAATTTTCCGTTTCCCTTGTTTTTTCGTCATTTACATCAGTTTCAGAGGATTTTATTAATCTGAATCTTTTTCTTTACTCCATTTGTTTGGGATTGCCAAAGATTTTAAACTTAGCTGACTCTTTTTAGGATTTTAGTTTTGTTTTTACACTGTATGTCAGTGTTGTATGCTTGTTTCCTTACAGAAAACTGGGCCACAAAGGGAATTGATAAAGAACCAAATTGATATTGAATTGAAATTAATAAGATTATCATAAGTTTAAATTTCCCAAAGTTTGTACTGAACTTGGAAAACACTCCTTTATGCATCGTGCACCTGCTGCTTGGATTCATTACAGACTCTGAAGCTGCAGGATTTAGTTTCTCTTGGAACTTTAAAAAACCATGTAAGAGACTTGGAATTAGCCTCATATCGTTCTTGCTCTTGCTTCACATAAGAGTCCCAAATTCAACTCTATTGTTCTCATTGCATTTTGTATATTTTATTTGTTATATTATTGGTGTTTATTGTGCAACTTTTATTGTTTTATTGTTGAAACTCAATGTTTTAAGCTGCTGTCTTGGCCAGGCTTCCCTTGGAAAAGAGATCATTGCATCTCAGTGGGACTGACCTGGTTCAATAAAGGTTAAATAAATAAAACAAAATAAAATGAAAGATCTTATAAATTTATGCAGGTGGTGAGAACATAAAAAAAACCTAGCTATTCCTAACAACTCCATGTGACTGAAAAATGGCTAAAAACATTTTTTATCTGCAACTTGCTGACAATAATTCATTACTGTGAGTTATAGCAAATTATTAGGATAATCTAAGCATCTGTTGTTGGAAAGCATATCTGATGTTTACTTTATGTTTGACTTTTAATGAACATGTAAGCCAAATGCATCAATATAATCTGATTGTAGCTTAAAACCCTAGTTATGCTTATTTATGTTTAATAAATACCCCTTTTTTCTACTTTTTGGTCATGCACCTCACGCCTTGGCATGTATAGGGGCCCACTGACTTGAGAGTGTACAGGGCCCAAAATTTGGTGCTACTCCCCTGGCTGCATCACCAACCCAGATTAACTGTGGATGAGTCTGCTGATCCTAAAAGAGGCGGCATTGTAACTGTCAGTCATGCAGTAGTTAAAATGAGGTATTATTTCCTCTCCAATAGTTTCAGAAAGTTGGCTCAGTTTAAAAAGCTTCATTTGTCCCATAGGGGCAGTTTATGGCCCACAGTCATTTCATGTTCCATAGTAAGCAGTAAACCGCAAGAATACACAGCTCCACCACTCAATTAAAAACTAAGAAAACACTTTTTTTTGTAAATAGAGAATATAATTGCAATGTTCAATGCTGAAAAAAGCTGATAATTTCAGATATGTACTGCATTTAGGTTTATAACTCATTTTGCTTTTGTAAATTCCTGATTAAGATTCTTTTTACCAAACTTGTCCTGTGATGTTTGTCATGGCCTCATAAAATTCCCAGCTCCCACATAACAGACGGTTGCAACAGACAGACTTTCAGGAGAAAATCAGACACCGGTGTTGTGTTAAAGTTAAAAACTGCATGCTATCAAGTAAGCCAGCTCTCCTTCGTGTTGGAGCAGCTGCTTATCACCAACAGACAGGTTAGCTCGAGGCACTATCATATCTCCGAGTGCAGCCCCTATCATCTACCTGCCCACCTGTCTGGCTGCTGGCTTTTTTCTCTCTCCCTGAACCAAACATCTGAGATGCTGAAACCACCAGGCCTGAGTCGACACCCCGCTGTCTGTCTTCATTTAGCCTCAGCGTCTGGCCTTGACTTGAAGAGGAATCACACTCTGTGGAAGGGACCTTCTCTTCAGAAACCACTTTTGGTATGCATTTCAACGGAGGTCTTTCTCAGCATAGCCACGGATGTTTCATGCGTTTATTATCAGTGTAGTTTTCAGCACAAATTAAAACTATAATTAGACCAGAAAAGCACTTGGAGAGCGCAGACCTCTGCCAAGCAGCTCTTGCAATGATAAAGAATCCTTCAAAAAATTCCTGGATACTGAAGGTGATCCGGATCACCACCAACATTTAATGGGTTCCTCCTTGGGCTGGGGCACACGGCTGGTGAAAATTTCAGGTCAATACGTCCGGAACTTTTTCCATAAATTTGCTGACAGACAATCTTACCAACGCTACCGAAAACATGACCTCCTTGGTGGAGATAAAAATGTGAAAGGACAGCCACATTTGCATATGGGTTGTAGTACCTCCCTCTGATCAGGATTTTAATTCTTCCACCCAGATTTACTTTGGCTTTACACCCAGGGCCTCATTCATCAACCATGCGTATGCACTGAAGTGTGCTTGTTGTGTGTGTACGAACATTTCATCATTCTAGGTTCTTTGTTGTGCTTATTGTAATGGTAAATGACTGGATGGGAAGGGGTGGGGGGGTGGTGATGATGGGTGACTGATACGAATCTCAACAAATCACTTGATTCAGACCAAATGATTATTCAGACTTTTAGCAGAAATATTCACCTCATTTTGAAGATCTACAAGGGTGGCACCATTTGACTTCCGGTTGTGTTGACACTTCCGGTTGCTCTTCACATCCAGCGATTCATAGCGATTTCCACCAGCGTTTTACTGATACCAAACAGTTCTAAAACCATCACAAATATTATTTCTGCAATTTTCACTGGAGAAAGAGGCATGAGACCCTACAACACATTTGTATCAATCATGGCAAAAAAAAGGACCGAACATTATTTGCCGCCGTCTGCTAACTCCATGTAAATACATAAAGAACCCCCCCCCCCACCACCACCACCCTCTCCCTTCCTCCCTAGTTGAAACTTTTATCTCATAAAAACACTTTCTGCTTTTTTTCCCTTTTAAATCTCGGTTTCTGTCTTACTTAGTAATATTTAAAGTCAGCTGGTTTGTGTAACGTTTCTACAGACAACCTGAACTCAGCCCATTGAAATGATGTCAGCTGATCTCAGAAACCTATTACTATGTACATACTAACTTATACCTCCACGCTGAACTCGTGCATATTTAAATTGTAGCATTAATTTATTTTATCGCTTAGATCATAACCTGAAATGTAAGTTTGGCAGTTATTACTTTAATGTTCAGTACATTTTAGCATCAGGGGAATGATTTATTATATTACAATATGAAGCATAAACTACACGGGGTGACATCTTCAAGACTGCCAAACTTTACTAGACTCTTCTAACCTGCACAGATTTGGACGCCACACACTTGGTAGTAACAAAAGACAGATCGCACAACATCTCTTTCCTGATCTATGTGTGACGTGCACTACAGAGTGCACCATATCCTAATCAATTCTCCAACAGAGTATCAGCTTTTTCACACTCAGTATTCCAGATGTGCGTTCATCCACGCACTCGGTGGGCTTTATTAACCTTCATCGGAATTTTTCAAAATAGTTTGTTCAGTTTCTTCCCAACTAAGTCATTGCATTTTGCTATATGGGCGACTGTGTTTTTCAATGTAACTAACTAGCCGCAGCTAGCAACCGGAAATGTCAACACAATTCCGAAAGATGAGGATGTGTCGAAGGGGGGGGCAAAATAAGTTTTATAATAATGTATAATAATCTTAAATATATGCAACATGTCAGTGTGGGACACACCCAACTGGCTTCACTTTAACTCCTCAGAAACCAATGGGTCACGTGAGCGGAAGGTTCGTCCCTTTTTTTTTACAGTCTCTGCATGTTCCACCACCTGGCGAATCCTTTTTACATTTTAGAGCCTAACATGTATTAGGAACATTTTAAAATTACAAAAGAAAAGTAAGCATAGCTTTAAGAAATTCACACATTCATCAACTTAGAATATCATGGTAGGCCATTATAGTCAAATCTGTGCAGTTGGCCAAATTTATTTAGTTTCTACTGTATACCATTTACACCACCCACCTCTATTCTGAACTATTTCGAAATTCTGGCTGGATGCATTTTTTTTGCTCTCAAACAAAGGGTGCCTTGGTAAAAGAGGACCTTTAGTCATCCTAGTTTACTCACATTTCCCTTTACATCGTCCACTTCCTGCCTTTGGTTGACTTCTCGCGGTCTGAGACCTTCAAAACCAGAATTCACTTCTTTGATCTGCATCAGAGTTCGTTTGCAGTTTTGCACCTTCCCAGACTTTCTGCGTGAATAAAGATTAGATTCAGATTAGAAGAGCTGATGTGAATGCATCCTCACTTGCAAGTGAACCGAGACCACTAGATGAGTTTGTTTCTTTGGTCCACACCAGAGTGTGAATGAGTATATACATTACTACGCAACTGTTCTATTTTCTGAAGGGGACCAGGGTTTGTTTACTGTGGACCATCCAGTATGAATCTGGCTTCATGTCTGTCATATTGTCTGTGTTTACAATCTAAAGAGCATGTCCAGAAAACATAGACATCTCTATATGGATGCTGCTGATGGTTTCTGTTCAAGGAGAAATCAATTAGAAATTGTTATCAACAGCTGCATCAAATTATTGCTGAACAAGTAGTCATGCTGGTCTGGAACTAAAACCATAAAATGATCTGAAGCCTTCTTGTGCATTTCTTTTACCCTGTTTAGGAATTTGTTTTTTGGTTTAGTTAAGTTTTAACTTTTTTTTCTTTAGCTGTCGGATAACTTATTTAGTGCTTGGAAATATTTCTCTACGGTTTGGCTGAATCTCCAACCCCCGCCTTAATGAGGCTGGAACTCAAAAAGCAGCACAAGGCAGCATTAACTAAGCTGCAGCAGAGTAAGTCTTCTAAGTTTGGGGATGGATGAGAAATTTCCCAAGCAAACAAACTTAGTGAAAAGAGCTTAATTCAACAGTTTCCTAACAGTAGCAGCACTTCTACATCAGCCAGCATTCAGTCATTTTCCTCTCTCATCTTTTTCATATCATTCACTACAAAGCAGCGGCTGTGGCAGTGTACTTACATCACCTTTCAACATTCAGGAATACAGCTTACATTTTTCAAACAGTGATCTCTTCCAGCCATTCGCAGACACAGAGGTGAAAAATAAAGCGTTGCAGCTTCAGATGTTGCACAGGGAAAAGAAAAGCAGTGAAGTAACTCAGCTGTGGGGCTTTGAATGACTGTCCTTTACAATCTGTATTCTGGGTTTTACTAACAGACGCACGAGCACGGTCTAAATGCTGCTGTGATACCGAGTTCAGTGTGAAAACAAAGCAAGACATTATCAGCAGCAAAATCTCTCCTGGTAGATTATTAGGGTTGATATTCCCCCCTTCACTGCTGCTTGTGGATGCCGGTGTTTATCTGCTGAAGAGGACTCCATGGACTGTTTCTATTTTGAGAGTAATGGCTGCTGGATTCAGGAAGGCCTGTTTCCTTCTAATCTCCTTGACTTCTAGACAGGCAATCAGGGAGACAGAGATGTGTTATCAGGTGGCCACCTTGATGGCGAACTCTGATACATCCCCACATGCTCTCTCCATTTCAGGGCTTCCTTTACTCCTGCCTAGCTTACAATGACAACAGCTCAGATAGTGCTGGAAAATGGGAAAAAAAAAAAACAAAATAAATGTGGTGACAAATTTATGTAATTCATACAACCGAGTAAAATGTCAGGATTTAGTTGAAAGACTTGTTTATTCCCTTCTTATTCTCGTGAAGCTGTTACATAGACTGCAGCTATTTGAATTTTACATCAATGATTCAGTTCAATGAGAATTCACTTACAATGGTTTTAATTTTTGGATTCATTTTATAAAGAGATACGCAACAGCATTTGTACAACATATGGACTAAAATGTAAATGTTTAATTGATTTATTTTTTTTATTAAATTTCTCACCTGAATTAGGAATTTATGAAAGTGCTTCATCTCTGTCTGTTGTCCAGAAACACAGAGACAAAAGTTGCCCCAAACTCACATTTTTTCAGCCCACTGATGTATCTCGAGCTCAGTCCATGATCAATAATAAATAATGAAGAAAATCAGCTGCAGACTTACGGCTAATGTTGATGAATGAAGGTTAAAAAAGAAATAATGTTCCACTTTCAATAGGACGTTCAGCATGGAAGACATCAGTAACTAACTTAAAGGTCCACCAGCCCTGTTCTCACATAAATAATAATAATTTAAAGGCCTTTTAACCTAATAAATCATTAAAGCTGGGGTTGGTGATCCTGCAAAAACAGTTTGGGCAAGCTACATTTTGAAAAAAAACACACTGCAAAACGCCAATAGTTTACGAGCAGGTTGGCAAAGATAACTGATAACAGCCTAGTGGATAGCTTGTTAGCTAGCTGGTAAACAGCTGATGAACCAAGTTTCTAAAAGTATTTATTCACTCACCTCCAACCTGTCTGCGGAATAAAGTCCACACTACAAATGCAACCCTTCCACATCTGTTTTTCTTTTCTTTCTTTCTTTCTTTTCTTTTTTTGTTCTTTTTGGCGCGGAAGCAACGGGCAGTCTTTTGTCATGTTTAGAGTTGGAACATAAGCTATGTTTCATTTAGAAGTCAACGCACTTCGAAGTGCAGATTTGTCAGCTGCATACATCACATCAAGTGTGGTCCCACTTCCAAAGTCGCCAAAGGAGCCTCCAAAAACACCCTCCACACCCTCACTCTTTGACCTGAAATGAAGGATACTGGCACTCTGTCCTTTGTGGCCTCTCCTGTCTCAGAATTCATTGCACATAAAATAGGAGGGAATAAGCATCAGAGCTACGAGTGTAATATTTGGATATGTTCTTGGATTTTAAATGATAAATGAAGTATTTACTGGCTAGAAACAGCAGATAGTCTCTGTGGAAAATTTGAAAATATGTGGCCAAGCTTAGAAAGTAGCTACAGAAGAGGATTAGGGCCACTGAAGAAAAAAAAAATCAGTGGCCAGAAAATAAATAAAAAATAAAAAAATCTCCCAATTTCTGAAAAAGTCAGAATTCTAAGATTAGTGTCTGACTTTAATCACAAAATTCTGAGAGAAAAAAAAATCATAATTCTGAAATTAAAGTCAGAATTCTGACTTTTTCAGAAATTGAAAGAAAATTCCTTTTTTTTAATGTTGTGGAAAAAGTCAGAATTCAGTTTTTTTTCCCTTAGGGGCTTTCTTTTTTATAGTGGCCCCAATCCTCTTCCGTAAGAGAGATTTTGCCTCTGAAAAACATTTGTGTGACATTATTTAGGTGTAAGTGACCGGTTAATGGGGTGTTAACATTCAGGTAACAACAGATAAATAAAAAGAAATAACATGCTCAGCTGTATTTAGTTTATACAATGTACAGTATCTGAAGAAATAAGCAGAAAGAATGCCGTAACCACCTGTCCTGTGCGGTTTCTACAGTCATGAGGAATTGGGACTGGAGCACTATGGGAAATTCTGGTAGGCTAGGCTGTCCCATTTCAGCAGCCTACCATTTCAGAAGGCTGCTTCGGAGGGCATATACTAAGTAGCACACTCCACAGCCTACGTAGTCCGTGCACTTCGAAGTGCATTGACTTCAAAATGAGACACAGCTATACTTCCTACCGGTGACGCGTCCCCATATGCATCATTGTACCCACGCGTTCCCAATGTACCTACAGGCCTGACAAATTTACCTGACAAATACTCTGTCCCTCTCCTCTGGACTGAATAAGGAAAACCTGTAGATGAACATGGAAATTTAGTTGGACTATTAAATATACTCCAACTTATCCAAGAGTTTTTAATGCGGACAAAAATCCATCTGGACCAACAGAGAATTTTTCAAAACAAATTCTTAATTTCTAAGCATTTTTCTGAATGCGGAGAGGAGGGAAACATGATGCACCTTAGTGCGGAATCACCACCTGTCCCACAGGTTTTTGGTGTCTCCTGTTGTAACACATCTAATCCACATGACAGTTTGTAGTCAGGTTCTGAACAAGACTCACAATAGGTTGACATAGTAACCAATAATAGTTTGACTCAGGTGTACTGCAGCAGGTAAACATGTCAAAACCTGCAGGACAATGGCTAAAGATGTCCACAGATGGTCATCCCTGCACTCGTGCATCAGGAAAAAAAAAGATATGTTTTAAAATCTGCCTACGTTAAACAGATATAAGTCCTAAATCAACTAATATAAACTAATATAAGAAAAGGTGACTCGAGTTTGGATTTATTGAGATATGCTAAATACGCTACCGGACAAAGTTCATGACGCCAGTTTAGTTAAGGAGTCATCAACAAAGCACCCATAATTTAAGGACAGAACCAAAGATTTTTTTTCCAGTGAAAAGGTGAAGATTAATGCCCCAGAAAACACAGATGGTGAGCCTGGCCACAACATCAGAGAAAGCACAGGAGGCTTCTTATCTAGTGGCTCAGCAGATCACACGATGTGAGAAGCAACTCTCCATAGTCAGGATCTCATTAAGCCAGCAGCGGTGCAAATGTGTGAAGTCATGCTTGGGAGAGAAGTGGCTAACAAACTGAAACCTGTGCTGCTTTCAGAGGACACTGTTAGCAGGAGAATTAAAGAAATCAGCTGATCTCCGATCACAGTTACTGCATAGATGCCACTTGTGTGCATCTTTTTATTAATTTGGACGAATCAACAGACATTTCCAGTGCAGCTCAGCTGACTGTTTTACTGCGGCATCCTGGGAAGGGAGGAATTTCTGATTTGCAATGAGGTGCCAGGGGACAACAGGAGAAGAAACTTCTGGATGCCTTTATGGCTGAAGTGGGACTCTGCTGGCAGAAATGTGTGGCTGTTCGTACCGACGGTGCAGCAGCAATAACAACGAATGCCGCGTGTGGATCAAATCTGCCAATCCAAAGATTTTATCGACTCACTCGCATCTAAAGACATGATGGGACCAGATCTACAATGAGGCTGCGACTGTGGTTAACTTAGTCTAATCAAGAGCACTGCAGTGGCATTTCTTTGGACAACTTTGCTGTGATATGGACGCTAACCATGAAGCACGACGTTATCACTCTGGGGTACGTTGGCTTTCTTGTGGTAAAGTTTTACAGCAAGTGTTTGAGCTACACAAACAAATGGCAGAGTTCATGAGAGAGGAAAAACCTGACATTGCATACTTTTGTACTGATCCAGATGTGGCAGTTGGCGGTCCTGTCACTATGCCTCAGAGTGATCATGCGCACTGGCTACTTGGCCAAGGGGATGTCCCTTTGGCTGACTGGTTAGCACGCATGACTCTCACCTGGGAGTCTTGGGATCAAATCCTGCCAGAGCCCTCCTTCGTCCTGCCACGCAGAGAATGTGGCCAAGTTGGCATATCTTACAGACATTTATTACACAGAACAGCCTCAAGCTTTCCACACAAGGAGGCCACATAACTGCCTTTACTGCCTTAATGAAGAAAGCAGATCTATGGAGGAGATGGATAACAGATGGGATAATGGACATGTTCTCCTAGCTGACTGAGTTTCTCCACACCAACAACCTGTCTGCTGCAGCTAGGAAGGACGTCGTCACTGTACACCTCATGCTACTAAGCTAGTACTTCAGCTCATACCTTTCTGACACGAACAAAGACCAGGTGCATAATCTTTTTGCATCTGCTGCAACGGAAAACCATCTCACAGGTAAAGCAGGAGAGCAACTGTTGGAGTTGTCCAGTAACAGGACACTGAGTCTGATTTCAGCAGGTTTTTGGCCTTCTCTCTGTCACGAGTATCTCTAACTCACTGCTGAAGCCAGGCAAATATTGCTTCCCTTTCCAGCCACTTCCCTCTGTGAACGGTCATTTTCCACTCTGCTATGAACAAAAAATACAGGGTGAATTTACAAGTGGAGGACAATCTTAGATCTTTCTTCTTTTGTTTTTTGTTTGTTTGTTTGTTTTCTTAAAGGGGAATCTCAGTAACTTTTTTACCTCAAATGCTTTTCGGAATCCCCGTGGGGCTAAACAAAGTGTTTACGGAGCGATTCAATGTCCCCCCCCCTCCCGCCGGTGCCTCTGGCCTGCGAGCAGCTCTATGCAACTTTGCCTGCGCCGACCCGAGCAGAACTTGCGACAACAGAAACCGCTGTACGGTACTCAGGTCCCCTATCTACCGAGCTGCTTCCAGCGCTGATTTGAACCAGACTACCAGCGCTAATTTGAAGAAAACATTTCTTTACCTTCACACCACCTAAACACCGGCTCCTGGCTCTCATAACCAACTCTTTGCTGGACCAGAGTGATTCACGTAGCTTGCGCTGCCTGGGCTCCGGGTGAAGCATCACTGCTTCAGGCTCAATAACCACTTGTCATGTCCGCAAAAAGTAAATAAAAGTTCGTATTCTTTTTTAAAGTTGTACTTCCATGGTCATTTCATTAATATTTCTGTGTTCTCCATTATTATTGAATGCATTCTGCATCGTTTCTGTTTAAAAAAACCTTCTGGTATCTTTGTATCCAGCTGTATTTGTATACTAGAAGAGAGGCTTGTGGTCCAACGGCAGGCTTTTCCGGGTCCTTCTCATGAATTTCTGTCTGATTGGCTGCCTCCCATGAGTGTATGAAGGAAGCTCTGCCCTCCGCTCTTATTTCGCTACAGACAGGGAATAGAGCCGACAGACAAGTTTGTTCCACCATGCTAACAAACAGTTAGCTAATTAGCTTCTCAACTCCAAAGCTACAGTCGTGCCGTCTTTACTTCTAGTGTGTAGTGGAGGGTTACCTGCCTTCCAATGGACAGATAGAAACCCCACGTGGGATACGCTATTTGCAATGTGATGTAGAACTGCGAGGCTGTTCCCGATTCGCTCTTCTCTTCGTATTGTTTCTCTGATGAGGAAGCACAGCCGACTGGGGGGAACGCAACGCTAGCAAGTCAGCATGTGTTAGTAAACAAGGGGAAACCCTCCGTATTTCAGAAGGAGCAAGTTAAACAGGTTTTCAGTGGAAGGAGGCCTTTAAGGATTTTTTTGGGGCACTAGTGGCCTTTATACGACAGTGTATAGTGACAGGAAATGGGCAGAGAGAGTGGGGAGTGACATGCAGCAAAGGGTCCTGGACCGGGAATCGAACCGGGGCCGACTGCACTGGGGAGCTGTAGCCTCTGTTCACGGGGCGGCTGCTCAACCAACTGAGCTAATCACCGCCCCAAAAGTTTGTATTCTTACCTGCTACCCGCCAACACCAGAGAAAAATATGATCTACGGCATATTTACGGCATATATACGGCAAACATCCCATTTCAGAAAATACAGGACTTTGCTTTGAGTAGAGGGAGATGTGGTGCTGCTACCAACACAGCAACGTAGCAACAACAAGCTAGTAAACGCTTAGAAATATATCCAGGGATCAAAATAGAGGAAAGACAAGCATAGAAGCCGTCTGTGGCCGCCCTGCTGTGGGGGGTGTAGGGGGGGTTGAACTTTTAGACAGTGAAAGGACGCCACTAGGGGGAGCCCCGAGCTGAAGTTACTGAATTCTGCTTTAATCCTGTATTGGCACTGTCTGAGGAAACTTGTCTCATAATTTTTCTTCTTTTTTTTTCTGTTTGAAAAAATTTACAAATAAAGTATATACATACATATATATATATATATATATATATATATATATATATATATATATATATATATATATATATTTATAAAAATTCTAATCTGATAGGAGTTCCAGGCCTCAAAAAGTTTGAGAGCACCCTGGTCTAAAGGACCAGTGTCAGACTCTGATGGTACCAGTTATAGGTCACCCTGTCTCTAAGGCCTTGATGGTTTACAGCAAAGAATAACATTTATAATCACCTGCTACTTTTTCACTGGTAGAGTCTAGAGGCCATCACATATGAAAACAGATTATATATAAACCCCAATGTTTAACAATAGCACTGTGAAATTCTTCTGAATCACTCATCATCATCATCATCTGCTCTCATATTAAAGCTGTCATCCATGATAAAGTCCAACTTGCACACAGAGCAGATTCCCCAAACACAGGCCCAATTCTAATTCCTATTTTCATCCCTACCCCTAGCCCTTCCCTTGGCCCTAGCACTTCCGTTTCAAGTGCTAGGGATTGAATTATTCCCCCAAGAAATGGGGCAACCCTTTGAAATCCTCATGCGTCACCGATAGTCACCCATGCACAGTAAAGTGACATCACGACTGTTTCCGGAAGAGTTCACAATGCCATCTGCAGTAATGAATTGTCAGCAAAGATTTGTTTAAAAAATGCCGTCTGCAGCAGCAATAATATCCCTTTCCTGGGCGATTGGATAATTTTTTCGGTTTTGAGCAAAAAACATAAAAATGAAAGGAAAAGAAGACACCTTCAACTCAAGCTTAACATTAATGTTATGTTACAGACATGAGCAGATGCACAAAACGTTACAAAACTCACAATTATTTCATATTTGTAGTAAACTGTCTGTAATGCATTACAGCGACCTTAAAAAATTATTTTCATCTTTTACTTACAAAGAAAAACACACATTTGTGCATTTCTTTGGCTGCCGCTGCCGATTTCCTCGCCACTTTGTCCGTATTTCGTATGAAATTGTGGGTAATATCATACAACTCGCTTTTTTCAGTGTGCCCCTGGAAAATCTCCATTTCGAGCGCCAGATCGCCCCACCACTTTCCCCTTCCCCTCGGTCTTAACCAGAATCAGGACACCACTACCCCTTTACATGAACGTGCAAAATGAAGGGTTAGGGCCAAGGTGTAGGGCTAAGGGGGTAATTGGAATTCACCCAAAGACCACACTGTTATCAAGAACTTCTGAATCACCTCCACTGTCATTCGCCACATCCTGGTACCAGCCTTGGTTCGTACAGTTTACTGTGCACATGGAAATACCAGCAACAAAAAACATCAACTCTCATCTTCACTTTGGGCATACCCCAGGGGTCTGTCCTATGCCCACTACTTAACTGTTTACTCAACTTAACTTATTATAGCTGACTGAGACCAGTCCACTTACATAGAGGGGGTTCAGCACTTGACAAACCGGTGCCTTTACAACTTGGACTCAAACATCTCTACAAGCAAAATAATTGTCGGACTGAAATTCTCTCTCCATTCATAGAGAGGAGGTCAAGAAGGTTTGGACCTTCAAATACCATGACGTCCACATTTTTTTTCCAACAATATTTTTATTATAAGTTTTCATGATAAAGGTCCATACATAGTTTTAGCATATAATTGCAGTTTCATCAAAAACCTCAAACAAAGTTTAACAAACAGGAATGCTCCTCTGTATGAACCAGGTAATCTATACATGAATAACGTACTTTGTTAACTTTTTCCATAAAGAAAAAAATGGTTACAAAGCAAGAGATAAGAAAAAGTGTCAACATACAAACATGGAACTTCAAGGTCCACCCGCTCATTCACCTTCCTCCTCAGGAGCTAAGCTTACATTTTTAACATATTCAATAAAAGGTCTCCATTTTTTCTCAAACACAAGTTTTTTACACTGCAATATATATGTTATTCTTTCAAGTGGAAGGCGTATCAACATCTGTCTTATCCACTGAGTTACTACTGGTTTATGGGTTTTTTTTTCACATCAGTGCAATACAGCTCTTACCAATGAGCAAGCTGAGGTCTATGAACACCCTTTCACTTTTGTAAAAGTTGTGTTTTTCTGGAAACAAACCCAACAAAAATAGTTGAGGGTTCAATGCAATTGGTTTTGCAATTATTTTTTCAATTGTTCCTCTTACCTCTTCCCAGAATAATTTCATTTTTTCACATTGCCACAAACAATGAAATAGCGTTCTTTATCTTCCACACATGTTGTGCAACTGTCTGGGAATGTGTCTGTTGTATCTGTTTAGTTGTACTGGCTAAACATATATTTGCATAATCTATTTAAAATGTATCCATTTAAGACGTGTATTTATAGTTTTTGTCTGGGCCCCAGCACATATCATTTCCCAGTGCTCCTCCGAGACCGCCATTTGAAGGTCCTCTCTCCAGGCATTCAGCTGCTTCTGCGAGTTTTTGTTTTAGTGTATTGTCAAAAGATTGTAAAACTCTGTGATAATGCCCTTTCTTACAGTATCCTTTATGAGAATTTTTTCCACAGCAGAATAAGAGGGTCGGGTGAGAGCATTGTTCTGGTTTGACCTAATAAAGTGTCTGAGCTGAAGGTATTTAAAAACTGCCTAACATTGATGTCAAATTAGATCCTCAGCTCATCAAAGGACATCATGGTATTTGAATGTGGTAGAAAAAGATCTGACGTCCAAATTTTAGTTGAGCAATGCAACTTGTAATGCAAATCCCACATCATTCTACTGGTCAATGACTGCTGCACTGTGCAGGAGAACGGGAACTACCAATAGTGGATCTTGAGGGCAGTCTTCTTGCCATCAGAGCAGGACTTCCTCACTCATACTGTAGACATTCACAATAGCGTACTGGGAGAGACTGCTAGCTGGATCTCTGAAGACGCGCCCTGAATATTCTTTGCCCTCTGGGAGAAGATACAACTGCCTTCTGGAGTAATAATAACTTGTTCTATTCAGTTGATCATCACTACTAGCCTCTTACAAAGATCACATAAAACATATTATTATCTATCTAATCCATCAGTCCACATTCCCAGCGGCATAAGATGCATGGACATATCTCCAGGTGTTCCGGTAACTTCTCACTAGCTACTTTTAGACAGCACAGTTCTGATCCGATCAAACATTAATCAGAATAAAAATGCGTCATGGAAACATGTCAGCTGATCTGATCTGCCTCGATCGGAAGGATTTTCAATCTGATTAAGAGGGATGGTTTACACCTTTTTACGATCAGATCAGCAGGGAAAAATGAGCATGCACTCATTCCGATCATTTCTGTGGAATGTCTCTGCACATGAACCACGTGGGGGTTACGTAACAGCAGATTCAGGAGGGATGGCGGAAGCAAGAGAATGGGACTGTGGCGGATGCAACATTTTTGTTAGAAACTGAAAGAGTTAATAAAAATTGAGCACCCCGATAATCAAAGGATAATATATTTTAAAAAAGAAGAAAATCTCTCTTCTTCCAAACTAGGAGGCATTGCACATGTCAAAAGCATTACAAACTAATAAATCTGTCCGTCAAGTAAATACAACTGATAGCTTTTTCCAGCGACCATGTAAACACGTCAGCTGGAATCTCTGATCGGACAGATTTCAATCGAATAGATTAATCATTTGTCCTTGTAAACGTCGCTACTGGTGGCTGTAATGATGGATCAGTCTTCTGTGAGCTCCCCCTGTCCTCCCATCGCTGTGAGAAACCATTTTTAACTAATAAATTTCTACTCTCTGCTCAGCAGTCCTGCTGAGATTTAAAAGCTTTCAAAATGTCGATCTTGGGCCAAAGCTTTTGCATTGCATAACACTATTAAATGCCCCTGAAAGAGTCAGCTGTGAGCATATTTATGCAGTCAGATCTCAAAGATGGTGATTAAGCGCAGTTAAGCAAAGAGAATATACGATAAACTGCATAACTCATCATGTTTCCATCCGATGATGCCGACTGAACTGCGTGTACCTGTTGAAATGTAAAAAAGTGCAAACCGAGCTTTCCCAGCATTTATGATTTTATTAACTTGATTAATAATTATGATTATTATTTTCATAAATTCATGAAGTTATATTTCTCTTCCACCTCCTGCTCTTCACCACTGTAGGTGGTACTTCAGCTACTATTACAGTACAACTTACTGAGAGCTTTGTAAAAGCATCATCATTATAAAGGGCTTTTGTTAAGTATTAGAGACTGTACAAAGATTGACTACTATGTGGTGAAAAAAAGAGAAAGCTATGAAAATGAAATGTTAATGCACAATATAGCTATTTGAACCACATTAAGAATCGGGGCTGGAATTTGATTAAACTGTGAATACTTTGAATGAAAGTGCTCTGGAAAGAAGCATGTCTTACTTCGAACTCTTTAAAGCTTAAAGATAATAAAATCCTTGCTCTTCCTCCTGAGAAGAACGTTGGAAAATGACTGGTTTGATGTGGTTTCCCAAGTCCACACATCTCAGGCTGAAATCAATATTTACAGCCATTAACTCATCAGTGTGACGGATGATGTTTTGTTTTGTTTAATAGCTCTACGAACTATTTGTGCTTATGCGAGGTGCTTGGGGCCCAGGTGCATGCTTATGGTCAGTTTCATGTTACAGAGCAGTAAAAGCATTACAAAGCTGTCAGTTCCACATACAGTGCATGAAAACTTTTGGAACTGTAGGAGGGGTTACATACCACACAGAGGGAAATGAGATGGTTGTGTCCAGCAGTATGTGTCTAAAAAGGAAAATGCTAATATGCCATAATTCTGTATTAGAGTGTAACTTCTGCATCTATGAAGACACTACATGAAAATATTGTAGGACATGTGGAAGTAGATCAGCTCAGGATGTGTCCTGTGGCTTTCAGGATAAAGGGGTACGTTGGCCCTGGACTAGAGGTAGAATCAGAGGAACAGTGACTGGGATTCTGCCACAGAAAGAACTTGAAGACAGATTAAGGCCCTGACTTACGAAAGGTTTGCGTGTACGAAAACGAGCGCTATCTTCATAGCACACGCAATAATTGGCTGGAGTTGATTTACAATCAGAGCAAAAGGAGTTTTGCACCAGTTAAACGAGCAAAATGGCCCCGCTATCCATTTCCGTATCCGCTGTAGGTGAATATGCAACATGGCTGTTCTGCCAGAACATGAAAAATATTGGGAGGAGACAATGCAAACAACTCAGCTTTGCACACGCAATGTGATTTATCAACTGTGCCATGGAGAGCGGGCACAAACATTTTTTTTTATTTTTTTAGCAGGTCTGAAAAGCAGGTATTAACTGGCAGCTTTACACATGCTCATTTAAATATTGCCATTTGCACTTGTTACAGATTGTATGTGTGATCTTTGTAGATCACCTGCAAAGGCTGACGAGACAACGTACGCAATACTGTATATCAGCGCTGCAAACAAATTAGCAGTCTTTATTTGAAATCTTTGTAAATCAGGACCTACTGTAAGTGTTTGCATATTCCAGTCTTTATGGTGTGCTTTTAGAGTAATGGAAATGGTTGAGACTCGCCCGCATCTGGCTCACCCTCCATACTCCTACACCACCCTCCTACTCCCTCCAGCCTGCCCTCCTGCACTGTCCTGCTTTTTCCTCCTGTTCCACCCTCCTTCGCCATCTAGCCCATCCTCCTGCTCCATCCGGCCTGTCTTCTGGTATCAAACGTTACTGTTTTAAAGAGTTAAATTATTTGTTTTATTTCTACATTTTGACTTTGAACTGTTTGGAGTTGTTCATTCATTTAAACTACCTTTTTTTTATCTTTATCTTTCATCTATTTGATAAGTATTGAACATCTTTATTATTGTTCAATTTATAAATTCTATCTTTACATCCTAAATTTTCATTATTTTATAAGTATTGTATTTATTGTCTTTTTAAATTTTTTCTTACAGTCCTTTACTCTTTTAGTTTTCAGCTCCACTGCTTCCTCATGGGGGTCCTCCACACTGGGAGATGTGTCCGGTCTCCCTGCAGGAACGTTGTCTTAGGGGCCCCCTGGACCTAGAGGACAAGGGGGCTGTACACCATGTGTGGAGTCTCCCCTGGTCTGTGTGAGTTGGTCTCTGTGGTGGTGCTCCCTCCCTGTGACTGTGGTGCATCTCAGCGTGGATGGCACCCTAAGTAAGTAAGTACATCTTTATTTATGTGGTGTATTTCAAGATAAAAATCACAAAGTGCTTCACAATAAAACCCAAAACAATGTGAGGGTTTTCCTCATGTGGATCCTCAGTTCCCTGCCATGTCCCTAGACTCTTTACATGTGCAGTGTGTGTACATGCATTTGTGTGTGTCACAGGGATGGGGTTTCAAATTGATCCTATTCTTATCATATTCTATCTAGTGAGGCACTTTGTGTTGCATTTTTCTATGAATAGTGCTGTGTAGATAAACTTTGATTTGACCTCTTCATACACATTTATGATAAAAAGCACATTGAGATTTTCCAGAAGACATAAAGTTGTCTGAGCTCAGCAGCCGACATCAAAGATTTCGCTTCCCAAACAGGAAAAAAAGTGGACAGTAAAGGGAATATTTAGGTAACAATGAACAACGCAGCATTGTTCAGCAGATGCGACATTCTTCAATCGGAGAGAAACAGTTCAGATTTTAAATGAATACCATCTGAAAGGCCATTACTCCACTAAACATGGAGAGCAGTAAGATAAATACGAGCACAAAAGAAGTAGAAAAGTGACACAGCTACATTAAGGATGAACTTCTGGGGAATGTCGTTACCTTTTCGGCCAAGAAAGACACTGATGCTGCTGTTGTAGCAAGTAATGTAGGACAGTTTCTGAAAACATGCATGTTGCAAGGGGATATATTGTGCCCAAAGAAGAGAAATGTTAAATAATTTCTCTTTATCTTCAGACACAGTGGCGGAGCGCATTGGCAACTTATGTCAACAGTTATTTGACAAAGCACAAACATTCACAGCATATTCTGCCGCCTGATGAGAGCAGAGACAGTGCCCAGCTGGTCATCTTTATCAGGGGTATGAATGTGAACCTCAGTGTGACGGGAGTTACTGAGTGTGCTAACAATGCATGGACGCACCACAGCCGAAGCATATATTTCCGCAGCTGTGTGGCTCACTGGTGCACTCAGGTTTGTAGTGGAACATACTGGTTGGCATCAGCATTGATGGAACTCCATTCATGATTAGTAGAGAAGAAGCTGGTTGGTTGCACTGGTACAGAGAAAGCTCGAGGAGGAAAGTATAGCTCCGGTGGTTGTTTTGCTATGAATCATGGTGCTGAGTTTACAGCACCTGTCTCCTTAGAAGAAGAGGCAGCATACATTGATGGACTTTATTTCGCTGAGGTGCACTGGCTGCAGGGCAAAACTCTGATGAGAGGTTTTCAGTTAAGAGCAGAGGAGTGAAAAAAATCATGAGAGACGGCAGAAGGTAGTTCCTGAATTTGACACAGGAGCTGAAGAAGCTTAACCTGAAGCTGCAGGAGTCTGGTCAGCTTATCACAGCAGCCTATGACAGTGTGAAATCTTTCACTAAACTGAAGTGATGGAAAAGGCAGCTTTCTGCAGAAGCCATCTGCACTGTGATGTGCTGTGGATAACCTGCTGCAGGAGTTCTATGACATTTTCCATCTTTTTGCAGACCCCTTCTCAGCTGAAGTGGACAGTGTCCCATGTGCGTTGTGCATTGACCAAACCCCAAGTAAAAGCAGACATGACGGGATATTTTCTGAGAGAACTGCCTCCATCCTTCCCAGAGCTATGGAAGCACATACTGTATCTCTGTTAGAGACAGAGATACATTCTCCACAATGACCTTTAATCAATTACTTACAGTGGTAGCTGAGTGACGCCCATCTTCATGCTGTCCTTGGGGTTTCACCGGTGACCTCCATCAGGCCAAATGAAACTGAACTGTGAGCAGAAACCTTGTCAGGTGTCGGGACAGAGGTAGAAAGGTACAAATGAGATCAGGGATTTCTGTTTTCTTGGTTTTCTTTGTTGTTTTTTCAGGGCAAGATTTTTGCCAAGTTCGTGCCAACGCAGGGAAGAATGCCTGGTGGTAAATGTTTACTACAACCATCATAATCATGCAGAATGAGGTTCAGTATGTGAGAACTGTCATTCATTAAAAAGAAACATTTTTTTTTATTGTTTTTGTATTTGAATAATGGTGTGGCCCTCCAAAAAGATGACATCATCATCAGTGGCACTTGGCCCATTGGACTTTGATACCCCTTCTACTGAGTATTTCTACTTTTAAACAGTACAGATTAATTTCTACTTCTGTCTTGTCACCGGACATGGTGTCCATGCACTAACCCCATACTGGCAATGAAGGTGAACCACTGCTGGCCCCCGAGGAAGCGCTCAACCCCCAACTCCTGGGATGATTCCTGTAACTCCCTCTTGTTATGTCTTATTCCAAATCCCTCCGTAAGATTCAACTTGCATGATAACCAGAACCCCCTCCATTAAAACACATCACCCCTACTCTGCAGCAGCCTCACTGGCTTCAGGTTAAAAATCCTCCTCTTCTCTTCTTCCATCACATTCCCTCCAGTCTTCCTCTTCTCTTTGTCCATCCCGTTCAGGAACTGCTCAGGAACTCTTTACCCATCAACATCAGAAATATCACCTTCCTTCCTCTTTTAAAATCCAGAAAGAAAATGTAAAGGGGAGGTTAATTTCTTTTTCAATCTGGACCCATTTTCTTACGTGAAATACGTTCATTTACTCACCCAGACAGTTTTGGTATAGCTTGAATTCCTTCGGTAGAGATCCACTCGAGATCAGCGTATGTCCATTATAATGTAGGTCAGTGATTCTTAACCATGGGGCGCGGCCCAAGCTTGGCCCTCTAGCGCCATCTAGAGGGCTGCGAAAAAACTTTCCTTTTTCCCATGTGGGCCGCGAGGGCTGTATATTTTCACTGTTATTTATGGCTGGATGAGCTACAATGTAGCTTCCGCCCACCTGGTGGTGGTAACTTGTCAGAGTTCAACAAACAAGCAGGAGCAGACATTCAGCTAGCATGTAGCCGCTATGAAGAATTATTAAAACTAAATAATGACGACAAAATGGTCCCAAATTGCCCCTAAAAAGGCAAAAATCAATCCAATTTATTAAATACAGATTAGTAAGCAGAGGTGGGAATTGTAGAGTCAACAAATCTTTTCATGTCATTTGTTCTGCCCAGCCACTGAACCAGGTGAGTCCAATCAGCCCAGCTCAATTCATTGTGCTGATTGGACTCACCTGGGTTAGTCGCTGAGCAGAACAAATACATGACATGGAAAAGACTTGTTGACTCCACAATTCCCACTTTTCTTAGTAAGGGAAGGTAACAAAGCAGAGCTGAAAAGTCTGGATGGAGCTCCAGCTAATGCTAACGTTAATGCTAATGCTAACTGAGGCCCTGAAGCCTGCATCTGCAAGCTTCATGTAGAAAGCAAACATCTAACACTCGTTGGAAAGAAAGGATTTGAGGGGGGGAAAAAAAGGAAATCAGCTATTGTTGCAGAAAATGTCTGTTGTGTTTGGAAGTACTTTAAAAAATTCTAGGAAAAGTTTACAGGGACTTGAGGCAAGATTAAGAAACGAAACTCGCGACTGCCGCAACTGGCGCTTCGGGTAACTGCAGCAACGAGCCAAGCTGTCACGGGAGCGTGCACAAACTGAAGCTATGATGTTGTTTACTTACCTTTTTCTTCGTAGTTACACTTTTTATTGTCTTTCAGTTGATCTAGATCGTTTGCTGACGGCAGAAGAATCCGTAACTATCGCTTACAGTGTTTGAATTTACTGCGACCGTCTTCTTCTTGTATCAAAACTGCGGATGTAGATCATTTGACGTCACGTCCGCAGGGCAGCGCGGGAAATTTGGACACCGAATTGCAGCGCATTTTGCAGCATACAGCCTGTTCAAGGCAACAGAGGAACATGGGTGGAAACGTTATTTTTGGTATTTAGCGCTTCATCACCCATTAGTATTAAAAAAATGGACATACATGTTTGTTTGTATTAATTCCTGCCTCTAGTCCCTTTAAATTGAAAAATTGTTCAACGAAATTTTGCGTTTAAATGGCCAGTCATAGTGAATAAAATACAGGTTCATTTACATATTATTAAAGTTGAGCCTTTTTATTTTCAATTCCATTACTGCACCATTTTGTCTTTTTAAAAAAAAAAAAAAAAATCAACTTCCATCAGTTTTTCTGTTGTCCCTCTTTTTGCAGTAAAATGTTGTAGATTTTGTGTTTATAGCCTAATTCTGATTTGTTCTTGTAGTAGTCTGATTTTATGCCATGAATTATACATTTGATATAAATGTGTTTGTGACGATCTCATAATTTATTTTTATATTTTGTTATTCATGTTTATCACGCCACATTTTAGGTTCAGTCTGTTAAAGGCAGGTGGATTTGGTTTAGTTATTAAATAAACCAAAAATATGATTGTTACACTAATACAGTGTTAAAATATGAATGTGCCCTGGACCAGTTTGTACTGAAAAATTGGGCCCCATCATGAAAAAAGGTTGAGAACCCCTGATGTAACTGATGCGGGCAACCACGCGCAGCCTCTAAATAAGGCATTATCTGCCACAAACTCCTTCATTTCACCAATGTTTTGTTACAAAACATTAGTCAGACCCCCCTGTGAGCTCGAAGCGGCATGAGGTGGCTTGAGCTCACAGGTGGGTCCGACTAATATTTTGGCTGCGCGTAGTTGCCCGCTTCACTTACATTATATTGGATATGGGCTGATCTCGAGTGGATCTAAATATCTCCCGAAGGAATTCAAGTTACACCAAAACTGTCTGGGTGAGTAAATGAGCATATTTTATGCTAGAAAATAGGTCCAGATTGCAAAAAATATCTTGCGCTTTTTCACTTGAATTTTATGCTCGTTGCTCTTTATTTTGTTGTGACGTGTCCTTGTGTGTTTGAAAGGCGCTTTTAAATAAAACATATATTATTATTCTTATTAACTGCTCCCTGGTGCACCTGAATCTGGCCTGGTTGCTCCAAGTGTCTCTGAGTGTACCACGCATAGTCCAGTTGTAGCATATCCTATAGCACTCTGTCATCAACAGTTGCTGTTTTGTTGCTGATCCACAGCATCCACAACTAGTGTTGGGAAAAATTTGTTTAGCTTGTTTCCAAAGTTTTCCAATCTTCATCATCAATAGTAACAGCTAATTATTTTTCACATGAGTCCTTCAATTCCTGCAAAGGAAACGGGATGCAGACAGCCATAACACCAATCCTACCAACTCGACGGATGTTTTTGGCTCCCCTAATAAATCCACCGTCTGCCGAATATTTTCAGGCGATGTATTTCCCGCAGGTCTTTCATGGCTCGTTAACGTTTCCTGGTCAGTGCCCCTTTTTGGCCCCCCAACAGAAATTGTCTAGACCAGCCCTGCATAGCTGAAGTACACACTCAAAAATAGAGGTACCAATTCGTACTTTAAAGGGTACAAAGCTTGTCGCTGGGGGTGTTCCTTTTGAAAGACATTTCTGTACCCTTCGGTCCTGGTCCATTTCTGTACCTTATCAAGCTGTATGAGTTAATAAAGCACAATTAAACCAATTAAAAATGATGAATAAAAGTCAATAAAAGAGATTATGACAACAATCAAAGATGCTAATAATAAATTGATAATTATTATATAAATATTAGGCCAAACACATATATAATTATACATATAATAATTACTATGATTATTATGAAAATCATAATATAATAACTATAATTATACTACTGTTTATAAGAACTGCTAATTATAGTTATTGTGCAAGCTAAACACATTTTTCAATGCTTCAGGTCCCTTTGGGGTTGAAATGGTACAAATTTGTACTTTATATTACTTTGGACCCTTTTTCATAGTATATAGGTACACTTCTGGACTCATAAAGACCAATATTGTACTTTTGACAGAACATTTTTAAAAAATGCACCTACAAGTACAGAAATGTTCCTGTCTTGTCGCTCTATTTTTTAAAAGTATATAAATCACGTCTTGCTCTGATTTGGATTTCAGAACATGTTCATAATTTCTCTCCCCACATCCATGAAGACTTAGCCTCGTGAGACCATCCTGATCTCACAAGCTTCAGGTTTTCACTGGCAGATCAGTCTGGCTACTTTCTGTTAAAGAGAATTCGGAGCAGTTATCCAAACAAACGTCCAATCAGCATTGGCTTTAAGACGGGTTGAGGTGTGACGCAACGAGAATCGACAGTTCAGTCTAAACAAAATGGCGGCTTCAGCTGATGAAACTAGCGTCAGCATGGCTATCGCTCAAGTTTTATCGGAATTACTGCCGACATGTTTCTTGTTTGCTGAGCTAACGAGCCATTGCCAGCAGCAGCAAGAGTAGCCTGGCTTGTGGTTGTGTTTTCGTCGTCGCTCTGTTAGAACATCATATGCTTCGTTAATCTGATTTGGCCCGTCTATCACCAACATAGGTGGTGATAGAGATGCCTTATCCAATCAGCTAACCAGTATTTTCACCCCCTCCCAAAACTACTCTAACGAATGATTCCCAGATGGATATGCGGGAGCAAATCCATCTGGTGGAGTCAGGTTAATGAAGACTTCCCCTTGCTTCCTGTTGTTGTTTCACTCTGAACCTCATCTATCTTCATAGATGTGCATGGCTGTCTCACAACTACGGCTGGTTCACTAGCAAATCTCATACTGAAAATGATAGGAGATAAATGCAAACAATCTGAATCTGCTCAGGGAGACACCAGTGGAACAACCACAAGCTGGTATTGTGTTAACACGTGTGGGGCATGTTCATGTCTGTAGAATACAACTCCTGAGAGAAATAAAGCTGTGAGGTATGGTGGTACGGAAAAAGCTCAAACTCTGTTGATGGCATAGTCACTGAATATCTGACATGTCTTTCTTATGCAGAAAGAAGAGAGGAAGCACTTCACTACAACACGTTAAGTTAAATGTCAGATGATATTTCAGGCTCCTCATGACCTTTGACAAGATGGTGGGAAAGTGATGAAGCCCTCCTTTCACTGTCAATGTAAGTTAATGCGAATATGCCAGAGGTTGAACCCAGGGCCTCATGCAAAGCAAGCGCTCTACCACTGAGCTACATCCCCATCAGGACTATCCCTTTTAATTCCTCCCGTGTTTCTGAGCAGATGCATACAGTATGGGTGTGCGTGTGTATGTTGGACACTTAAATCAGCATTATGATCCAAGAATATATATATATTATATATATTATATATTGACAGTGTTCATCTGTGCACCACGCTGCTAACCACCATGCCACCAGTGGTTAGCACCGCAGCCTCACAGTAAGAACGTCGCTTGTTCGATTCCCGGCTGGGGAGGGGGTTCAAACGATTCCAACAGCGGCCTTGCTGTGTGGAGTTTGCATGTTCTCCCTATGTGTGCGTGGGTTCTCCGGCTTCCTCCCACCATCTAAAGACATAATGTTAGGTTAATTGGTCACTCTAAATTGCCCCTAGGTATGAATGTGAGTGTCTGTCTCTCCATGTTGGCCCTGCGACAGAGTGGCGACCTGTCCAGTGTGTACCCTGCCTCACGCCTGATAATAGCTGGGATAGGCTCCAGCAACCCCCGCGACCCTGAACTGGATAAGCGGTACAGAAAATGACTGACTGACTTGTCTGTAGTTAAACTCACACTGCACTCAGTCTGAGCCCAGAGTAAGAAGCACAATGACTCCTGAAGTAATAAAGTTATAAATATGTAACTTGTTTACATTTTGATATTTGAGTAAACTGATAAACTGTATGCTAAGGGTAACAACAGGCTAGGGATGTAACAATAATTGATAAAAAGATAAATCGGGATATAATTCCCTGACAATTAGTATTACCGTTTCAGACTTTAATTATCGTAAAACCATGATTATCGCACATTGAAAATCTCACAGTGACGCTTTTCATAGCCAGAAAAAGCAGCAGCAGTCCCTCACACACAGTTTCCATTGTTGGCCGCTGAAAACATGGTGGAAGGCACAGAAAGCAGCGCATGGGCATCTCTGGAGATTTTTTCCCTTCTAAAAGGACAAAACCTAAAGTCTAGACGTACTCTGGATTTTTTTTTTCAGGATGCTGGCAGGAAACTTTATTTATTTATTTATGGTATTGTTTTAATGTTTCTGACACATTTAATATGGTAGTTTGATATGAACATTTGTTTTCTACTAGGGTACATGAAACAGTCAAAGTTTTCTTTCTGTACCACTTCTTCTTAAATCTGTAAGACTAGATCAAGTCTTAAAGGTGTCATAACCTAGTGTTTTACATACACAATCCTTCTTAAATTATCTTTAAATTAATTTTTAATTCTAGTTGGGTGGGAGGAAAATTTAATGAGCTCATTTTAACCTCTTTTTATCCCCAACTTTTGTTTGTCGCGAGAATACGCACGAGAGTTAGACCTGTCTGTAAGCGCGTTCACAAGGCAGACGTCAAAGTCAAAACAAAGTTTTATCAGGACAGACCAAGTGAAGGAAAATGATGTCCCAACAGAGAAAAACATGATAAAAACATGACGGTATGATTGATAGAAAGGATCTGCTGAGTTAAAGGGCTGGACTCTGATGAATATAAGGAGCGGACGTCTGAGGTGAAGTTAACTAAACAGCGTTAGCTTTGTAGCTACTTGCTTAACACAGTGTTTCCCAAACCTGGTCCTGAAGAACCCCTGCCCTGCTGGTTTTCAAGATGTTCCTACTTTAACACACCTGATTCAGATTAAAGGCTTGATAGCAGGCTTGTAAAGCCAAAAAAAGGGGGGAGTGGGTTGTGGGCGTTGGCGCGTCAGACCCGAGTTGAAGTCCCTGACACAACACTCAGGTGAACCATTGTGGACCCTTGAGCAAGGTCCTTAACCCCCGCCAACTGCTCCCCGGGTGCTTTAAATGGCAGCCTACTGCTCTCGGGTCCAACCTGAGATGGGTTAAATGCAAAGAATTAATTTCCTAATTGGCTCACTAATTGGGATTAATAAAGTATATCTTTTTTTTTTCTTTAAGAACTTGAGGACCAGTTCAGTTGATCTGAATCAGGTGTGGTGGCGTTTGAAACCTGGAATACATGCAAGGCAGGGGTCCCTGAGGACCAGGATTGTGAAACCCTGGCTTAACAAAACCAGTTTTTCAATCCACCCTACAAACCTGCACTCATTCGGCCTGAAACAAAGGCTATTGGTGGTGTATCCTTCATGGCCTCGCCTGTCCCAGAATTAATTGCACACAAATCAAATTTTATTTATAAAGCACTTTCGTTAAAAGAAGTAACACAAAGTGCTTTACATAAAAACAATGTTATGTTAAAAACATTTGTGAAGACTTAACAAAACAAGATAAAACAAAACAACAACAAAAAAGTAAAATGCGGAAAACACTGGAGCTAAAAAATGTTAAACAGTAAGAGCAAATAAAAGTAAAAGTCAAAATATAAATAAGGAGGGTTCTTAAAAATGATGAAACCAAACAACCACAATAAAAATAAATAAATAAAATAAATAAAAATGTAGTTAAAAGCTAAGTTAAAAAGGTAGGTCTTGAGCCTCTTCTTAAAAGCATCAACAGTCTCTGCAGCCCTGAGGTTCTCTGGCAGGCTGTTCCACAGACGAGGACCTGGTGGAATGTGCCTTCGCCATGAGTTTTAGTTCTCACACTGGGAACAACTAAAAGGCCGGTACCAGTTGACCTCAGAGTCCGCGGGGGTTTATAGTTTAAAAGCAAGTCGGATTAATAAGAACGCCCAAGACCATTAAGACATTTATAAACCATTAAAAGAACCTTAAAATCAATCCTGAAACAAGATAGGAATTAAGCAGCAGAGCCTCGAGTGTAATCTTTGGAAATTTTCATGGATTTCTAAGTGTCAAATGAAGTGTTTACCTGCTAGAAACAACAGATAGTCTCTGTGGAAAATTTTTATAAATATGCGGACAAGCTCAGTTTTTGCCTCAGAAAAGTATTTGTTTGACATTATTCAGGCGTTAGCCTACTGTTTCAGAAGGCTGCTTCAGAGTATGCAGACTACATATGTATCACACACAAGGGGCAAACTCTGCTGGAGAACAGTGAGCCCACTTCCGCATTGCACAAAAATTGTAATTCTTTCTTCATTCAATAGGGGCTGGCTCCAAAACTGAGCAAATCCTTATATACTCCCATGTTAAAAAGACCAACTTCACAGCAGAAATAAACATGTTTACATCCCGGTTCAAAATATCATTTTAGGTTTAATAGGTCAAGTTTACCTTCATGTCAACTGTGAGGGGGGGTGAATTTTTTTTATATAACTTATCTGTTTAGATGTTATTTAATCTTGAAATTATGGGGCGTATCCTTTTGACTGACATGCAGTCAGGAACACAGGTGAGGTGTTCCAAGCACGTCCCACCGGGACGAGGCCCTGGAGGAGACCCAGGACACGCTGGAGGGACTACGTCTCCCGGCTGGACTGGGAACGCCTCGGGATCCCCACGGATGAGTTGGCGGCTGTGGCAGGGGAGAGGCCACATCACGACCCGATCACGGATAAGCGGCAGAAGTACGGTACGGTACTGTAGTGTGGTTCAATATGTATACATGTATTGTTGCACCCCTAATAATAACAGTGTACATAAAATAGTAAATAATAGTGCACTAGCCGAAACCGAGGTGAAAGGTTCAATTATTTGGGATTTTTTTGCCATAATCACCCAGCCCTAAATCAAAGCATCCTATAAAGACTTACAGGAAAGCTGGTTCTCTGCCTAAATGTTAGCACGCTAGCTCCCAAGAAAACTCACAGATAGATCATTAACACAGGATGACATCAGTGTTTCTAAATTGAAGCTAAGCAACAACAACACTGGTACAGTACAGTACATTATCTTGACTCTGCATCTTAAGGAGACATTGAGTCAAACACCCACAGCTGAGATAACATGAATAAAGTATTTTAGGAATCTGTTATATATCCAAAGTGGTTCTCTACTTACTGCCTCCCCCAGCACAAACTGTGTAATGTTATTTATGTACACATCTCACTTCACTGTATTAAATTGTCCCAGCTAGAAGAATGTGTGATGGTAAGAAACAAAATCACACTCTGAGGTGAGAAATAAAGTAAGGCTAAGAGGCTGAACACCTATATAAAGTATTTGCTTTCCTTATTTGCCAGTGATCTCAAAGGGGACATTTTTCAAAGTGCAGTGGTGTTCTAAAAGTTTCAAGAATATCTGCACAGAAAACTAGTTTTCATCTAGCTAATCTAACATGTTACATATCTCATCACTCATCAGCAAACTGCCACTCTCAAAAGCCATCTTCATTAAAGTCAACAAACCTTCAACATTGAGCTCACTAGCAAACAACCCAACTGACAATGAAAACAAGGAAAAGTCAAGCCATGCTAACAATGCATTCAAACCCACTCTCTAAATCAGCCCACTTCTTTGAGTCCCAAGAGTCCAATTAGTTGCAGCATTTTCAGAAGTTGCAGGGCGATTACATTGCCACTCATCCAGGTCTCAATGAGAGAGTAAAACTCAAAGGAAAAACCCAGATTAAAACTAGCACAATTACATGAAATAAAAATCACTGTTCTTCTCTGACTTGCCACTTCCATTAACTTTAGATGCCTAATCTTCCTGGCCAAGGTCGGGAGAAGATTGAGGTCATGCAATTTGGGAAATGAACTCTGGGTCTCGCACTTTGTCTTTGTCTAAAACAAAAGCTACTGCTGAAATTCTTTTTTATATGAACAGTTTTTAAATCATTCAGATAAAATGGTGTGCTACGAAGAAGCCATGAGAAAGCATTATGAGCCACAGTCACCTGAATCAAAGTTGGATGCTTCAAGGTTCACTGTCCTTCAAGATTTTAGATGTTTTCCTGCTGAAGCACACCTGTCTTCAGTAAGATGGATCTCCAACAGCTTGTTTAAGGTCATGCACAACCCTGTTAATCACCTGCTAGTTTGAGTAAAGTGTGCCACAGGAGGGCAACATCTAACATCTGCAAGTAGCAGGGTTGGTAATCCCTGAACTATCCAATGTTATTCATAAGATCTTTAACTTATTTCTTCCAGATAAACTGACAGGCTCAAGAGAGCGCTGACAGTGCGGACTTCTGAGGAAATAGGAATGCAAAGTATAGAGAATTACGCTAACTTTACCATCCATACAGCATCAATATGATCCACTTTTCAGCAGCAATTCTCAAAGCTGTTGCAAAAAAATACCTGATGTCAGCTATGACGGAGGGGGTAGATGGAGCAAACAGATCTGCAGAACGAAAACAAGCTCTCCGCAGCATCTTTTCCCAGCATTTTTTATGCACTTTTTAGTAGCAGGAAAAAAGCTGAAAACTAGTGTCTGTTTGCTGTTGGGAGTGTAAGCACTGCTGTCATGTTTCTCAGCTCCAGGCACGACAGCAGCTGTTCAATATTTTGCATGGATTGCTCACCTAGTTGAAGCCCATAAAGTTGGATATTTGTGGGGTGAAGCACGCTGAGGTAGCTAAAAATTTAGATTTCTTCACCAGTCCTTTTGAATGCAGTGAACATAGTTGTAGTTAGAATCCAATATCATAACAACCATAGCAAACCATAATTTCTTGTCCAATTTAAATGTATTCTGTATATTAGAATGTCTCAGCTAAAGCCATACATCTGCAGAGCTGATGTCAGTAAAATCCTGCAATTGTTTTTATTCAGCCATGTGACTTGCAGGCTCACATATTTCCAGATGATCCAAGCTAAACAGTTAATGTTGTGCAAGGACACAAAGTCAAAGTTTTCAAATTGTACGTTCAGGTCCCTGAAGTCTTAAAATTTACTGTGCCTCAACTCAACTCAAACTTTATTTATGAAGTATGTTCGAAACAACTGAGGTTGACCAAAGTGCTGCACAGCTGGTAGCCTGTAGGGTAACCGTAGTAACAGTACTAGTAATGAACAGAAATACTAAAACAAATAAACACAGTGCTTAAAAAATGACATAAAAAGAAGATGAAATTAATTTAGAATTAACTTTTATTTACCGGAAGTCCAGTGAAGCTTGATTAAAAGCCATGGAGAAGAGGTGTGTTTTTAACGAGGATTTAAAAACCTCAATCGTTCCTGCAGAGCAGATGTTCAGGGTCAAGCTGTTCCAGACCTTCTGGGCCACCTTGGTCACCTTTAATTTTTAGCCTCACTTTTGGGATGACCAGCAATAATTGATGATTTCATCTCAGTGTTTGGTTGGGGTGTAGATGCGGAGGGGAGGAATACTGAGGAGCTACAGTCGGCCAGTGAGCCCTTTTAAATCAAACAATAACATTTTTAAATCTGTTGTAAAAGCAACTGGGGGCCAGTGCAGCTAAAGCTAGGTACACTCTATAGGATTTCTGAGACCTTCGTAGATGTAGAGACCACACACTTGATGAATACAAAAGACAAATCACACAAGATTTGCCTCTTCTGATCATATAATGTGAGGTGTACATGACAGAGAACACCCCACACTTACTGATTCGTCAGCAGAGAATCGGCTCCTTCACTGTCAACACCCCAAATCTCGCGATATCAAACGAGACTTCATGACGAGACTTCGCGGCAAGACTTTGCAACGAGACTTTAGCATAAACAAACGTAGCAGAGTTTTCAGCCTCTTACATTGTGGGAAAAAACAGGAAAGATAATAGAAAAAAATTGTGGAAAAGTCCTACAGAGTAATAAGAATGTGGCTGTATGACCGCGAGTTGGAAGTGGATAAAAATGGCCACAAACATTAGATAGCTTGGAGAGCAGGGCTGTAAGCTAATGGCTGTGTGCTCTTTGTTTGTGTTTACTTCCTTTTCCATCAGTCAGCTGTTAGTCAGCTGTTGGCTCTTGCGTTTTGATTGGCTGTTGTTCCGGGAGCGTCCATGTGATTTCCCAATGAGAGCAGTGTTTTCGATTTTGCACAGCTGTGAACACTGTGCGTGTTCAGGTCCTCTCAGAGCACCACACACACCAGGATTTCTAGTCGCAAATATTAAACATGTTCATTAACTACGATCTCTCCTTCCCAAGCCTTCCGAGCGGATCAGACAAAATCACTCGTAACTCACATCACACCATGAGAAGATCAGATGCGATGTTTTTTGCAAACATCCGACAATCTGACCTTTGCTGGCTTTGATCATAAGGGGAAGATCAGGACATAAACCAGGCTGATTTTTGCAGCACACAGCCTGTTAAAGGCAACGGAGAGAGACGTGGGTGGAAACTGTTATTTTTGTTATTTAGCGCTTCACCCATTAGTATTTAAAAAAATGGACATGCATGTTTGTTTTTTTTAAATTCCTGCCTCTAGTCCCTTTAAGCTAGGATGGGCATACAGTATGTGGTCACACTTGTGTTTGCCTGTGAGAAGACAAGCAGCTGCATTATGTACCAGCTGCAACCTATCAAGCAATCTAGCTGTGCTAGTGAGATGAGCCGTCTGGGTGAAGGTACAGCAAGTCGGAGGAGTCCAGTAGGGTCTTCATAAAAGCATGGATTACACTTTCAAGATCTTTATGCTGCAGGTATTATTTTACTTTTAAATGCTAAAAAAAAAAACTATATTAGTACAATCAGGCTAATCTGGTGGTCAAATTTTATTTATCACCACATACTGTATACAAATCTTTTTTTTACTGATGACTGGATGTTTGGTGTAAGGGGGCTCAGAAAACCACCAGGAAAGTCTATAGGACCAGTCTTATTTTCACTCAGATTTTTTCTACTGTTTAAAAGACCCCAAATACAATACAAAACAATGAAAAAAGAACATAGCTCAGCCAGTACAGGACTCTATTGGGCCTTTTCCACTGCCCGTTTTCGTAACCCTTCCACACGGCACAGCACAGCACGCTTTATTTGTGGTTCCTTGGGGGAAACCCATTACGAGCCGTTACGATTTTTCGCACCCATTTCAGAGCTAGCTCTAACCGTGCTGAACCTACACAAAACGTGACGTACCTGATGGCTCTCCACTGATTGGCCAAAGGAAGTTGTCATCATATGCGTCCTACGTGTTTTTCCTCGGCTCTTCTAAAAATATCTGGCTCTGTTTTCGGTGACTACAAGCTACAGAGAAAAAAACAACAGCAGTAACATCTCGACATCGTCCAATGCCTCCATTGTTGTTTTTACTCTACTGCCCACCGCCTGGCACGGCAGTGACGTCACAGCAGTCTCGACCACGTCTACTCCGCCTACTTCCAGGTAGTAGTCTACTACTTCTCCTGTGTGGAAACAAAAACTGTCCTGGTCGTCTTTAGCGTGTGTTGCTGTACCATGCCGTGTGCAGCTGCAATGGAAAAGGCCCATACGGCACATATACTGTACAGTGGGTACTGAAAGTATTCAGACCCCTCTAAAGTTTTCACTCTTTGTTTCATTGCAGCCATTTGCTAAAACCAAAAAAATTAATTTTATTTCTCATTGATGTACACTCAGCACCCCATCTTGACAGAAAAAAACAGAAATGTAGAAATTTTTGCAAAATTATTCAAAAGAAAAACTGAAATATCACATGGTCAAAGATATTCAGACCCTTTGCAGTGAGACTCATATTCAACTCACAGCATGTGAGTTAAATATTTCATCTATTTCTTCTGATCTTCTTTGAGATGGTTCTACTCCTTCATTGGAGTCCAGGTGTGTTTAATTAAACTGATTGGGCTTGATTAGGAAAGACACACACCTGTCTATATCAGACCTTACAGCTCACAGTGCATGTCAGAGCAAATGAGAAACATGAGGTCAAAGGAACAGCCCAAGGAGCTCAGAGACAGAATTGTGGCGAGGCACAGATCGGCCAAGGTTACAAAGAATTTGTAACCTTGAATCTGCTCATCATCTACCCAATACGATCCCAACAGTGAAACATGGTAGTGGCAGCATCATGCTATGGGGGTGTTTTTCAGCTGCAGGGACAGGACAACTGGTTACATTTGAAGGAAAGATAAATGCGGCAAAGTACAGAGAGATCCTGAAAGAAAACCTCTTTCAGAGTGCTCAGGACCTTAGACTGGGCCGAAGATTCACCTTCCAACAAGACAATGACCTTAAGCACACTGCTAAAATAACAAAGAAGTGGCTTCAGAACAACTCTGTGACCATCCCTGACTGGCCCAGCCAGAACCCTGACTTAAACCCAATTGAGCATCTCTGGAGAGACCTGAAAATGGCTGTCCACCTCCGTTCACCATCCAACCTGACAGAACTGGAGAGGATCTGTTAGGAGGAATGGCAGAAGATCCCCTAATCCAGATGTAAAAAACTTGTTGCATCCTTCCAAAGAAGACTCATAGCTGTACTAGCTCAAAAGGGTATTTCTACTCAGTACTGAGCAAAGGCTCTTAATACTTATGACCATGTAAATCAAATCAAATTTATTTATATAGCCCTTTACAGTACCCATTGGACACACAAAGTGCTTTACAGCAGGGTAACAGAAAAAGAGACAACAATGTAAAACATAAAAATGTAACTTTAAATACTAGGAAAAGTGAAGAACAAAAAAAGAGTTAAGAGTGAAAACAACCAACAGAGAATCAGAACAGGCTACTCGGGGAGTGCAGGGTGTACCTAAGAGAGAGTAAAAACCTTTAATAAATAAACTAGTTAGAATTAAAAGCTAGACTAAAAAAATAAGTCTTTAACTTAGATTTAAAAGAGCCCAGTTCAGTCGTGAGACGAATGTCGGGGGGCAGCGAGTTCCACAATCTGGGGCCAGCGTCTAAAAGAAGTTCTAAGCACTTCTAAAGCCCCGTTTCCACCCGCGGGTCTGGGTCAGGTCAGGTCGGGCCAGGCCGGATCGGGTGGGTTTTGGTACGGATGTGTTGATTTCACGCTGCGTCCCCACAGCAACCTGTACCCTTCTCTGGAGGCGCTGGACAGTGCTGCTACGTGATCGCGTGACATCATCACTGTGCAACGCCGTTTAATCAAAACACCGGCGCCACACATGACAGAAACAAAAGGAGTCACCCTGGCTTTGTTTTTACGCTTGGTCATGAGGGAAGTGAGATTTTTCAACAAATCAATGTATTGCTTTGTGTTAGCTCCACCTCTTTGGTCCGGATCGGTTAGATCAGTACTCCTACCGAAGGGTGCCAAAAAAGTAGGCACCCTTCGGTAAGGGTACCCGTCCAGGTTTTTATCTGTGGAGACGCAAAAAAACGTGGACCGATCCGGCCCGACCCGACCCACACCCGCTGGTGGAAACGGGGCTTAAAAGAAGTTGGCCAGCGGAACGAAGGGCCCTGCTGGGGTCCCGGCGGACCAGCAGGTCAGCCAGATAAGGGGGGGCCAGGCCGTTGAGGGCTTTAAAAACAAACAAAAGTAATTTAAAATCAATTCGGAAGCGGACGGGGAGCCAGTGCAGGGAAGATAGGATGGGGGTTATATGTTCTCGCCTGGATGCGCCCACCAGAAAACGTGCAGCAGCGTTCTGGACGAGCTGCAGGCGGGCGATGGAAGCCTGGTTCAGGCCAACAAAAAGGCCGTTACAGTAGTCCAACTGGGCACTAATGAAGGCATGGACAGCCGTCTCCAGGTCCCCCCGGTTAAGGAAAGGTTTGACCTTGTAATGTAATGTAATGTAATATTTCAGTTTTTCTTTTTTTAATAAACATGTACAAATTTCCACATCTCTGTTTTTTACGACAAATCCCCCTTCTCTGTCAAGATGGGGTGCTCAGTGTACACTAATGAGAAACAAATGAACTTTTTGATTTTGGCAAATGGCTGCAATAAAACAAGATGTGATGTGTGATCCCCCGACACGACTCCTGGGTGTACCACTGTGGACCCCTGAGCAAGGTCCTTAACCCCCCACCAACTGCTCCCCGGGCGCTTTAAGTAGCAGCCCACTGCTCTCTGATACTCACAGTACAGAGATGGGTGAAATGCAGAGCCCTAATTGCCCCTGGGGATCATACAAGATAACAAAAAAAAAAAAAAGTTTAAAGGGGTCCTGAAAAACTTTCTATGCCCACTGTAGGATAATCGCAGTACAAAGAATAAGTAGGCAGTATGACAGTACACTTCTCCAAAATAAAGATACAAATCATAGCCAAACCAGGGAAATTAATCAGTTTGGGGAAGCCCCGTATAGAGAACAGAGGCAGGATCAATGGATTTCAAACATGGGTGCCAAGTTCTGTAGAAAGTCCAGCATGGCATTTAGCATGCATGTTATATAGTCATTGGGAATACAGTTCATAACAATAATAAAGCCAGGATTTTTTAGCCAGAATTTCTTAGAACTGCCAACTTGCCCCAGGGGAGCAGCAGTAGTAATGTCTTGCTTTTCATAGTAAGATTGTCCATCACTCCCAATATGAGACACATAGGGCCCAGTTGAACAGAAAAGTTTTAAATAACTGAAAGCATATTTACAGCATCAGATCAGGGAACCTTTGTGGTTTCAGACATGACCAAAAACAAAACATATTATCAACCTCTTCAACATTACATTTTCAACATAATGGGGAGGATTTTACAGCTATTTTTCTATTCAGGG